>CM057347.1:378887178-379379939 GCA_030015575.1 Agapanthus africanus | reverse complement strand
TGGTTTTGTTTTGGATTTGACATTTCTGTCTTTATCATGACTGCGATGATTGTGAGATGCTTGACGGAGATTTGTTTTTGATTATCTGCTCATTGTTTATGCGCATGCATTGCGCTATGATGCGTGTTTGTATTGATGATTTCGGAGCCCCGACGACTTGGACTTTTTATCGAAATGTTTAAGAAATTGGGGGTTTAAATTAAATTCGGGGAGCCGAATTTCTTTAAGGGAGAAGATTGTAACATTTCAAAAAAAAATTATTTTTGGGAATTTTTATAATTTAATATTAATTTTAAATGAATATTTTAATATTTCGGTATAATTAAATACAGATAAATTAGGGAAAAAATTTTCTGAAAATTATAGAAATTACTAAAAGAGCGTGTTTTATGTGAATTATACAAATTTTAAGTTTTTATGATTAATTATATGCTAATTAAGTGCTAATCGCGATTAAAAATCGCTAATCGCGCTTTAAGCGTACTTTGTGCAAATATTGCACCATGTCATTTTACACTTGTTACATATTCTTCCATGGCTTCCTTCATATTTTAAAACATGGTTGTTGATTTATAGGAAAAAAGAAGAGGAAAGGAAAAGAAAAGAAAAAGAATAGAATATGGAGGTATGATTAGAGAGAGAAAGAGTGGGTGAGGGTTAACCGTTTGTCATGAGCCATCCCCCATCACTTCCCTCACTCATTTCTCTCCCTCTCTTTCCTTGCTGCTGCTGCTGTCCCCCTCTCCTCCTCCATCTTCAAACTCCTAAAACACCATGAAAATCACCCCAAAACCCAAAGCCCATTTCACAAAAAAGTGCACAAGCCATCTAGCTACCGAATGGACCAAAAAAAACTTGATTTTGGCACTGTAAGGATTCTTGAGATCTAAATGAGGTAAACTCTTTCACAATTATTGTAGTATTTCAAGTGACTTAGCCTCATTTCAAGTTTAAAGTGATTTGGCGAAGTTTCGTGAGCTTTGAAAGCTCAGGTTGAGAGTTAGGGTTTGATTGGAGTTGTGATGGTGAATTGAGGCTTTAGAGGTGACCTTAAACCCCCATAGATGATAGAAAACCCAGATCCAACACAATACAAATTCCCTGGAGCTAAAACAGAAACTTTGCATATCGGTTTTGTGAGGGTATTGGCGTGCAAGGAAATCTGGGATGATCCGGGGAAGTTCTGAGACAAATAAACAATACTGGGGACTTAGTTAGACCACCAGGAGGCCACCCTACCAATACGAGATGATTTCTCCATACCCAAACAGGCCTGGCCGGAATTTTTCTTATGTGGCCGGCCCCCTGTAAAACTAGGTGCCCATGTTGCTTCTGTAGGTCATATGTACCATATATATCACCCTAGTGTTGTTTTGGAACCTTGTTTTCACCCTGGTCAAAATCTGGGACTAAAAACTTGGGTTGCTTCTTTGAATTGAGTTTTGGTTTTCCGTTTTTCGATTTCCAAATTTTGATATTTGTGCGTTATCTCGATCGCGTAAACGTTTGTACGTCTATATCGAGTGATTTCAGGTTGTTTTGCGAAAGCTAACCATAGGTTCTAACCTATAGGCTTTTAAGCGTACCGTTTTGGTTTCCGTGTGTCATTTTGGTTTTGATTTTGTTTTAATGCGATGTGATACGTGTGACATGTAGGTACCCCCACAGTGATCCGAGACGACGAAGAAGATGGTAGCGACATCGACATCGGCAAGCAAGATCAAGGTGAGTAGATTATATCTACGGGGGAAGTCGGGTGGATGGCGTATAGCACCCCCGCAATTCGATATTTAGTATACTAGATAAATACTATATATATATATATATATATATATATATATATGTATGATAGCGTATGTGTGAATCGGATATTCTAGATGTGATTAGGTGTATTATGGATAGATTAGAGTTTAGAAGTAAACTGGTATAGTTCCTACTTGTGAACCCTAGAATAGGTTTACACCCCCACACACACACGCATGCTTGTTTGTTATACCTATACCGTGATGATGAGGATAGTGTATGATATTTGGAGATGAGTCGATGAGATTGGGCATAGTGCCATGATATCGGTGATATGATGTGATTCGTATTTGGGATACGACATGAGATTTTAGCAGGCCTTTAGACGTGTGTTTCACACACGCACTTATTCTTATATAAGATGGTATCGATTGTACTAGACTTAGATCAATACCCGGGATCATGTGATATGATGATAATGATACCTGATATTGATGAGAGGAATGTGATATTGACCCGTACCCAGCTTTTGGGATGCCGTACGATGATTTACCATATGAGCTTTATATTAATGATAGATCCGTACTCATGACTCGAGGATGTCATATAATATTGTATCGTACGCGGTACCTTTGAGGTGGGATCACCAACTATTATATATATATATATATATATATATATATATATCGACTCAGATTTAGGTGGTTTCCATACCCCTCCGATTGACTTGTTAGTTAGAGCTGTAGTTTTGCTAGTAGATGTAGGCTAGGCGATGTCATACCTATTTCAAAACTAACGAATCGGGAGTATTTCAAAGGTAGGCACAGGGATACTACAGATATTTTCAAAAGACGCATCTTTTCTTAAAACCACCGTAGCCCTTATTTTCCTAAAAAACCCGATTCGCCTTCTTTCAAAGTGGCAAAACATTATGACATAGATACATTGAAGTAGATACTGCACTGTTGTGTTATTATTCATTTGCCGCATATTCTTACTGTTTGCATCGCATTGCATGTTAAATATGTTTATTGTTATATCAAATCCCTTCTGTTAGGACACCTGCACCATTATCGATGATGCATATGTTCCACGTACACCTGCTTGCCGTCTCACACACTTCATTATCGATAATTGCCATGCCACTACACTGTAGTACTGTTGCATTCAGGATATGACCCTTGCATGGCATACTTGTGTGCTCATATATTGTACACTCATACTTGTGCACATACCTATTGTACATTCATATTCGTGTACTTACATTTTGTACACTCATACTTGTACACATACTCATTTGCACAAATATAGATGATTTCTCGCTTGATTTGGGATTTGGAGAACCGCAAGATACTCTTTAAAACTGATTCATTTTAAAAGAGCGGTTTCCCTCACTATGTGCATATTACTATTCCATATTGCATGATATACTGATATGCTTACATTTCTTTTACATGTCGCATACATCATGATTTTGATTATACGCATTGAGATATGTTGTTTCCATGATATTTCTGAATTTGGGAACCGTGGATATTTCAAAAAAGAGTATGTAATTGTTTTAAAAACCCGGTTACCCTTAATATAATATTTCAGTGCGTCCACCATGTGTTTTCTCGGTGCTGAGAGCGACATGTGAAACCCGATTCGAGGAGGCGGACGAGGCCGATTGCGGGTACATGGTGGACCCGGTATGGTATCCCGGGGCAAGAAAGGGATGCTGTGTATACAGACGGTGAGCCTGGCAGAGAGACTACTACCTACCGGTGATTTTATTTGGGCTCGGCGGATATCCGGAGGATACCGACCGGAGTCGAGAGATGAGATGGGCCGATCCAGACTGATGGAGCCCGATATATGAGGATTTTCGTGCCGATGATAGGTACAGGTTTCATGATGTTTTCGAGTGTCGATGCTTGACACTCAGGTTCCATGATTTTGATATGTCGCGAGCGACACCTGTTGATTTACATCCTCATACTTCCATGTATATGTTTATGATGTTTACATGCATGATGCTTATTGTCATTGGGTGACACGTGGACGATTTGCACATACATATATTGACATTGATGACATTGATCATATAGTTGGATGATATCCACTTTTTCATAGACTTCATGATATAGTCAACATTGATCATACCTCGTATTTAGGATATGTTATTACCTGAGGCACTGGCACGAGCACTTGGCACTACACTCATGCATAGATGTTACATTGCCACCTTATCATGCTTCAGACTTATTCATTTGAGATTTATATATATATCTGATCGTATTGACCTAGGATTGTGTTATACATACGATTTCTGCTCTTTGATCGTATTAACTCACCCCCGTTGTGCCAAAGTTCTTGCAGGTTTTGCCGTACAGGTTCCATGGCAGTATTTCAGGCACACTGCTTCCCTTACGGGTGATTTGCTTTGGTAGGTGGGTTCTTTTGCATCAGAACCACCATTGTACATGTATTATTCAGTTGTATCTAGAAATTCCATCAACCAAACTTGTATATTGTTTCAGACTTAGAAAACCAGTTGTGTATTATTTCGACCGTAGAGTCGCGCGTTGTAGTATTATGGTTTTCATGCTGATTTTGAGTTTTCCTTTTAGTTTTGATCCTCGCCATTCGGTGTTGTATATTATACCGCTTGCGTGGTTGTGACCGTTGATTGACGAAGAGCTAGCTCCCGCTTGGGGATGCCTTTTTATTGTGCATATATATATTATTCATGTTGTACCCCGTTCGGGGCCATTATTTACAAAGGAAACTCTGCCGAAATTTTCAGAAAAGAATATAGATTTTTAAAATGCATATTCGGCTTACTTATTTAAAAACCTTGTTTTTAAAATATGTTTTCCTTACTTCTTAAAAACTAGTTTTCTTATTTACTCCTTAAAATGGTTTTAAATTTCTGGGCTTTTGGCTTACTTGAATTAGATGGGGTCCTATAGGCTTCATATGATTCAAGTGCCGGTCACGGGCTATTTCGGGTCGTGACAGGAACAACATCCCCACACGGTTTTAGGGAGCGTCGCCTGGTTTATGGAGGCTAATAAAAATTTGTTTTCCATAACTTCGAGTTTCTTTTGCATCGCTGCCATTTCGGTTTTTACTACGATCAAAATATCGAGCCGATGAATACCTCCCCTAGATGATGGTGGACTAACGCTTTCCCATTGCAAAGTGTTTTCGGCAAAATCTTCCAAGAATTTCCAAGCTTCACCATCGTCTTTAGACATGAAATTGCCTTGACATATGGTTTCAAGCATCTGCTTTGTCACTGGTGTAATGTCCTCATATATAATTCGGCACAGATCCCATCTATGCATTCCGTGATGAGGACATTGGACAAGCAGATCCATAAACCGTTCAAAGCATTTCCAAAATAGTTCATTTGGAAGCTGGGTAAAGTGGTTGATTTCTCTCCGAACACAGGCGGTCTTATGATTGGGATAAAATTTCTTAAGAAATACTATAACGAATTCGTCCTAATTAGAAAGTGTGCGATTGTGTTTTAAAGCCAGTTTTTGGCTAATTCGCACAAAGTAAACGGGAGAAGACGTAAACGCATAATATCCACAGAAAGTTGTGATGTGCCCATCATAGCACATACGTTTTCGAATTTGATGATAAAAACGTATGCGTCTTCAGACTCAAGACCGTGAAATTTAGGCAAAAGATTGATAAAGTGTGGTTTGATTTCAAAATTATCCCCATTGGCTGGTGGGATAGAAAGACAAGTTGGAAGGGGACCACGTATAGGGTAACATCTCTTTTGAAAAGATATGCGCGGTGGATTCTACGCACCTGCGGATGGTAGCAGAGTGGTGTTATTAAAATTTGATGGAAAACCATCCATCTCGGTTGATGTTGTGGTTGGTAGGGAGAAAGAAGAAGAAGAAGTACCGATTTCGGAGTCGATAGAAGAAATGCGGACAAGACGGGCACTAGAATCCCGTGTCTAGCCGAGCATGCACTAAGCGGGTTTAGTGCAAGTGGCAGCGGTTGTGAAAATTACGTAAAAAGAAAAGTTTGTTTTTGAAAAAGACGGATTTAGACAAATCACAAAAATGCACAATCAACCCTAGATCTAAGGTAGCCTAGGTCAAGTCACTAGACCGCTCCTAAACTTCCAGAAAACAAATCGCAGGATCAATCCTCTACTACCTCTTTATCTCTCTTGTGGCCAGGTAAGTGGGAGGTATTCGCTATACGAATCACCGTAAATAGCTGGCCTAATTAAGTAACCACTTGCTTTAGACACACTTTCCTAGGCACCACAAAAGAAATGCGGATGAGAAGTAGATTACCCACGACCCTCATCTTTCCTAATTGAGCGCGACGGTCCTTAGAGTTTTGGTCTAGATATTTTTTAATTAATGAAGGGTGGTGTGGATGCTAGTTTTGTGATTTGTGGGGGTTAAGAAGGGTAATGAAATCCCCACCTAATCTGAATTTGGTCTTTGCCCCTTAATTTTCCGTATTACAATATGCAAAAACAAACCAAAAAAAACACGCAACAAGAATTTTTTAAGCGGCTAATTTTTGCAAAGAATCCTGCAGAGAAATTGTTACTGGACTTTTCAGAGGAGAGAGAAGAAGATAGAAAATATACCGGAGAAACTTGGAACCCTAAGTCACCCAATCAACCGCGGTCCCGCCGCGAAAATAGCCTTCTTGCTGCGGTTGCACGGCCAAGTTGAGGGTTCTTTGAACGATTTTTGGTACGGGTGCTTCCCTTGCTCCTCTGATTTTGATGAATTGCCCTGAATCTTTATCTTTCTGCTACAATGATTCCAGATTCCCTTGAAAAAATTCACACACTAATCGTTAAGCACAAGATGCGTTCTTGATTTATATTTTGATGGAATAATAATATATCAACCCAAATAGCAAGAAAGAAAAAATTACGCATGGATCCCCGGCAACGGCGCCATTTGATTGATGTGTAATTTTGGAGAAAGAAAAAGTAGTAGTAAAATAACCGCAATCAATAACGGTGTCGCGTGTAGCGAACCTTTAGTGAATACGGGTCGTCATCTGGGATTCGTGGAATTTTATAGTTCTTGCTTTAGATCGGTTGAAAGAAATAGAAAATCAAGAAAATCAAGAAGATAGTTTCAAGAAAATGGTTTCAAGATTTGATTGAATTATCAAGAAATAGTTTCAAAATCTAATTGAATTATCAAGAAAATTTATATGAAAAAGGCTTGTAGGATTCGATTGGATTTAGTAGCCATGGATGACTAATAAAGATTACTCCTCTTATCTATTGATAGATTTAAAACTAGATTGATGGTGATGAATGAGAATTAGGGTTCTTTGGAAGAAACTAAAGTGTCTCCTCTATTGACCCTTGTCCTTTCATTGATCTCCATTCTTATCTAGCTTTTAACAAAAATATCGTCAATCTTATCTCAAATCGTGGTCGATATTATCCAGAAATTGATATCGCGCCCGATAAGGATGTTGACGATTCTTTTGCTAAAGTTTATAAACTTCATAAGACATAAAAGGAGTCTAGAATTTTCTCATCAATTAATCTACCATAATCCTACAAATCCTATCAAGCGGAGAATTACTCGCGCGTCATGAAAATAAAAGAAGAAATAGAGAAAGAATTCATAATGCGGAAATTAAAAATAAAGCGAAATTAAAACTAATGATCACCTTTATTACTCAACTTCACAATACAATTTTTCGAGTTTAGATTACAAGAGAAAGAAAAATTTGCTCTCGATCTCTGCCTCGAAGAAGTAGATGTTCCGTCGATTACGTCGCTTGATCACCTCGAATCTTGGACCTGTCTTAGATCGCTTGTTCGTTGACGATGATTGGCTTCGTGTAAAGGACACTTGATTGATTGATCGCTTGATTGATTTCTCAATGGATTTCTTGATCTTGGATCTCAAGATTGAAGATTCTTGATCTTAGATCTTAGATCTTAGATCCCCTTTTGAGATTGGTTGTTGATCTTGGATGTTGATTTTTCTTGGAAATTGGATGTTTTTTATTTTTAGATCTAGATCTTTTTGCCTTTTAAATTGGATGAAAAATTGGATCCCAAATGATGTAGCCTTCGGTCCTTTTTATAGCCCCAAAACCAGTAACAGAAACCCCCAACAAACTAAGTTTGTTACGCCGAAGTTTCCAGAAAACTCTCGAACCATAATCTCTTGAATCGGCTGCGGATCCGCGGCGACTCGGCTTGACTCGGCCGCGGTTCCGTGGCCTTTTGGTGAGATCTTGGCTTCACACTTTTGTAGTCTTTTCCTGTTGGTATTTGGGTATTTATTTGATATCCGGAACTTTCTTATCTCTTCTAAGTCTCTGCCAGTATTTGATTCTTCGACTTTCTTTACTTTATCGGAAGATTCTTGATTCCTGATATTTGACCTGAGCTAATCTTGCAGAATATCTTCAATGAACAATATTAGTTATATTTGAGATACAAAATATTATGCGTAAAAATATTAAACATACAATTTCCTTCATAATATTGATTATAATATATAAACACATGGTAAATGATATTTTGCAGATGAACTTCTAATATGTGTTATATTTATAACAAACACGTTTAGATGATTAAGAAAAATAAGGAAATTGTCATGTTAAAAGTGCAATATTTTCGACTGAACATGTGCGGACGTTGAATGGCTCTAAAGATGAGAGCGGCGATGAAGATTTCGCAATAACACGTCTCATTTCATCTATTGAACGTATCAGGAATCCAAACTATTCCACGCTACCTATCCATACGTTTGTAAGAAGTGACATCGGCCAATTGATTGTTACGGATCAAGATTTTGAGAATCCACCCAACAAATCTTCAGATAATGTACCACATAAATGTGTTAGGTAATGAAGTTAAATTGAATGTTCTAAATTGTATAATGATTATAAGTAATGAAACACCGTTTTGATATATATATGTAGGATTTGATCATGGGTGCAGGCAAAGGCATTAAACACCCAAGAGACGGCGTCTACTGGACATTCTGAGTTGATCCATACACACAAACGAGACTGTTCCAAGACTCTCAGCAGGCACGGGAGCCACAGCAGCAGCGTCTATCCCTAGCAGCGCTTCCCCTATTATCGCCATATAACCCCCATGGCCCCCTACTCATACCGCATCACCCTCGACTGTTCCTACTATCCTTACTAGCTCCCCTATACTACCGTCAGATCACCCGCAACGTCGCCGCCTCCCCTACCCTTATTAGTGCGTCAGCGAGTCCTCATGCCCTAGTCACTCATGCGCATGGTGCATAGTTTACTCATTTAAAATTTGATGCATCATTACAATATAAGTGGATATTGAATCATCTAACAGTTTATTGTTTGCAGATCCGCATTCTACTCGCGGGATGGCGTCTGTCGCCGGTTCTAGTGCCACGCCGGGGACGACAGGTATAACCGATATTTCTTAAAGTTTTTAAATAACGATTATAATTTAATTTTTCAAATTCTATATTCATATTCTAAATATTATAATATTGTGTATGTATATCTATTTTTCGCAGGCTCGAGCAATGTTAGGACGAGGAGTCCTACTGGGCCCGACTGCTGCAGGCCGTGGATAGATGTTGGGCCATGAGATCTGATCTTTGACGCGACAGGTGTGCCTATTGGAGAGCACACGACCCAGTGGGAGGATTGTGTTGCGCAGGAGATCCGTAGTTATTATAAGTATCCGCTCCATATTCGATGGAACAAGGCCTAAATCGAGCACGTTACGCAATTTTTTGGGTCAGAGGAGGTATGACATATCCTTTCACATACTTAAATTTCAATCGTCGTTATATAAATATACATATAATTATTGTTTAATATATTTCAATTTCATACCAGGAAGAATTACAGATTCGTTGGCGAGCCCAGCGTGGATAGCGTATACAGGCCATTCGATATAGATTGCGCCCTCGCACACTTCCTAGGACAGTGTCAAGTGATTAAGAGATATCGCCAATGGAAGTGAAGAGTGAAATTTACCTTTCCTGGGCCATGACAACCGAAGATCAGCGGATGCACTTGATGGAAGTCATAGCGCTGGAGATCTCGAAAAAGAATTGGCCGCTTCTTGTCGTCTATTTTGAACGCGATAATGTGCAGGTATCAATTTAATTTTTAAGATTTTAACAATATAACATGAAATCATATTCTAAACTATATTATAATCTTTATTTTTGCAACACGATATTGGTTCGAAATAACCAGAACCGGAACAACTGCGTGCGAGAACATGCTATCCCGATTTAAAGGAAGCGCTCATAAGCTAACGCTCGGTGGCACTTGGTGAGTATTTCGACGCTTAATTCCATATATTTTCTATATCGTTAATTAATTATTAAACTAAATTCTAATTTCATCGTATAGAAAGAAAGACCCTGCCAACTATAATGAAGCCAAGGGGTGGGCCACGTTACACAAGGGCACGAGCTCGTACATCCTAAGTTTCATATAATCAAGTTGATTACGTATTTTAAGTTAGCACATGTCTCTCTCTCTCTCTCTCTCTCTCTGTGTGTGTGTGTGTGTGTGTGTGTGTGTGTGTGTGTGTACATACCCAGTTCCAGGAGCAGACGGACGCCTTGGGACTTGGCCCCGGCGACTTGATCATCGCTATATTCCCTGTCCTGGATTCGATATTCGGCGTGCATCACGGTGGGTATGAGAGCAGGGTTGGACTCGGAGCCCATCAATTTTTTGATAGGCGTTCTGTCATGCCCCGCTTCCCAGTATACAGGCAGAGGACGCGACGAGGCCGCTACGTATTTACTGTAAAGTAAATACGCTAAGCATATCTAAGCAATATAAAAGTAAAGCACAAGAGACAAGATATAATAAAACAGCAACTTTATTTATTCACATTCTTTCTATACAATACATGGAAAGCAAATACAACTGAAATAAAAAGCAATGCCTAAACAATGGTATAACAGAAAAGAAAAGTACTGAAATGGAAAGTGTACAATGACTAGAGCTCGGGGTCTTTACTGAACTGGTCCAAGTCTTCAGCAGTGGGCTCGATCTCTGACAGGTCCAGATCATCTGACGACATTCAAAGAATAAAGAAAGAGAATGTCGTCAGCGAACAGATCGCTCGGTAAGTCCCAAAGATAAGAAAGAAGTAGAATAGACAGAATAAGAAGGTATCTTGTAAAGTTGTAGTATATTGTTGTGTTAACGCTGTTGTTTGTAGTTTGGTACAGAAGAATGCCAATGTATACGAGAGGAGTCTCTATATGCCAGAAACTAGACGTAAGTATAGTACAAGGAACCGTTTATGCCACGGTACAACAGCAACTGGATTTATGTTAGGTGTATTAAGTCTTACTGTCTCGTGCCACTTCTAACACCTTCCGTACCAATCTACCCCTTAAACCCCGAAATGTCTTGTTTGTATTGTATTGTATTGTGAATTGTATTGATTGTATAATTGGATGACTGACCGAAACCATGATATCAGTAAACGGATGTAATCGTAGAATCATGTAAATGGAATAACTGGAGAACCATGTAAATGGAATGTATATCCATGGTTCGGTTCGGTCAAGTTGTATAGATTGATAATTGGATTCATGGATTCATGTTGAATTGTAATATTGAAGATTGTAGATTGTAGACTGTAGATTATAGGTTGTAGATTGTACTTGAATCATATTCAAGTCAGATTATAAAGAGACTCAAACTGAGTCAGACAATTAGAAAAGTAAATTGAAGTCCTGATTGTTTTGATGTTATCGGTAACCGCTGCACATGGGCGGCAGGATTTGTGTCTTTTTCAAAGACGATTACCGTATTGATAACACCGTTGTTAAATTGTCTACCTTAGATAGGCAAGCACCCATATCTCCGGCTCCCTAAGGCTCAAGAGACTGGTCCCGCTTAAACCTACGTTTACTAGGGTCGTTAGGGTAATTTATAGAATACACCCCAAGTATTTATTATTCTTCTTTAGAGTTGTAATGAATGTAGATTTTATATTGTGATATTTCTAGTGAAAATATCCAAATTTCATAAATAAAGGTATTTATTTGTAATATTGATTTGTATGGAATTCATGGTGTTTTAGTGTAAAATGATTCTTGTGACGTTTTTAGAAAAAAAAAGTGGAATATTTATGATAATTCAAAATAGATAATTTTATGTTACATATACATATATTTATATGAAAATAATTTTAGTATAATATTCTAGAAATCTCATTTTCTTAAGATGTCGTATTTTAAATCTTTCGAGACCGAATGCTCCTTGCGGAGGTCTGCATCTCGCACTACTAAGTCCGAGGATGTGCGATAATCCGCACCATCCCGAACGAGTTCCCCAAATGGGTTGTAGCGGCGCTTTGCAAAGATTTGTATAAATACTGATCATTAAGGAAAAATGGTTTTATTAATTATGGTATTTATTTGTAAAGATGTCTATTTCCCGTATTCTATGTTCCCGAGGGTATTGTGCTATGTTGCATATGAGTATGTGAGGAGGTAGGTCATTACCTCGTGATCTACTTAAAAGTATAGCAAGTTTTGTGATGTTAAATGTAGAATTGAAACTATGTGGTATTTAAATGAAAAATACGGTAAAATGAAATAGCAATTACTTTATGATATGAAACTTGATCAATATGGTTGATTAGTGTTTAATAGTCAACATGAATTGGTTTAAGCATGATTGTATTAAAGAAAAGTAAAGTTTTATAAAGAAACCGAATCGGAAATCGGATTTGTTCCGATTCCGTCGGGTTTTGTAATTCCGTATTTTAGAATAAGAATAGCGAAGATAGAATTGGGACTTACGGGTTGAGAACTAGACAAGAGGAAAGATGGAATGAACGTAGCTTCCGGTGCGTCGTTTCGTCGCTGGGAGCTCCTAGAGTCGTCGTCGGAATTTCGTCGGCGCTTCGCCTCTTGCTCACTTCGATTGCACACTAGGGTTTTCTAGAGAATTCTTGAGAGTTGGCCCAGAGTTTTGGGGTGAGGGGGTAGAGTGTAGGGGTGGTATTTATACGGTTAGGCTAGGGTTAGGGTAGATGAAGAGTTTAAATTGAAAAATGTAAAAAAAAATATTAAAAATTCATTAAAAATAGGGTAAATGTGGTATTAAGAGCTCTCTGGAAACGATCTAATTAAATGGGGTGTACAGGGGGGTTCAAAACCCCAAGAGCCAGATTTTTCCTGTTGGGGACTCGGCCGTCCGGCCGAGTCCGGCCTGCGGCGCCGGCCCGAGTCGGCCGAGTCTGGCCGAGTCAGGAGGTGAGTAGCTGGGGAGTCGTCTGGTGTAGCCTCTGGAACATTTACTTTTCTATGTGTAGTATGGTTTTTGTGAGAAATACACGTTTAAACTGTTGGTATTCTAAAAATCAAAAACAAAATAACATTAAAAAAGAATGTGGGGTATGGGATTTGAACTCTGGTGGCTTGGTTCAGCAGTGCAAGGTATTACCAATGAGCTAGAAGCTCCTTCTTGTAATTAAGGAGTGAATTAAATACTTAAAGTAATAACAGCAAAAGTAAATATTCCAAGTATACATTAATTTTAAAGCAAATTTTTGTACACTAAAAATGAAGTTGTTACACGTACGACCGCGCATGAGTACGACGTGACCCAGATGCGGGCGGATGCGGCAGCTGCATCACAGGAGGAGATCCGTCGGCTCTACGAGCAGATGAAGCAGCAACATTAGATGCAGCCGGAGACGCGGCAGGAGTTTCAGGAGACGCGGCACGAGTTGCAGGAATTTAGGGCGATGATCCGAGACATTAGGCAGTCGCACGCCGATTCCGTCCAGCACGCCATACGGAATAAGTTGAGCGCATTCTTTAGGCCACAGGACGATGGAGGTGGATCGTCATCCCAATGGCATTATTTCTATTTTTTGATTTGCTGACATATATATTTGTTCATTAGTGGAGTATTGATCATATTGTACGATTTTTTGACACATACATTTTTTGATTTGTTCTTCATTAGTGGAGTGTTGATCATATTGATTGTATGTATATTTTTTGTGTATGTTTGCGTGCGTTTCGGAGCTTATTACTTTGAATATTGTATATTGCGTGAGATTTGAATATATTACGTGAATGAAAATTATATATTGCTGCTTGTGAATGGAAATTATATATTGCTGGTTGTAATTGAAATTAATGCGTGTGGGATGCGGAAAATTTAATTATTTAAAAAAAATATTGGTGAAGATTGTAACCGTGACTAATGACATTTGGTCACGGTTACAACGTGAACAAAAAGCTGCTTCAGATACCAGTATCTAGAGCAGGTCAGTGTTTTGGGTCACGGTTACAAGTTTTGTTCACGGTTGTAATCGTGACCCAAAACTGGTTTTGTTCACGGTTAAGACCGTGAATAAAAACCTGGGGCCCACCGACTAACTGGCTTTTTAACTTTTCACGCTAAGAAATGTTCACGGTTAGAACCATGAACATTTCTCATTTTTTTTACTGTTAGAACCATGACCCAACGTTTACTTACGTAGATTTGGGTCACGGTTCAACCGTGAACAAAAGGACTTTTGTTCATGGTTTAAACCGTGAACAAATCCCTACCCTGTAGTAGTGGATAAAAAATCATTGCACTTCGGTGAGAAAAATTATTACGCAAAATGATTCTTCATTTTTCCCCTTTTCTTTTTCCAAGTACATGTAAAGCACTGATGATGCTCACAAGTGGTATTTTCTCAGATTACGACATATGGCGGATGACGCGTCCTGAAGGCTATGGAGGTGGAATAAATGAGTTGCATTAGGGGGGATTCATCGGGATCCTCTTCTCGAGGAACGTATCCAACCTTTCGGGAAACCTCCCTAAATATATTCCACCTTCAACTAGGAAACTACCAACAGCTCGTCTCCGAGCTTCCTCGGTCTCCTTGCTCGTCTCCGAGCCGTCTGACATGCCGAGCTTCCTCGGCCTCCCGCTTGTTTCCGAGCTCCTGACATGTCGAGCTTTCTCGGCCTCCCGGCTCGTCTCCGAGCTCCTGACTGACCGAGCTTCCTCAGTTTCCCCCGATCAATCAAGAGAGTGGATCCCATACACCCCGCAACAGCTCCGCGTATATCGCCAGGGCAAGATATCCGCCTTCCCACGATCCGTGTCCCACGCTAGCACATCCCCCCATTAATGGGCGCATCCCGCCATTCAAGGCGAGGATAACACTAAGGCGTAACTGACAGCGATGATCTCGCGTCTGCTCGCTCCACGCGACCACTATATAAACCCCTCTCTCAGACGACTCAGGTAACTTGAATTGATTCCAATACGCCGCTACTCTGCACTTATACCTCGGCACTAACTTGATCGTCAGAGGGTCCTACGGTGGTCACCTACCCCGGGACTTCTTTTGCAGATAGCTCGGCGTCAACGCCAACCCATTGAGATCCACACGCTCAACAACTCCCAAACCAAATCTCAACCATTAAAGACTGCCATCACAGGATCGACGGAAGACAACATCTGAAGGAGATCACAGCCTCCATCAGTTGGCGCCGTCTGTAGGAAGCGTTTCAGAAACTTCTCCACCCCTAAAGTTGATCTTCTGCCCTCGACCTGATGGCGAGCGACAACCGCAACGGTCCAAATTTGAGCCGCCACAGCAGAGGCGAGAGTGGCTCGTCTCCCCCTCCCAACGCCATCAACGCCTTATCCGCCCGGATAGACAGGCTCAAATCGCTGGTGGATCCCCTCATCCGCGTTCAAGCAGCGGGCCCTACCCACCAGACTGCAGCTCCCCTTCCCCGGGACAATGACGTCCGCAGAAGGATGGAAGGGCACGCTCAACCCCTCGAGCCTACTCACCCTTATCCCAGTGCCACCAAGCACCAGCGGGCCGACTCCGGCCACCTTGACACCCATGCGGCGATTGATTCCATAACCCACTGGGCATTGGACAGCTCCACGCCACGATCCCAGGGAATACTGGGTCGTCGCTCCAATGCCCGCGCGTTCTCTCCCCCTGAGGAGGTGTCGATCAGCTCGCCTGCTTCCATGCATGACCGACGCCTCCACTCACGCCGCGGTCACGCGAATGACGAGCATAGGGACTACTTGAGAAGGGCCTCGCCAAAGGATTTAAGACACTTGATAGAGCGAAATTGAAGCCGCACCATCGCACAAACCCGGAGCGGGGATAGCCACCACTCTGACTGTGCAGAATACTCGGGATACCACCACCGGCTTGAAGCCCTCGAGAAGAAGATCAAAGGCATACGAAGTGATGGCAAAATGTCCGGCGAAGGGGCCAGGTACTCCACTGACTCACTAACAAAGCCCTTCACAGAAGAGCTGCTAGCCGAGCACGTCTCGTCCAGGAACAAGCCGCAAAAGTGGCCCTCTTCGACGGGAAATCCGACCCGAAGTACTACCTAGACATATTTACGGTAGGCATGGGCTTCTAGGATAACTCCGACGCGGCTCAATGCCAAGCTTTCCCCACTACCCTCATCCGGGATGGCTGGGACTGGTTCCGAGGACTTACGTCGCGCTCCATCTCGACCTTCAATGAGCTGGCCACTCAATTCCTCAGTAACATCTTCGGGAATCGACGACAGAAAAGGATGGTCGACTACCTATTCACCGTCAAGAAGGGATACAAAGAATCCTTCAAAGGATATGTCACCCGCCTCTACAACGCACTCCTCGAGGTCCCCGAGTACCGTGATGAAACGGTCATCACCGCACCGAGGTCGGGTCTTAGGCACAAAGAGTGGCTCCGCTCTTTTGCATTAGCGCAACCTAAGACCATAGCCAAAGTAAAAGCCTAGACCGAGTAAGAAATCAAACTCGAGTCCGAGGTAAACTCAAAACTTCATGAGCCGATCATGCAGACAGAAAGAAAAGGGACAAGGAGGAGAAAAAGAAGGTTGATCGTCCGAAGTATTACTCCCCGAGGTTTCAGGAGTACACACCCCTAAACAACTCTTAAACCGAGCTGTTGGAGGAAGCTAAGGGTGGGCCCGATCAATCAAGAGCGTGGACCCTAGAGGCCACGAACTCCCCGGGATCCACTTCAGCCAAGCAGAAAGCGATGACCAACCTTTGCTGGAAACATTCAAGAAAGAGGTCCACCGAGTGATCCCACCTTCTCTTCAAGATCAGAACAAGCCCATAGACCGTGTGCATTTTGTGGAACGCCTCGTTCATCAGCCACGGGGACAGGGTATTGTGCAGACCCGGCGAGGTCGTCCATATCGCATAAATCAACACCTGAAGGAGAGGAGACCTCCGGGGAAGCAAGCGTCCACAGTGGCCCTCCAAACGGCTTATCACCACTTCATATGTTTCCTCGGAACGATCAAGGTTATAAAAGTATACGTCATCATGGGAAACGATCTCGCTAAGAGTATACACACGGCCGGTCATCTTCAGGAAGTGCGAGACTATAAGGAAACCAATGTGCCTTCAGTATTTAAAACCTCTACAAAAATCTTCCAACGGACGAGATTTACTCGCACAGCGATGCAAATCACGGAATATCGCACTTTCCCGATATGGCGCGGCCACGTGTCACCCACGACGGTCACCATTCCCGCCCTTTACGGTTCAAGGAAGATTGAACGATGCCCCAAGGAGATAATAGGCGATAATAAAGCTCTTGTCATGAGGCCACCGAGTAGTTTCATGCTTGGTCCATTCGTAGCGGGTAGCTTCTTTCCCAACCACGCTGTGGATCAAAAGCCCTCCTCACGAGGCCACCGAGTAGCTTACTGCTCGGTCCATCCATAATGGGTAGCTTTCTGCCCAACTACACTGTGGATCTAAAACCCTCCTCATGAGGCCACCGAGTAGCTTCCTGCTCGGTCCATCTGCAGCGGATAGCTTCCTGTCCATCAACGCTGTGGATCAAAAGCCTTCATCACGAGGCCACCGATCAGCTCCCTGCTCGGTCCATCCGCAGCGGGTAGCTTCCTGCCCAACTACGCTGTAGATCAAAAGCCATCCTCACGAGGACACCGAGTAGCTTCCTGCTCGGTCCATATGCAGCGGGTAGCTTCCTGCCTATCAACGCTGTGGATCAAAAGCCCTCCTCATGAGGCCACCGAGCAGCTTCCTACTTGGTCCATCCACAGTGGGTAGATTCCTGCCCAACTACGATGTGGATCAAAAGACTTCCTCATGAGGCCACCGAGTAGCTTCCTGCTCAGTCCATCTGCAACGGGTAGCTTCCTGCCCATCAACGCTGTGGATCAAAAGCCCTCCTCACGAGGCCACCGAGTAGTTTCCTGCTCGGTCCATCCACAGCGGGTAGCTCCCTGCCCAACAACGTTGTGGATCAAATCCCTCGCCATGAGGCAGCTGAGTAGAAAGGAAGATACCGACCTTCCTACACTTAACCATCAATCGACTCATATTCGATGCGCGATCGCTACCTCGACTCCGGGGAAAAAGGAGGGTACTGATCTTCCTACACTTGGCTACCATTCGGCTCGACACGCGATCTCCACCTCGACCACGGGGAAAAGGACGACACCGACCTTCCCACTTGGCTATCGTTCGATGATACTCGATGAATGATGAGCAAGTGCGGGAGGGGTGGACACCGGCCTAACACTTGCAAGATAAAAATACCTACGAGCTAAAAATACTAACAGAATGAAGATTCAAACAAAAGTATACGAGCTAAAAGTACTTGCGCAGTGAGTAGACATTTGAGCAAGGGAAAAAGGCGCACTTTATTTATAATAAAAAATAAATACAAGGTATTCTGGGCTCCTCAGCCTTACAAAAATACCCGGAGGCTTACAAAATTTTGAAAAAGAAAAAATCCCCATGGAAAGAAAGCTCAGGCCGCCCACTCGAAGAGGATCTCGCCCTGCTCGAGGCCGGCATTAGAAACCAAAACTGCGACCTCGAGGTCGACGCTTCCGCCGACAGCCTTGCCCTTTACGGCCGCCTCGGCGACTTCCCCCTGTGGCGCTTCATCGGCCAGAGGATACTTAGCGCGGAGCTCGCTGATATCGAACCCCGGCGTAGACTCCTTAACGGCGTCGAGGGCGTTGTGCCACACGACGGACGCGGATTCGGTAAGATCAGCGTAAAATTGGTATGATGCCTTATACGCCTCCATGGCCTTCGCCGTCCAGCACTCGGCGAGCTTCACCGCGTCCAAAGACACTCGGACATCCCTCTTGAGGGCGTCCCTCAACTTCTTCACCGCATGGTAAGAGACGTCCACCTCCTCCAACTTGGCCTGAATAGCCTGGTTGGACTTGTCCAGAAGCCGATGAGACTCCTTCATCTTGGAGTTCATCAGCCCCTCAGCAACCAGACGAGTGTCGAAGAGAGCCGCCTTCTCCTCCGCTTGCCACAGTTGGAGGCAGAGTTCCTCCTCCAACTTGGAGGACTCACCCGCCTTTTTCATGGCCGAAGCTACCTCCTCAAATTCTATGGCGATGAGAAGTGCGCAGTGGTGGAGGATCTGAGGAAAGCAGCAAATTGGTTAGAAAGCTCAAACCAAGGAAATAAGATTTAAGAAATCTTTTTAGAAAAGTCAGGAACCGATCTGAACCGCCTCTTATGCTATAGCGGCCACCTGGGCCTTCATGGTCCCCCGGGGTATTTTAACCCCGGCAGCCTGCTCCATGTCAGAAAGCAGGCTGTCGGCGACTAAGAGCCCCGAGGACACCTCAATACAGAAGTAGTCCTCCTGCACTGGGGTCCCGGTAGAAGGTGTCCGGGAGACCGTCCGCTTCTGCCTCTTGAGGGGGACTTCGGCGGGCTCAGCCTCTTCCTCCCCCACCTCTCGCGCCCGGGGCACCAGGTCCCGTGAGTGCTTATGGCTCCCCCCGCGGCGTTCTTTTGGAGCTCATGGAGTAGCGGAAGGCTTAGACGGTGGAGTTGGCCTCGAGGCCGAGCTCGGACCGGGTCGGGACGAGCTTTCGCTCCTGACCTTCTTTCCCTGGGTCTTGGCGGCTAGGATTTTTGCTCGGTCCATGGGCTCCGCAAAAAAAAAGGAACACGCAAACAAAAGTGGTTGGCTACACTAAAACAGCAAAAGAAATTTGGTAAATCTAAACAGATCGTCGAAAGCTCTAACTTACCTAAGAAACGCGCATGGTTGAGCTCAGCCCAGCTCAGTACACGCTCGGATAGCAGGACATTCGCCCGCTGGATCGGCTCCCACTAGGACACTGCCCTCGCCTTGAGGGAAGTCGACTGCTTTGCCTTCGGGCAGTCGGCCATGTGCCACTGTGTGGGCATAAGCCAATCCTCGCCCTCGGGTGGCCCAAAAAATACAAACTTCTCCTTCCATTTATGGATAAAAGAAGGGACAACTACTACCCCCGACCCGGCCGCCCCATCCTTATGTTTTTTAAACGAGAAATACACCCAGCTCGGCTCTCCCTTGCTGGTTCCAGGGTGATTTTAATAACAAAGGAAGGACACAAGGAGGATCAAACTGAAAGGGATCTGCTTAAGTTTTAACCGGACGAGAAACCCGAGGAGGATTCTCCACGAGTTCGGCGCTAGCTGGCCCGAGGCGAGATGAAAACAACGAAGTACCCTACAAACCTCGGTTGGGAAGGGCAGATGCATTCCTGCCCGGAACGCTTCTAAATACAGGGCAATCTCCTTGCCCTGCACCTGGTCTGCCCGCTCGCCCTCTCTAGCTAAACGGATGGAATAGTTAGAGGGGATGTGGAATCGAGTCCGAATTTGGGAAAGATCTTCCAGACTCTTCAAAACGGAAGGTGCATCGCGGGTGTTCCTAATGCGCACCTTGGGGGTCCTTATCGCCGCCCGACGGCGAGTGATAAGGGTGACCCTGACTCTAGGGTGCGAACCCGATACATATGACGAAGAAGAAGAAGAACTCTCTTAGCTATTTGAAGCCAAAGAGGAGGAAGACTCACTGGACTCGGCCCCAACAACGGGAGCCTTATCGTCCGACTCTACCCTTACTACCTCTACGGACTCCTCGGAGGAAGACATCAAACCTAATTCAAAGGAAGTAACTCACTGAGGAAAAATCAACAGAGGATCCGATCTAAAGGAAGGAGCGCCGGGAAATCTTCAGCAATGAAAGAGGATTTCAGCAAAGTGTCGGCCCTAGGATGGTCCCCTCCTATTTATACACCCCAAAAGAGAACATCCTACGGCCCAGATTAATTCCCGCCAAAACAAAACGTCGCGCCCAGCGGCCGGCGAGGCTCCATGTGGCGATCGGTCATTTGGGACGTTATTTCGACTGTAGGAGTCAGAGACAGCATGTCGCTTCCGCTAACCAATGGCGGATATGTGGCACGTACCTCAACTGATGATTCGACTGAAACGACGCCACCTCTTTAAAGCGCAATCATTTCACTGATCCGCTGACGCCATCGGGGATACGCGTGAAAGTTCAGGAATACGACGAGGCGACACGTGGACCCAAAGATCGAAACGATGCAACCACCAAACTCCATGTCGTTCCCAAGCGATCTACATTATAATTCTTAGCTCCAAACTGAGATGAAGAAAAACCAAGCAGGCCACTCTCGACCCGATCCATGAATAGGTTGGAACGAGAGTAGGGGCTAATGATGATGCTCGCAAGTGTTATTTCCTCAAATTACGGCACGTGGCGGATGGCGCGTCCCGAAGGATACGGAGGTGGAATAAATGAATTGCATTAAGGGGGATTCCTCGAGATCCTCTTCTCGAGGAACGTATTCGACCTTTCGGGAGACCTCCCTGAATACATTCCAATTTCACCTAGAAAACTACCAACAGCTCGTCTCCGAGCTACCTCAGTCTCCTTGCTCGTCTCCGAGCCGTTTGACATGTCGAGCTTTCTCGGCCTTCCGCTCGTTTCCGAGCTCCTGACATGCCGAGCTTCCTCGGCCTCCCGGCTCGTCTCCGAGCTCCTGATGGACCAAGCTTCCTTGGTTTCCCCCGATCAATCAAGAGCGCGGATCCCATGCGTCCCGCAATAGCTCCGCGTATATCGCCAGAGCGAGATATCCGCCTCCCCACGATCCACGTCCCACGCTAGCGCATTCCCCTATTAATGGGCGCATTCCTCCATTAATAGGCGCATCCCGCCATTCAAGACGAGGATAACGCAGGGGGCGTAACTGACGGCGATGATCTCGCGCCGGCTCGCTCCCCGCGACCACTATATAAACCCCTCTTTCAGACGACTCAGGTAACTCAAACTGATTTCAATACGCCGCTACTCTGCACTTATACCTCGGTACTAACTTGATTGTCGGAGGGTCCTACGGTGGTCACCCACCCCGGGACTTTTGCAGATAGCTCGGCGTCAACGCCAACCCATTGAGATCCACACGCTCAACAACTCCCAAACCAAATCTCAACTGTTAAAGACTGCTATCACAGGATCGACGGCAGACAACATTTGAAGGAGATCACAGCCTCCATCAAGCACCAATAAACTTTAAGAAAAACTATAGTAAACCCCATTAAACTATCTGACCATATGAAGATATTAATAGGGCTAAAATGTGCCTCTTACTTTTTAAATCCCAAAAATACAAATGCATTTTTTTATTGGTGTAAGATCCCTTTTAATGCTGCTATTCAGGGTGTTTCAATTATAAAAAAATGTCCCCCCGGCCAAAAAACCGAAGTTCAAGAAAAAATTTTGTAACTATAAACATCAAGGAAGTTAACTGAAAAAAAAATTTTAAAAGTGAAGGATAAATATACTGAAAATCAGCCTTGTTAACTACATAAAGGCATTTAGTGCAAAAAACTTCCGTGTGCAAGTTGTATTTTTTCGATGTTCCATGCTGTTTTGAAATCTTAAAATACTTTAATAGTTCTTTAAATAAGTTTTTTTCCTTTTTTAATAAAATAAGTTCTCTTTCATTTTTGTAATATATGTTAGTGAGCATGTTTCAAACAAGAGTACAGAATTAACTCTTCAATATACATCTCATTTCATATTGAAATTACAATGAACAAATTCATTAAATATGCTTTTTTCTTTCTTTTTTTACCTTTTCTTTTTCTTTCTTTTGGCTATGCAGTATACAAGGACCAGTTTCGCTTTTGATCTCCCAAGTTGCTTTCCATGGGATGCCATATACAAGATAATTAACTTAAGCCAAACTTTAAATAAATAAAGGATATTAACTATAAATCAATCTTATTATCCCACTACAAGAAAATGATACCTATTTTCGTCGGGCATCATCTGACGGAATAAATGGGTAACCGACAAAAAAAAGATATTCTGTCGAGTAGTGTCTGACCTAATAAAATACAACAAAAAATGTTATTTCGTCGGGTATTTACTACGTCGCGTACGAGCCGACGGAAGAAGTTCGAAAAACATAGGCACTTTTTCCCTATTTTAATCTTATTCCGTCGGGTCTTAGCCGACGGAATAAGTTATTTTGTCGTGTATAGCCCGGCGAAATAAGGTACAGACAGAGGAAAAAAAATAGAGCACATTTTGGTCGTTTCGAGCAATTGATACATATTCAATTCAATATGCTGATATACAAGATACCACAACTCAATTCAATTCAATTCTTTATATACAAACAACCACAAACTCAATTCAATTCAATTTCAATTACAAATTCATTCATATAAACATAATTTACATCTTAAAACGAAAATAAGGGTTATCAAACTTACATTCGGTACTTTGCAGAAGGAGATGAGAAGATACATGCTCGAGAACCCGAGAGAGTATGAGGAGATTTTGCAATCTTCGTTTTTAGTAAACGTATTTATCGCTTTCTCTCCCTCAGCAAGACTTGTACTTCCTCGAGCTCACTCCATCTCGAACTCACTGAGCGCCGCCGTCGTCGACCGGAGGATAGTCAGAAAAATCGAGGAAAATCGAGTATGTGCTATAGTGTTATCAATAGACAAGTATTAGTACACAATATTCACGATAACTATATGATACCTGTATTGAAAAGAAAGATTATCAATTAAACTTAAATCCGGTACTCTATTTCCTTGAGAGATTAAGCTATGGATCATCATTCTCCTTCTCTCAATATCGACGTAGACTTTTGCTGCAGAAAATCTCCTTTATGAACCCGAATCCGACGAGGGTCTAGGTGCGGAAGGAGACGAGAAGATGGGTGCCCGAAAACCAACAGGAGTATGGGGAGACAAGCCTTTTGGATGGCATACCAGAGTGGACGGAGATGCAGATAGCACCGCAAGGAGCACGGGTGCCACAGGGGGCGCAAGCTCCTAAATGAATATCCTTTGGCGTATGCGAGGAGGGTGCAACTACGGACCGTGATGGGCGTGATATACCGTAGGCGAAATGCCTTGGCTGCCCATATGAACTCTCCCGTGTTGGTCCGGATTGTGTCGCTGGATGACATTCTCGTTGATCACATGAAACTCCTCGATAGTAGGATCTCGGCCGTGCTCCTCGAAAAATTCAATCGTCTGCTGCTCAATCTCGATGCTATTCCATTGTTGTAAGAAATTACAGTATAAACCAAGTTAAGTCAATTATTGAAAAAGAAATTAAGTAATTTAAATACTACAAGAAATCGTGTATGAGCATACTTACATAATACTCAGTCGCCTCCTGTGAGCCGAGGCACCTGGAGTCACGCGCAAACCCCATACAATAAAAATCCACACGACTGAGCATTTCTCCAGTCTGTATCACCTGCCATTTAGAACATTATTATTTGATTTAGATCAAGTTTAGAAACTTGACAAATTTAGAATATTTGATTTATTCTTACATGAGCAACTCCATATTGGAGGAGTTTATCCCTCCTCCCAACCAATGATCAGTGTTACGACTCTGCGCCACTGATCACTGCTCACTTCTCGCCTGCCATTTAGATATGATATAATATCTCATATTAATAAAGGATTAATGTCTAATACTTTTACAGTTCTCGGCGATATACGTACCATAAATTCATCCGAGCTGAAGTGATGAATCATGGAGGCCCAATACTCGTCCGCCAATACACGGGCTTCGCCGCCCATTTCTCCTCATCAGTGACAGCCCTCCTCCATTTCTTGTAGACCGAGTGTTTATAATCAGGCAAACTCCTCGACATGTATATAAACAGTCGGTTTCGGACGACGTGCAGAGGTACGGGAGAGCTGTCAATCCACCAGACTATGGAAAAGCGCGCCTACAAAGAAACGCATAAAAGGTATTAGCGTCAAATATATATATGCAAAAGTAATAAACAAATGCTTGATTAAATAAGCTTACCAAAATCTCAACTAAGGTGGTCATGCCCCACTTCCTAAAAAACGGGAGCAAGTATGTAACGAAACCCGCGACATATTTATTTCGAGAAGGTCATTTTTCGAAACAAATATGTTAAGTGTATATAAACAATATAAAATGAGACAAAAATAATAAGAGAATGAAATTTCAACAAATAACTTTATTTATATTCAACATCAACAAATTTCAAACTGATTACAAAAGATCTGAACAAGTAATATAAACATAAAAGCCTAAACACATGGTTTACTGAAAAGAAAAGCTAAAAAAGAAACTAATGATCTGCTTCAAGTGTGAATTGGTTGTAATCCTCTGGAGTCGGTTCTACCTCCTCAGTCTCTTGATTATCTGACGAACATTCTAAAGAAACAAAAATGGGTGGAATGCCCGTCAATGAATTTGCGCTCGGTAAGTCCCCAAGAATAGATTAATGATGAATTGAAATGATACGTAGACAGTTATAATACATGTATGATATGACAATTTTTTAAACATGAAAACTAAGTAACATGGTCAGTTTAAGCATACAATTGGTTAATTTAAGCAGGTGCTAAATGTGTGTTGGTGAATATGAAGCAAGTAGTAATGTATCTTAAAAGGTCTCTACTTTGGTCAAATTAATCTAACGTCAGTTTAAGCATGAATGACAACCAATCTCAAAAGTGTTCCGAAACCAACAGGCTAATGTCCAGGGGTAAGGAACCACAAGCCCGAATCAAGAGTGTTTATAACGGGACTTCAACCTAGTATTGAAGTATTCCAAACCCAACAGGCTATTGTCCAGAGACTTAGAAATACGGGCCCTCATGATGGATTGCATGTATTAGCATTCAAGGATTCATGTACTAGGGGGACTCCTGAGATTTCGTTGGATTCACACTAAACTACCCCAACACCCCACGTAATCTAATTTATAGTTAATATCACAAGTCTTACCCGAATCAATGAATACATAAGAGGAGTACAAGTTTATAGTTCAAGTCGAGTTCATGTATTCATGTGAAGTTCAAATATTCATGTCAAGTCCTTATGTATTCATGACTCGGGTCAAGTCGAGTCAAGCATATAATAGATTTGATCGAGTAAATCATGTAGATACAATTGAATTCATATCAAGACTAAATAATCATGTCAAGTGCAAGTATACAAGTCAAGTTAGATCATGTGTTGGGTCATGTTTGATTCAATACTAAAGTAATATGATTTATATGAATATATGAATTTTATATCGGAAGAAAAGCAAGTGATAACACTGATTGTTTCCGGCTCCCCGAGATTCAAGAGAGAATAGGTCACTTAAACCCATTCGTTATCTAGAATACTTGCAAGCTATAGGTTTTATAATTCTAGGTATTTATGTGAAAATATAACATTTTGAAATTTTAAAGTATTTGTTTAAATTAAACCATTAGAAAGCTCAAGAGAGTTTTATGTAAAATATTTTATGTTAAAAGTAAATATCGAGGGTGTTTTTGGTAAAAATATGTTAATTAAAATGTCGAGGGTTTTTAATAAAATTATATTCTAGATTTTGTGATATTTAGTGACAAAATCTAGCTTTTAAGAGTTTATGGTATTTTAGTGAAAAATCTATCTTTTAGAAAACTTGAGATATTTTATTAGAAACTTAAATCTTTTCATTTTAGAGTATTTTTTTTAAAATCTTTCTTGCAAATTTCTTGCTTTACACTAAACCTAGAATATAATTTGTTTTCACTCCTTTTTAGCGTTATTTGCTTTCTTTAAAATTCTGTATTTTCCTTTCAAAACCATGCTCTGTGAGGAGCTGTGGATCTTACTTCATTAGACTCAGAATATACGATAATCCACACCATCCATAATAGGGTTCTCTTAACGAGGGTTGTGGAGGCGCAATTGCAAAGGAAAAGAAAGTAATTTAAATTATGTATTTTACTTGAGAGTATTTTAGTACAAGGCCCAATAAAATACGACTTTTAGTGGATTTAAGATTTTCAAGAGTGCGTGCAGGGTAGGTCGTTACCCCTGCGCTATCTATACTAATATATCACGAAACTTAGCATTAGTAATTTAATAAAAATGAGGTATTTATCCGCTGCTTGTTTTCTTAACTTTTACAATATTAACTAATATTGTTTTAATCATGTCAAACGAAATTCTATTTTAAATAAATATTAAATTTACATGACACAGATGAGACTTGGCATTGTAAGGATAATAGAATGGTAATCTATTTATTTTTCTTATTATTAGCATGAAAATGGAAATGAACATATCAAGGTTTGCAATGAAATTTTCAAAGGAAACTTAGCATACGAACACTGTATCATGTGTTGATAAGAGAAGAGGAAAAAGAAAGAGGGAAGGAACTTATGGGTTGCTCTTGATCTTTAAATGGGATCATAGAGATGAGGGAGAAGCCTCAGTTGGAAGAATCGAGACCAACGACGCGAGAGGAAGGAAGCGGGCTCGAGGACTTGTTGGCTTCTAAAGAGCTTGGATTGGAACTTGGACTTGAGAATGAAATTTTGAGAGGAATTTTAGATTAATTTAAAAAATGGGGAGGAAGCTAAGATGGCTAGGTATATATAGAGGAAAAGAGAAAGGGTATGATGAATTAAAAGAGGAATTAAAGTGAATTAAAAAGAGGTTAATGGGATAGATGAAGGGTTTGTTGTTTTCTGTTTATTTGGAGAGTTTTTGACAGATAAAAATGAAGAGATAGGAGGATAAAGGTCGTATGTGCACTGGATGGACCCAAATGGAACAGTTGGGGCCGACCAAAAAATGGTTCGAGCCGTCCGGGGCGGCCAAGCTAGGGTGGTTCGGGTCGGGGTTCGTGTCATGTGTCCATATCAAGGTAATTAGCCTATATATATATATATATATATATATATATATATATATATATATATATATATATATCTTTTCTGTTAAAACATTTCGTAACCCTGTGCAATGCTCGTGCAAAACTTTGAGCTTCCAAAACGTCAGAAGAAAAAATAATAAAATAATTATGGCAGTAAGGATTAGAACATACGGACTATGGGACGGCAATGTGGAGACTTAACCAATGAGCTACAAGCTTGTTCTTGTTCTTAATTATCAAGAATAAGTTATAACTCGAAACCGAAATAGAAAAATACCTCTTGTATTAACTAGAACAAAAGGGATGGTATACAAAAATTAAGGTCGTTACAAAGGTTGTTTGCTTCTTGTCCTCCAAAGCTCTTGTGGTCCAGTCCACCGGCACATAACTGGAACCGTCTTTCACACAATGCGGCAAGCGTTTCTCATTGTTACAGATTGAGACACGGGATTTCTTTAGCTTTTTTGCCCCGTCATCAACGAAATCTCTAGTCGCCGACATACGCACCTCGATCTTCGGACCGTCTTAATAGCGAGCCCATATATCCTTTGCCTGCGTGGGGCCCCTTTTCCCAGGACCCCATCTCCAGAAGTGGATGCTACGTCCGCCTCACTCTGTCCATGAACGCATCCACGTCGTGAACTCATATCCTGAAAAAATAACTAATGCAACATACATATACAATAACAATTTCAAGAAACAGTTAAGAAAAATTACATAGCTGTAGATGAAATTAAATTTATCACAATCAAGATATTCAATACATAATTTAAAATCTGCATATCTAAAACATGTATGTATATAAAGGAGGCGAACAAGAAAAATGCGATAAACTAAAGTGTTTAATTGTCGAAAAGATTATGAATAGTACAGACAGGTAAGATGTAACGACCCTAAAAGCGTTATACACTTTTATTGATCCAATGATAATAAAAGAGTGTAATTATGTTCTGATTTCGAGTTATAAGTTATTATTGATAACTTATGAACAAAATACTCCTTGTAGCTCACTGGTTAAGCCTTTACACTGCTGTCCTATAGCCCGCAAGTTCGAATTCCATCAGTCTTAATTATTTTTAATATTTTTTTAAATTTTTCGGAAGCCCAAGAGTTGCACGTACATTACATGGAGAAACAAAGAGTTGCAAATAAATTAAACAATAAAAATGATACATAAATACCCATATGAATGCGCTGCACGAACCCCAAGACCAAACTCAACTTTTGGGCCGCCGGTTTTCTCATTTTGACCGCCACCGGCTGTTGAGATGGCTCCAAATCCTTACATTTTTTTCCTGTGCATCCCTTCAGCTCCCCACTCCTCCTTTTTCCTATTTGATTTTCCTGCATTTAACCAGAGAACTGTCAGACCTTTTATCTATACAATTAATCCTTTTAATTCTTGTTACTTATTTTTTAATTATCCATACATCTATCCCTCACTCCCTATATATACCCAATCAGACTTAACCTTCTCCCTTAGGCATACCATTTTCTCAAATCTATATTCACTCTCAAAATTCTCAAGCACTCAAGTTCCCTCAAGGAGTCGAGCGTGTTTCTTCCCTCTCATGTCGTCGTCCCCTCAAGATCCTTCATCCCACTCCGTTGCTCCACAATTCGCCCATGCAACGTCAGTTGATCGAGCTCGCCCCCTAGTCGCATTCACGGTCTCGGTTCTTCAAACCGAGACTACTTCCACTCTTTTCTCGCTCGTATGAGTACGAGTGGTACGGGTAAGTTTTCCCTCCTTCTCTATTTTCATGCATTTCTTACTTCTTGTTGAGTCCTTTGTTGACATAACGCCACTCCTCATCACTCGTAACTGCACCAAGTCCCCCTTGACTACTTTCCTTTGCCCTCTCATCGTCATCGCGATATAATTCATAGGATAATTTATCTTAATTTATTTTTCAACCTTTTACATATTCACAAAATTTTCCCATACTACGTTAACAAGAAAATAAAAATTTACCACATTTTCATCTTGCAACCCATGCCTCATATAATTTTTACATGTATTTAAATTTCTATGGTTAAAACCAAATACTAGAATGAAAATAACGTTAAAATACCATAGTTATTTATTCTTGTTAAAATACTAATTCCTATGATATGTTAATCATTTATGGGGTAACGACCTACCCCACATGCACACATGGAAAATATAACACGATCATTGTTTATCACAAAAAAAGTATTTCGCTGAAATACCCTCACATTCAAAATACGATAAATTAATGATAATTCAAACCCTTTGCAATTACGTTTCTACAACCCTCGTTAAGAGACCCATTTGTGGATGGTACGGGTTATCGCATGTCCTAAGGGTAGTAGAGTGAAATGCAGAACTTCTCACGGAGAATTCGGTCTCGAAAAGAATAAAATACAGTTATAAAAGAAAATACGACTTTTTAAAACAAGCTAAATAACATATTATATTAAATGACATGTTACGTAGAATTGCCATGCTTATATTAAATGACATGTTTAAACACCATATCTCCTAGTCCATTACTTCATGATATCCATTTTTCCAACTTATCATTATATTTTATACTTCACACCTTACATTGAAGACTTACCGAGCGAAAGTTCGCTGACGGGCATCCACCCATCTCTTTCTTCTTTTGGATGTTCGTCAGGTTATCTAGAGACTGAGGAGATAGAAGCGACTGTAGGGGATTACGACCAGACCACTACTCAAGCTTAGCTTAACTCATCTCTTCTTTCAGTTTATGTATGCCACATATTTAGGCATTTCTTTTCTTATATTTCCTTTTCAGTTGAACTCATTTATTGTAAATGTATCAAGTTTGAATATAAATAAAGTTGTTGAAGTTTAAATCTCATGTTAATTTCTTGTCATTTTATATTGCTCAATTACGCTTAGCGTATTTATTCTGAGAAATGAATTTCTCGAAATAAATACGTCGTGAGGCTCGTCACGTACCTGCTTCCGTGTTTTGGGAAACGGGGCATGATATGTTTTGTTGGTGGCCCATACTGGTCAGTTCTTCAAGAAATCGTAAGCAATATATCACAAGAAATATGAAATTCAACAACTTTACATTCCTTGCATTTCAATTTTCGTTGAATCTATCATAATCTTCCTTCTCTATCTAAGTTGATGGATTCTCCCAAAAACACTAGCACCAACGTCAATAGCAGTACACTGCCACCACCTATCCTTACCGTTCTACTACCTCCACCTACCGAAGCCGCACCACTCACATAACAGACGATACTTCTGGAGGTTATCAAAAGCCTACTTGAGGGTCAGCAGGCACAAGGCACGATTTTGCAGGAGCAGACTGCTCTCCTTCAACAAAGTTTCATCCGCTTTGAAGCAGAATCATCAGGAGTGAAAAAAAATTGAGCATTACACCTGAAGAACTTCTCAGGGAAAGAGAAACCGCTTGAAGCCGAGAAATGAGCTCAGAGCATAGAAGACGACCTAGCAGCAGCCCAAGTTTCAGAAGTGGCTTGGGTCAGAGTAGCAAAACTCCAGCTTATTAACAATGCCAAAGTCTGGTGGAAGGCTGAGGAGAGCTGTCTTGAGCAACCGATCAAGTAGAAGATTTTCCGTGATCTCTTCGACGCCAAATACTTTCTGGAAACCGCACATCTCGAGATGGAACAGAAATTCATACACCTGCAATAAGGATCCATGTAAGATAAGTCGGTGGATGAGTATGGTGTCGAATTCACTATGCTCGGCAGATTCGATGCCCATCTAATTCCTACTATAGAAATCAGAGCCAGGCGCTTCCAGTAAGAATTAGACCCTGAGATCCAGGCTGCCCTAGCAATGGGAGAATACCTAACATATGAAGCAGCTTTGAAGTCATCCCTTCGTTATGGAGCTGTCATTAAGAAGAAAGGAAATCCACAGTCGGCAGGTATGAAACGTGCCTCCAACCAGATTACTGGAGGAGGATCTTCTAAGCCAACTCTTTCAGTACCACCATTGAGGCCGGGAGGATCATTTCCCAAGACTGAACCAAACTTCTGTATCTATTACAAGAGGACCGGACACCAAGTCAAGGATTGCCGTCGAGTAAATGGTCTTTGTTTGATATATGAATCGCCCTCTCACAATGTAGGAACTTACCCACAGAACCGAGCTGGCCCAGCCCCCGCAGCTAGACCAGCTATTCAAGTTCCACCTACTCGTTTAGCTCTTCCTGCACCACCTCCGTGCGGACCATCTTTACCTCGTCAGCCACCAATGTACCAGTATGGACAGAGAAATGTGCTGAGACGCCGCGCTTTCAATTTGTCGGCCGTAGAGGATGAAGCCATGGGTCAAGATAACACTGATAAATTTTCCTTCCATCTTTTTCAGCCTTTTCAATTTTTGCATCCATTTGTTCTTTGATCTACCTGAACTTTTTCATGAACTTTTGGTACGATATTAGTAGTCCTTACCTTCACCACTGTTTTAATCTAGATTTTCTTAAATCTGTTACAACAACCCCTTGTATAAACTTCGAGAACGATTTTCTCAGGTGGGTGGGATGTAATGACCCTAAAAGCCCTATACACTTTTATTGATCCAATGATAATAAAAGAGTGTATTTCTATTCTGATTTCGAGTTATAAGTTATTATTTATAACTTATGAACAAGAAATTCCTTATAGCTCACTGGTTAAGCTTCTACACTGCTGTCCTATAGCCTGCAATTTCGAATCCCATCAGTCCCAATTATTTTTAATATTTTTTCTTTTTAATTTTTCGGAAGCTCAAGAGTTGCACGTGCATTACACAGAGAAACGAAGAGTTGAAAATAAATCAAACAATAAAAATGATACATAATACCCATATGAATGCGTTGCACATACCCCGAAACCAAACTCTTCTTTTGGGTTGCCGGTTTTCTCATTTTGACCGCCACCGGCGGTTGAGATGGCCCCAAATCCCTCCATTCTTTTCCCGTGGATTCCTTCAGCTCCCCACTCCTCCTTTTTCCTATTTGATTTTTCCGCATTTAACCAGATAACTGTCAGATCCTTCATCTCTACATTTAATCCTTTTAATTCTTGTTAATTATTTTTTAATTATCCATACATCTATCCTTGACTCCCAATATATACCAAATCAGACCTAGCCTTCTCCCATAGACATACCACTTTCTCAAATCTATATTGTCTCTTAAAATTCTCAAGCACTCAAGTTCTCTCAAGGAGTCGAGCATGTTTCTTCCCTCATCGTCCCCTCAAAATCCTCCATCCCTCTCCGTTGCTCCACAACTCGTCCAAGTAATATCAGTAGATTGAGCTTGCCCCTTGGTGGCATTCATGGTCTCGGTTCTTCAAACCGGGACTACTTCCCCTCTTTTCTCACTCGTACGAGTACGAGTGGTACGGGTAAGTCTTCCCTCCTTCTTCTCCATTTTCACGCATTTTTTATTTCTTGTTGAATCCCTTATTGACATAACGCCATTCCTCATCACTCATAACTGCACCAAGTCCCTCTTGACTTCTTTCCTTTGCCCCCTCATCGTCATCACGATATAATTCATAGGATAAATTATCTTAATTTATTTTGCAACCTTTTATATGTTCACAAAATTTTCCCTATGTTAACTAGAAAATACAAATTTACCACATTTTCATCTTGCAACCCATGCCTCATATAATTTTTATATGTATTTAAATTGCTATGGTTAAAGCCAAATACTAGAATAAAAATAACGTTAAAATACCATAGTTATTTATTCTTATTAAAATACCAATTCCTATGATATGTTAATCATTCCCGGGTGTAGGATGTTTTTCGTCACCCCATTGAGATAGGAATGCGCGCACTTCTTAGACATGTACAGATTCTCTCTGCCTAGGATAGGCCGGGGTTTATTGATTGTGGGGATCCGAATCTCCGACAGCCGCGGACTAAGCTGCCGTTAATTACCCCTTGCTTTTGGAGCGAGGAACCTCCGATTGATGGATAAAACTGATCATGCGAACTCAATATGCAGTGTGTGTTATGTTTTGAAAGGGTCTTGGACGTAATGGGGGCCTCACAGAGTTTACGGGGGTCCCGCTACCCGGATAGCGGGCTGGAGGTCAAGGAGGCTAGCAGCACCCTTACGGGGTGTGAGGCAGTGCCCCGTTAGAAATTTTTTCTAACGAGGGACGTGTTTTGAGTGTGGAGTGTATGGAAAAAAGAGGGTGAGGAGCGTCCTAAGGACGCGTTAGTGGCGCGTGGACGCTGGACGCCCGAAGGTCACACGAGGGGCGCGGGCGCTGGGCGCCCGCGGGTCACGCGAGGGGCGTCCGGGCGCCCATAGGTCACTTGCCCTACGCGTGGGCGCTAAGCACCGCGAGTCACATACGCGACATGCGACCGCTAGAAACACCAGCAGAGAAGGGGCTTAGCCCTTTGGCTGGGAGTTGAACTCCCTAGGGGCTTTGGAGTAGAACTCCTAAACAGGAATTAGGTATAAATTTGGAGTTAAACTCCCAAAAGATTTTGAGTGGAGTTAAACTCCCAAAAGGATTTTATTTATGGATTTAAACTCCAAAAGATTTTAGACAAATGGAGTTGAACTCTCAGAAATCTTTGGAGTTGATCAAAGGGGGGTCCTTTCTTCTCCTTTTTAGCCCTGGATCTTCTTTTGAGCTTTAGATCTTCCCGACGTAGGGTTTTTGGGAGATGGGTCTCCTACCTCCTCTTCTCTGTTGGCTGGATCTTGGAGAAAAAATTGTGAGACTTAAAAATCTTCCCTTTTAGGGATTTGTGAAAAACTGTTTTTTTTTTTTTTTGGAAAAAGAAGAGTTAAACTCTTGATTTAATTCAAAAAAAAGAAAGAGGGTTTAGAACCTTGAGAAATTAGAAGGAGGCACAGAACCCTAATTTTTGAGAGAATGAAAAGTTATTTTTGATTTTTTCATCATGTTTGCCTTTATAGGCTGCTCACTTTTCATATAACTCCTTGGGTTTTGCCAAATGGCACTTGTACCATCCCATGCCTTATGTGCTTATCTCTTTTTGCACATAATCTATGGGGTTTACAAAATTTTGGCTTTTTGCCCATTTTACATACATTTATTTCTAAAAAAGAATTGCATTAAACTAATTTATGCCTTCATTCTTTTTTTCACGGGGCCGGTCCCTTCCATGCTCGGTCTTGACCTGGGCTTGGGCCCACTTGGCTTAGGGTTGACTTTGATTTTGACTTGGTTAACCAGGGTGTAATTTTTAACCCCAACAACAGGATAACAACCTATCACAAATGCACACATGGAAAACATAGCGCGGTCATTGTTTGTCACAAAGAAAAGTATTTCGCTAAAATAACCTCACAATCAAAATACGATAAATTAACGATAATTCAAATCCTTTGCAATTACGCCTCTACGACTCTCGTTAGGGGTCCCGTTTGTGGATGGTGCGGGTTATCGCATGTCCTTGGGGTAGTGGAGTGAGATACAGAACTCCTCACGGAGAATTTGGTCTCGAAAAGAATAAAATAAGGTTATAAAAGAAAATGCGACTTTTTAAAACAAGTTAAATAATTGGATAAACCGACAAATCATAAACTCATAATACTATCAAGTCTCCAAAAGTATAGTTTTCATTAAAATACCATAAAATTTTAAATGTTAGATTTTATCACCAAAATACCACTAAAATTAAAATACAGGTTCATAAAAACTCTTAATAATATAAATCGCTCTCATGGTTTATTTTTAAACAATATTAACGTATTTTCATAAAACCCCCTCGAGAAATGCAAACAATATAAATACAATATAAACAGCAATAATAAATACTTAAGGACTCTGGACTAATATAGATTTAAACGGTATCATTTCTCTTGAGCCCTAAGGAGCCGGAGAAAGTGAGTGCTTGCCTATTCAGGTTAGACAATACTGTAAATTAATGGAGTTATCAATGGCAATTGTCTTGAAAAATGACACAAATCCTGCCGTCCATGTGCAGCAGTTGTCCGATTACTCCTAAACTTAAGAGTTTACAAGATTAAAACTATTCAAAAGATTTAAATTTATTAATATGAAATGACTATAACTCGAATCCAAACTCAAACCTAAACTTGAATTTAAACTCGAACTCGAACTAGAAATTGAACATGAATCTGAACTTGACATTTGAACTTAACATGATACCTGAACCCAATGTCTACTCTTGAACTGACTTGACTCGAACCATGAATATAAGTTGACATGAATACATGAATACTTAACACGAATACTTGATCTTGATATGAAATCAATCTTGCAACTTGATGTATTCATGGATTCGAGCAAGACTAGTAATTTTAACTATAATTTAGAATACACGGGGTGTTGAGGTAGTTCAAGTGTGAATCTAACGAAATCTCAGGAGTCCCCCTAGATCATGAATTCATGTCTACTAACACAAGCAATTTATCATGAGGGCGTGTGTTTCCTTGCTCCTGAATTATAGCCTGTTGAGTTTGGAATACTTCAACACTAGATTGAAGTCACGTTACTAACACTTGATTTGGGCCCGTGGTTCTTTACCCCTAAATTGCATCCTGTTGGGTTTGAGAACATTCTTAAGATTGGTTGAAATTCACCCTTGAACTTACGTTAAATTAGTTTACCCATATAGAGACCTTTTAGGACACTTACATTCACTTCATGTTCACTATATCTGCACTACACGGTCATTCTATACTATTTTGTTGCGCTCATGTTACCTTACCATGCTTATAAACATATTGTCATACTCATGATACCTTGCCAATAGAACTGCATGTTACATAGAATTGTCATGCTTATATTAAACGATATGTTTACACACCATATCTCCTAGTCCATTATTTCATGATATCCATTTTTTCAACTTATCATTATACTTTATACTTCACACCTTTCTTTGAGACCGAGCAATAGTTCGCTTACGGACATCCACCCATCTCTTTCTTCTTTTGGATGTTCGTCAGGTGGTCTAGAAACTGAGCAGATAGAAACGACTGCAGGGGATTATGACTAGACCACTACTCAAGCTTAGCTTAACTCATCTCTTCTTTCAATTTATGTATGCCACATGTTTAAGCATTTCTTTTCTTGTATTTTCTTTTCAGTTGAACTCATGTATTGTAAATGTATCAAGTTTGAATATAAATAAAGTTGTTGAAGTTTAAATCTCATGTTAATTTCTTGTTATTTTATATTGCTCAATTATGCTTAGCGTATTTATTCTGAAAAATGACCTTCTCGAAATAAATATGTCGCGGGCCTCATCACATACCTGCTTTCATGTTTTAGGAAGCGGGGCGTGACATAAAATTTAGTGATCGTTATCCTCTGTAGAACTACTCTCACTCGCTGAATTTTGCTTGGAGTAATCAATGAATTGGTCCAGTTCACGCGTTGTTCGTTTTCGTCTATGGGCATCTGATCTTGATGATCTATTTTCTACAACAATCTCTGGATCGATATCATCCCTTGAAAGGCTAATGTTGTTTATATCCATTCTCAGGTCTTGTAATGGTATGACTGGTGTTCTCAGGCAGCTAATTTCAATATTTTCATCAGGATTTCCCATGTTAAAAGATTTGTGCTGATAGAAACAAGCCAGACAACATCCTTAGAATTCTCGACATAAAAAAACTGACATACTTGACTCGCTAATATGTAAAACTCATTCATGAACACGTGTTTTGATGTATTTAGTAGGAGTAGCCCGTTTTCTACTTTGTATTCTCGTCCTTCTATCTTGATATCATATCACAAGCACTTAAATAGGATAAGTTTGTGTACACGAAAACGTACATGCACTATATCTTGCAGCACATCGTAGTAATCAAGTTTTCCCATGGTTGGATTGAGATCTCTAGACGGTGTATAACCTCTTGTAGTTGATGTCAAAAAAACACCGCAGTTTTGGAACTTTCTACGTGCATCTCTATCTTATGCATGAAATCTATATCCGTTAATGACATAACCAGTTAGATGCTCAACTACTAGATCTGGTTCAGAGGCGGAGTATTTTTAGATCTTCTGTTATGTTGGCATTTACAACTGTATGAACCTAATAAGGTACGATAAGATTTCAAAAATCGCATTTAGCTAGTTTAAGGGATGAGACATGAATTATATAGTTAAATATATTTTAGTATTAAACTTACAAATTGGTTAAACCATGTCGCAAATTCTCGATTTCGAGTATTATCGATATACCTCGATAGCGATTGACCCCACGGTGGTTTATACTGAGCTCTCCATAATCTGAGTATGAAACAATGAAATTAGTTAATTTCATATTTATGTCTGAGAAAAATATTAAGCTATATATATATATATACTCCTGAAATACATCGACCTCGTCAGAGTTAAATAATACATATCTATGTATTGTGTCAAGCTCCTCACTACGAAGTGCGATATGTTTCACGGCACCTATTATGTTCCCGCCTTCACGGAAGACGAATATTACCCCTTGCCCTTCGTTACCCATGACGTCCTCGTTACGGCGCGGCCTGTTGAATGTAGTCTTGGTCTCCTCAAGGTACATAGAACAAAATGTCATTCATTCCTAGGCGAGAAACCCTTTGGCAATCAACCTTTCGGGTCTAGCTTTATTACGGATACATCGTTTTATCTTAAACATAAACATGTGGATATTATTTTGGTAAGTTTAACTGATGATATAGTAAATATTATTCGAAAGTTAAAGTCAACTATTAAATACGTAACCATTGCTTACCTCTCGAATAGATACATCCACCGATAATTTACGGGTCCACATAAACGCGCCTCTCTTGCAAGATGAACTGTGAGATGCAACATGTCTGTGAAAAGCGCAGGAGGAAACATCTCCAATCTACAGAGAATAATAAGAACTTTGTTCTCCTGATTTCTAAAATAATCTGCCCTATATTTCTTAGATCTTAAATCTCAGAAATAATGACAAAAATCCATTACAACAGAGACAAAATCCTTATCCTTTAGTGCCATAATTGCAACGGGCATTAACTGTAGCATGATTACATGGCAGTCGTGACTTTTAAGGGGAGAGAGTTTTTTATGTTTCATTTCCACACACTCAGAGAGATTTGATGAGTAATCATCGGGAAACCTTACTTGCACAAAAACTTTGAGGAAAGCACCCTTCTCGCGAGCAGACATCGTGTACTTCGTTGTAGGAATTAACCATCTAATGTTCCCCGCTTCTCATGGATGCAATTCAGGACGCAACCTCTTTTGCAAGAACCACTGTCGAACCGCAAGTATATCTTTAGATTTGGATTTCACATTCAATAAGGTGTTAAGGAGTACCTCGCATGCGTTCTTCTCAATGTGCATGAAGTCTAAGTTATGACGTAGATTGAGATCACGCCAATATACTACTCATTGAAAATGAGATTCTTCCTCCAGTGACTGCTAGCAACCGTGGAATTATATACTCTGTCATCCTCCCGAAAACAACATTACTGAAACCTTGTGTGGCCTCCCACAACTTCAAAACCATCAGCTCAGGTGGGGCATGCCTATACTCTTATTTACTATTGAACTTACTACAATTACGACAATATGGATGGTTTATATACAACCATCGTATTGGATATAGTGCCCTCAAGTCAATTATTGTAATCGCAGGAAGGTGATTATGATGATTGATGGAGGACCTATACGAGTAGAACAATCTTACTCGAGATGATAGTATGCTATCTGGTTTATCTCTATTATCATGTACATGCATTATGTGGTATTACAGATCACTATTACATGTTGATAGAGCCCATAGGATTCTTGCTTGACTACTAGCATTATGATGGCGATCATATACGTGGGAGGTGGGTGGTCCATAAGCACATTCTTAAATGTCCCTATTCGAGGGAATATTGAGACTGGGCATCGATACTCCGCAGTAGACTAGTGAATACTTTTTGAGACCCCGACGAGGGGCGATGGCTAGTCTCACAAGCCATTAGTTTCAGTTAGTCACCTAAGATAGTATACAGGTGCTCATTGGGTTATGAGTTACACTAAACGGACTCGTCGGGAACATGCTAGATGATATTATACCTATTGTCAGATAGCAGTTCTCAAGTGACATAAGTACAGGTTAGTCTGTTGACCTGAGATCGTCATTTATCTCGTTTGAGTTCCAGCTGTGCTTTGATTACTGCCCTACTACGGCTCAAAAGAGTCATGCAAACAGGTTTTAGTTAGGTACAGTCCCAAGCCACATGGAGGCAGTGAGCGGATCGACGGGGATTCATCTCTCCCGGTATTGGGGGTTGATATCGTGCTGTGCACGGATGATCATCACCAGAAATGCTTAGCCAAGGTGGACGAGAATTACTGATTTGGATCAGTAATTTCTCAGAGAGTGATGGGCTTCACACCGACACGAAATATCGTGTTATTAGGGGTCTGACTTTATCCACCCCTAGACCCGATATGCGATGCGATACTCTTAGATGAACAGACTAGGCTGTACGGAGATTGTCACAGACAGGCTCGGTAGGGGTACGGATGAGTTTTCTCGTCGGCCTTCCTTTCGCTCAATACCTGGGTGTAAGCCGATATCGCGCACCCCGTGGTTCGCGGAGAAGCAGAATTTACAAAAAACAATGATATTTAACTACGCAACACCGGCTAAAACTTCAGGATCTTTACTAAACCCTTAACTAGCTAATCTATCTAGAGGTTTAACTACTCTGTAGAATGGTTATACCTCTAAGATCGATTCCTTCGGGTCTTCTAGTGTTCGTCTCCAAGTCTCCTCGATGATCGGATCGGGTTTTCTCCATCGACCTTCTTGCGTCAAAGATGAACCACCACGAGAGAATGTGCTCCAAGCTTCAACCTCTAAATGAGGTAACTAAGGTAGATGGTTCGCTAAACCAACTAACCTAGGAGATGTAGTGAGTCTAATGGATTGTGTAGTCTCACTAAACCCTATGGCTTATAACACATGTGAAGGATTGGGGTTTAGTTTAGAGGAAGAAGGAGATAGAGGAAACCTAGAGAGCTCAAGAAGATAGAAACTCCAGAAAAAATTTCAAGAGAGAAGAATGAACCATCAAGAGAAAACAAGTGTAGAGAATGGCTAAGTATATGCTCACTTATTGAGCCATGGAATATATCACAATAGAATATATGTGACATGCCTCAATAGTGAACCCAAAACAAATAAAATAATCAAAGCCCATTCTTTACACCATGCCACAATAAGTTTCCTCCATTTTCACCTCATTAATCCATTTGGAAAATGGATAAAACTAAATAATGAGGTGGCACCTTCTAAAAGCATGCCTTGACAAATTACAAGAATGCCCCTCACACCGTATATACATACTCGTATCCGTATTCCAAAAAATACGGATACGCTGAGACGATAACAATCCAATAATACAATACTAGGATCCGGCTTAAACCAGAGCCCACTAGTATCGTCCACCCGATCAGCATCCGTACAAGTACACATACGTGATCGAAGCCCAGTCATAAAGCCATACGACGTCTACATCAATTGCCTGAAGCAGAGAAGCCCTCTGTGTGGGACTCTAAAAACTCGACAGTACGCTGGCAGTGGGTTTAACCACAAGCCGTCAGCGGTACTAGCTGCATGTAACGGCTACCCAGGTAACATTACGGTGAAGACCCGGGACCCTGTGGCGAATGCGGATGGCATATATGTGCGTGATTATCATCGTTTCTTTCTAGCATAATATGATTAATTGATGGAACTACATTAACTGTGATTAATGTAAGGAAAACAAATCTAAATGATGTTGTTGAAACCAATTTTTGAAAACCGACATTACAGGCGTTTCCTTTTGCTTTGCACAGCGGTATTCAGTTATGAATATCCAGCACCTCATTCGACGAGGAAAGAGCCTAGATCCCTTCATAGGGAGTGGCCTCTTGGGCAAAAGTTTGCGTCATTGTAATAACTTCACTATAGTCGATTCTTTTGTTTTGCGTAGCGGTATTCGGTTAGGAATATCCAGCATCTCATTCGATGAGGAAAGAGCCTAGATACCTTTATAGGAAGTGACCTCTTTGGCAAAAGTTTACGCCACTATATATATTTGTAAAACCACTCGAGTTCCTTCAACAATATCAAGTTCATTACGTTAAAAGTTTTTCGCCAAAAACCAGTCGTAGCCCTCCGTCGTTTCGAATAATTAGTACATAGTATTTATGCGGTGTTTGTTGGCCAAAGTTAAGACATCGTGAATGGTAGCTATGTATTGCTTATCCGTAGCATAGATAGATCCATTGGTTTAGGACAGTAGTACCACCTTATTGGCCAAAGTCAAGGGTGTGTACGGGTGGGTCTAAATTAATCTGGATAATGACGGGTACAACTTGACTCGCATGTTATGATTTTTTGGCTAAAGTCAAGGTCATAAGCGCTTTGGGCAAAAATCATATCGGGAGTTTCAAACATAGAAGAAACTTGCCAAGCATATGCATACCTTCTGGAGTTTAGTGACTTGAGTAGCTTCCATCAAGTTATCATGCGATGATAGTTGGGTCCCGATTCCTACTGATGAGTAGGTGTTACTCGTCGGGTGATTTTAAGATGATCCCGATTAATTCTCCTTTTAGGGTTTGAAGGAGAATTTGAAGAAACAGTGGGAGCCATCCTGATTAGATAAAGTGATTAACCAATCTAATTTAGGTTAGAGTGCACGCTGAGTGTTTCTTTTCTCTCTCTCTCTCTCTTTGGCAGCGACCATGACCTGACCTTAAACTAAAACTCATGAACCAAGTTAACCGAATCTTCTTACAATCTTTGGTTTTGGATTGTCATGATTCACGACAAAGCCGCATATATCCTTGCCACTCCTACTTCCCTTTTGCATTTCTCCAGAACACTCAGTATCACTACAAAAATCCATATTGCTTGGGTATGCCATCGTATAGTTACATACGAACTCGAAGAAACTTGTTTCAGTTCGAGAATGGATTCCGGCTCTAGGGAAATTGAATAGGATTATTCGGTTGTCTTTTCTCTTTACCTTCTCTCGGGTTGCAAGGGCTCCTGGCATTAGGAGAGTATACCTATTACGCTTATTGGATAGTTTTCTTCCAAACCTTAGGCTGGTACCAAAAGGTAGGGAAGGAAGAAAACCTATTAGCCTAAGTATGGTATACAGAAGATAAGAAGTAAAGACATATAAAGGGATTGGAGTGAGGGCAAGAAAATTGCGACTACTGTCATGAATCTAAATAGTTGAAGAGGCATTACTAGGAATACCCGGCCACCCTCTCGAAACATTTTCATATTTCAGTCTTATTGTGCGATATTAATTGAAAACTGTTTTCCCAATTAGATTCTAACTCCAGAGTATGTATTTACCAGACTTTATTCTCACATCTGTATGGCATTACAGATACTGAGTAGGAGTAGAACATTGGAAATTGGGCGATTAAATCCTCAATATTAGAATTCTTTGTAATTTGTGATATTTGAGGAAATCGCCTGGGTTTTGCCTAACGGCAAATATTTGCTTTTGAATATCCGTTGTTATGCACCAATTTCAAACTGATGTATCTGTACGTTTATTTTATAAAGTGAGATATAACTTTTTGAAATTATATTTATGACATTTACCTTTATCAATTGATGGTTAGGTAAGGTGCATTCAACAACGGTGTAATTCTTCTTAACCATAATACAATTTTCAACCTACGACGCACAGGGTTTGAGTTAAAACTGTTTTCCCAATTAGATTCTGAATCAAGAGTATGTATTTACCAGACTTTATTCTCACATATGTATGGCATTACAGATACTGAGTGGGAGTAGAATATTGGGAATTGGATGATTAGATCCCCAATATCAGAATTCTTTATAATTGGTGATATTTGAGGAAATCACCTGGGTTTTGCCTAACGGCAAATATTTGGTTTTGAATATCCGTTGTTATGTACCAATTTCAAACTAATATATCTGTACGTTTATTTTATAAAGTGAGATATAACTTTTTGAAATTATGTTTATGACATTTACATTTATCAGTTGATGATTAGCTAAGGTGCAGTCAATAACGGTGTAATTTTTCTTAACCATAACACAGTTTTTAACCTACGATGCACAGAGTTTAAGTTATTAAGCTCAAAGGACTTATACAAAGTATTGTATATTGTCCAATGTCCATTAGGACAAGAGGGTTGGTACTCATAGTATATTCCGTTTACTTATGACTTCTCTAGTTTTAGACATGCATTTCATTGAAATACAATGTCCAAATTTTAAGAAGTTGTAGGTATAAGAATTAAGGAGAGAACCATGCGTTGGAAATATCAGGATTTTTCGAGGTGATCGAAGATATAGATACTTATGCTAGGTATTCTGTCGTAAATAATATATTTGAGAACTTGCTTCTCTTTCAGGTTACTCATCCGTTTGTGCGCTCCTTGATGAGTAGTGCTGCATGGCCTTCTTCCATTTTGTCGATATGCACTGAAAACAGCTGCTTGATTTTTTAATCTAGTTCCAATTAAATTAGTGCCTTTGTTTTCTGTATTGGATATAGAATGGATTCATATCTTAACGATGTTAAGGTATATGGAGTTATCCGGCTTATTCTTAAAACCAGAATCCGGATAAACTCAAGGCACGTTTCAGTAATGGCAGTTTGTGGGTTATCCCAAGCTTTGACGAGGATTACATTCTACCATTTAGAAGATCAATGATTATATTGTTCTTGACTCGCCACCCGATTTAGTAAAAATGAATTCTTTTCAGAAAATATTAGTGGGAGTATGGTAGAATCGGAAGTGATACCAGAATTACAAACAATTACTGAAAATTTAGTAGAACCTAAGAATTCAATTGGATTCGACAATCCATTACCAACTCCATAGATTTTGTGGGTAACCTCAGCCACCCGAGAGGTACTTTGGTCTCCTCAAAGACGGTGACAGGAAGGTTCTGATAACCCAAGCTTGCCACTACTGCTGTCCTAGACTTTGAGATCTGGCAGGTGGATGACTATAACGTCGTTCTAAATTAGTTTTAGAAGTGCATGTGTATATGACTCTGCCAAAGGGTTGTTGTAGTTAGTGGGAGCAGCGAAAGCGTGGTGGGAAAGGAGCTTATGTCTATTTATAGACTAAAGCAAATATAGCGGAGATAGATCATCTATTTTTGATATGACAGTCATAGAGTTTGACTTCATCAAAACGACAGATGGACCTGGTAAGAAGATAGTAGGGAGTGATGTCCTGGTATTTTGATGACGTACACCTGATAGGAAGTGATCTTCCTATACTATGATCGATTATACTGTGGTTGTCATAACGTGTTTCTCTGCATAGGATTTGGACAAAATATCAGGGATTCTGGTGACTAGATCTATGGTTTTAGATCCGGATTTGGAAAGTGTCCCAATTCGGGTATTTTGACACTATTCTAAAGTGTTTTAGAATGGACGACTCCTGACGTGGTGATGTACCCGCAGGTGATGGAGTCTCCCTCTCTAAAGAGTGGTCTTCTAGGCCGATGATGAGAAGGATTTGTATGAATGACATATCATTTTCTTAGACAATTGAGTCAATCATGAAATGTCAAGTACCACACCAGATATTGCTTTTACACTAGCTGCAATAAGCATATATTAATCCAATCCTGGAGAAATATTGGGAAGAAGTTATGAACATAAGAAGATGTTCTTGATATATGGTAACGACAGCCTCCATAAGGAGGCGGTTATCATTTCAGGCTTCCAAGGTGACCAGGATAACAGAGTGACTGTCAGGGTTAAAGTTTACCCTCTTTTGAGAGCCAGTATGTTGGACAAGTGGTCATAGCGAATACTGAGGAAAGCATGGTGCTGGATACTAATTAAATTCAGTGGAAAATACAGTTTAAGAAGTTTGTTGGATTTGGAGTTCATTCATGAACTTTCTCCCATCAGATATCCAGATAAATTCTAAGACAGGTATGACTCATTTCAGAAAATTGTCTTTCTCTGTGAAATTGAGATATATAGAGATTAAGATAGAAATATTGGAGCGGATCCACTGACTGAGACTATTTCTCGAACCCGATAGTTCCGCAAACAAGCTTTGCGAGACTGATTAGTAGTGAAGTTGGTTGTTCGATATCACATGGGCTATGAGTATGCGACACAGCAATAATTAGCCTTAAGTGCAAGTGGGAGATTATTGGATATAGTGCCCTCAAATAAATTATTGTAATCGCAGGTTGGTGATTATGATGATTGAGGGAGGACCTATACGGGTAGAACAGTCTTACTCGAGATGAAAGTATGCTATCTAGTTGTCTCTATCATCATGTACGTATATTTTGTGGTATTACAGATCACTATTACATGTTGATAGAGCCTATAGGATTCTTGCTTGACTACCAGCATTATGATGGCGATCATATACGCGGGAGCTGGGTGGTCCATAAGCACATCCTTAAATATCCCTAGTCAAGGGAGTATCGAGATTGGGCATCGATACTCCGGAGTAGACTAGTGTATACTTTTCGAGACCCCGACGAGAAGCGGTGGCTGGTCTCACAAGCCATTAGTGTCAGTTAGTCACCTAAGATAGTATACAGCTGCTTATTAGGTTATGAGTTACACTGGAAGGACTCACCGGGAACATGCTAGATGATATTATACCTATTGTCGGATAGCAGTTCTCAGGTGACATGAGTACACCTTAGTCTGTCGACTGAGATCGTCATTTGTTTCGTTTGAGTTTCCACTGTGCTTTGATTACTATCCTACCACGGCTCAAAAGAGTCGTGCAAACAACTTTTAGTTGGGTACAGTCCCGAGCCACATGTAGACAGTGAGCGGATCGTCGGAGATTCATCTCTCTCGGTATTGGGGGTTGATGTCGCGCTGTGCACGGGTAGCCATCACCAGAAATTCTTGGCCAAGGTAGAAGAGAATTACTGATTTGGATCAGTAGTTTCTCAGAGGGTGATGTGCTTCACACCGACACGAAATATCGTGTTTTTAGGGGTCTGATTTTATCCACCCTCTAGACCCGATATGCGATACTCTTAGACAGACTGTACGGAGATTGTCACAGACAGGTTCAGTAGGGGTATGGATGAGTTTACTCGTCGGCCTTCCTTTCGCTCAATACCTGGGCAGCCGTTACGTACAGCTAGTGTGTTGACGTGCTTGTGGTTAAACCCACTGTCAGCGTATTGACGAGTCTTTAGAGTCCCACACAGAGGGTTTTCACGGTTTAAGTAATATGATGTAGATGACATATGTTGGTAAATACAGATATCTCATTAAATATGTGTACAGGCTACACAGATTTTAATCGGGCGGTTGATAATACTAGCGGTTTAGGATTAAGCCGAATTATTAAATCAAGTTTTGATTTAATAATTTATATATATATTTAGTATATGTATTCTAATATTATTGTTCACTATTCATTTTCTTTCTTGGCTATTCGTATTTTTATACGAATACGCGTATATGTATTTCGATACGTATACCGGGTTGTATTCCGTATTTATACGGGATATCTTCTAGAAGATGGACACCTCATTATATAATTTTCTTTTTAGAAAATCATTTGCAAATGAGATGGAGGGTGAGGTGGCATGAGCATGATTGGAGCTATGTAAAGAGGTATGGCCTTTATTGGTTCATTGAAAATATTGTGAGATGTTTTTGTATGGTTGCAAAATGATTTAGGTGCCATTCTTTCTACATGCCTTTTTTCTCTTCTTCATTTTTTTGACTTAGCTCACTCTTTCTTGAGTTGCTCATGCATGTGTTTCTTCACCTCCTCCTCCTTCTTCTTTAGTTGCTCACTTGAGCTTTGGAAATGAGAGAAAAGGAGAATGAAAAATTCCTACATCTCCACTCTCCATTGCTAGCGACCTTGGAGCGTCGGTTGCTTTACTAGGCGATGCTAGAGCTTGGATTGTTTCCCTCAAGTGGATCATCTTCGGCAAAAGAGGACCGGCTTGCAAACGCGATACGAAGAATTTGAAGAAAGCTTGAGGATGTGAGTATTCTACACATAGTAGATTAGTTTAGCTCACTAGGTTTTGTATACAAGTTCTAACTCTTTAGTTCGATTCTTGGTTTCAAAACTTTAGTAAACTAGAAATTTTTAAAATCCATGTTACCATGTTCGAAAATTAGCTTGCTAGTGTGTCTAAGTTCCCAGCACAACGGTCACCCATGTAACACTTGATCTTTCGCTCGCCTATTTTAGGATAACATACGGTTTCATCTAGACATACCAGGAAAGCTTTGTAACCTTTAGTGCTCCTTCCAGACAACATAGCGTATGCTGGAAAATCGTTGATTGTCCACAAGAGCGTTGTACGAAGTGTAAATGTCTCCTTGTGGGTATTGTATATCTGGCTCCCACAACTCCTTCTGCTCCTCAATCAACGGCCTCAAGTATTGTTGGCTCTGATACCATTTTGTTGCGATAGAACGATCACGAAGTAATATCAAAAAATATAGAGAAGAAACACAAATCAATCGATCACAGGCAAATAAAAAATAAGAGTACTAACCAAAAGGCGAAGAAAAAACTTTTATTAATCACCAAAATATGGAGGAGTACAAACTGATGGATGAATCATACAAATCCCTCAAAATCCTAGTTCTCAAATTACAAAAGGGTTTTCTCAAAATATCTCAAAAGCTATTTGATCTAGGATTACAAAATACTACATTATATATAGTATAGAAAAAATAGATCCAAATAACTAATTTCCAAACTAAGAAATTATCTGGCTCTAGACACGGTAGATGTCTGAAGAAGGCATTGCCAGACGTCTACCCCAAAAGTCTTCAAAATAACAGAGCGTCTTTAGACGTTTGAAGAAGAGCTTCAGACGTCTGGTCTTGAGGTCTTCCATATAACAGAACGCTCGCAGGCGTCTGATGTATTCAAGTCAAACGTCTGCCGAAAGTATGCGAACATACAGAGCGTCGACAGACGTCTGAAGCTTTAGCTCTAGATGTCTGTCCCTTTTACTTGTAGTTAAACTCAAATCTGGAACAACTCTGTGATAATACCGAATAAACAGGAAATCCAATAGGGATTGGAATGGGAGGTATACACAACAAATCTCCATCTTTCCTCGCATTCTCACAAAACTCCTCAATAAAATTAATGGTAGCTCCACCTTCACCACAAAACCCCTAAAGGGCTCAATGAGTGCGACGCACTCCAAATAAGTTCAAGAAATGCTCAAACTTAACATCCGAAATAAACTTTGTCAACATGTCAGTTCGATTTTCCGCTGTATCAACTTTCTTCGCAACTATCTATTCATTTTCAACGATATCCTGCACAAACCAGTACCGAACATCAATGTGCTTCATTATGTCATGATACATTCGGTCCTTCATCAAATGAATCGCGCTTTGGCTACCACAGACTATTATGGTATCCTTTTGGATACCAAGCTCCGAAAATAGTCTCTTCAACCAGATTGCGTCCTTAACAGCCTCAACAATGGTCATATATGTTAGTTATATGTATGCCCTAGAGGCCATTACTGTACATATGATGTATATTGTAATGGATGCTTGGACATATATAGGGAGGACTTTCTTGCTCAACATGATAGTATGCTATCTGGTTGTATTTTATCTTAACATGTACTCTGATTGTCTCTATGTTACATGTTGATAAAGCCCTTAGGATATGTACTCGACTACTAGGACTATGATGAGATCATACTAGTGGGGCCACGGTAGTCGACGAGTACATCCTATAACTGTTCCTAGTCGAGGGTGTATCGAGATAGGGCATCGATACACCAGAGTAGACTAGCGTATACGCATCTTGACCCATATGATGGGCGATGGATGATCCCATATCCATCGGTGTTTGACATCAAGAATGGTGTACGGGTGCTCAGTGGAGACTGGGTACACTGGACGGACTCTCCGAGAACCCCCAGATGGTATTATACCTCACGTCAGATGGCAGTTCTCTGGTGACACTGGTACAGATTAGTCTGTAGACCCGAGATCATAATAGAGTCTTGTGTGATTCCCGCTGTGCTTTGATTTCCATCATACCACGTCCAAGAGGGCGTGCAAAAAGGTGGCTTTTGGGTACAGTCCCGAATCACATGGAGGCAATGAGCGATAGGAGGGGATTCGTCTCTCCCGGTATAGGGAGTTGATGTTGTGATGTGTTCGATTGGCTATAACTGGAAATCCCTGGCCAGGGTTGCTGAGATTTACTGGTAAGTGTTATCAGTAGTTTCTCGACCTCATATCGACCTGACTTATCAAGCTACTGGGGTCTGACGTTTACCACCCCTAGGAGAGATATGCGACATATCAGACGAAGAGACCGGACTGTACGGGAGTGTTACTGATTGGATTCGCAGGAGAATGTACAGGCTTGCTTATTGATCTTCTGATCGCTCAATACCTGGGTGGCTGTTACGTTTAGCTGACCGCTTGCAGCTTGTGGGTGTTTGATATGATCATCACCTACTGCCGGCGTATTGACGATTCTTTAGAGTCCTACACAGAGGTTTCTTGGTTCAGGCAAAACGGAGTAGGGGCACATATGTGATATGTGCATGACCGAGGATAATGCGATATGTGATACCGTATTAGATTCTCACGATATGAGATATCGGCCGGGTATATGTGATATAGCCGGGTCATCGGATCAAGTGTTGATTCGATGAACTGATACAGATTATATTAGTCGGTTATTTATGAAATAGCCGGATTATCGGATCAAGTGTTGATTCGATAATTTAATGTATAATTGTATATTTGATATATTAAATTACATTAACTAATATAAGCTCACTAAAAGATTCTTTTTCTCACTCGGGTAATACATTGATATATATGCGATATATGTTAATTGTATTATTTTATTTTGTTACATTAAATATTGTATATGTGATATATAATATTGTAACAAGTTAGGATTACAAATGCAACATGATTTGTTGAGTTAAACCTAGTTAGGGTTTGAATTAGGGTTAGCATTTGGGTTGGCTTTTTCATGAGCTTTTATGAAGCTTCATGAAGCTTTGACTTTATCTTTTCTTTTTTGATTCTTGTGAAGTCATTGTTAACCCAACCCAAACCCTTTGACTATGGTTTGTTCTCTACAAAAGTTAAACCCTTCATACTTAACCAAAGGTTGCAATTGTAATTATGACATGGATTCATTATTCATCACAAAAAGAAAATGGTTCATCTCCTTCCTTCTTCTTTCATGAAAAGCTTTCTAGCATTTTATGAAGTGATGAAAATGAGTGAGTTAAAGAAAACAAATGAGAACTAAAATCCTACTTCATCATCCTAATCTATCCTAGCCAATTTAGATTAGGGTGTTCACTTCATTTATAAGTGAGAGCTTGTGTTAATCAAACTTCAAGGTAGATTATCTTTGTTATCGAAGATCGGAAGTAAGCATGCATCTTTCTCTTCGTGGAACCTCTCTAGAGTCTGGATTCTTGATGATCGCAGCGAAGGGACCTCAACACGGAGCTTATGAAGCAAAAGACCGGACTACAAAGGTTGTAATCCCAAACTCTTAGATGTTAAAGTGTTTAACATACTTTGTTTCGCCTAATCTCTAGTTTAAAGATCTTGCTTAGGGTTGTTCGGCACGTCTAAATTTTAAATCAGGCATGGTTGATGCCATATAGACCCTTGTGAGAGTGCCTAGTAATCCTACAAGGGTATCAGAGCCAAGCTAGAGCTTTAGGCGAAGTCTAAACGAAGTTTAAAGTCCGATCGAACTCCGAATACCCGTAAAACCCTAGTTTCTGGAAATTTTTCAAAAATGTTGATTTTTTCATATTAAAAATACTCAAAAAAAATCAGCAGGGTATTTTAGGAATTACTGTGAAAAACGAGACTCCAATATAATTAAAGCGCCGCGGAACCGCGGCCGTACCATGGCTTGCGCGGCAGTTCCACGGCCAAACAGTAGCATTATGGTTTGAGTTTTGCACAGTAACATCCGTAGGTACTTCCTGATGCTTCTGGGAATTTTTAATTTATACTCAAGTGTTGTGTTTTCTGGGTTGTATTGGGGACTCGTTGATTCGATCGGAAAATTTAACTTCGTTTAAGTGTTTTCCGGATAATTTAGAACCTGTTAAAAAGTTCGAACGGATATCAATAACTCACTTTTTCCCGACCCGGAAAATTTTCAAGTGTTGGATTTTTCCGTAGTTTAAGAACGTTCTAAGTCGTGCAAGTAACGCGATGGACCCTCTAGAAGACAACAAACCTTAACTCGATTATGTGACCGTCTGAACCGCCTCTAAACATTAGGGTTTGGGGCAGTACGACATTGCCACATGTGAGGCGTTGGCTTGACCCTTCTACGGCTGGACCATTGGTACTGTGGCATGTGATGGATGTTTTTAAACTAATTTCAAGTGTTGAGAACTATTTGGGAAATCTTGGGTGTTTTCTTATTCGATCGGAAAGTTTAACATTGTCTATTTATCTGGAATGTGATACAATAGTTAGAATCCACATGTAGTTATGAGATAACTAATTTGAATATTATAAATCTAGCGGTTTAGTCTCATTTGATCGGTTGCCACGGGATTTTGATGCGATCAAAAGTCCGTCGCAATCACGTAGCGTACGCGGATACTCGTCGGGTAAACTTAATAGACAGCCACGCCCCATAGCCCCGACCAAGTGACTGTAGGAGAACCCCGTCACCAAAAGCATCCGTTCGGGTGCTCGTGGCAGCGGTGTTCTGCCTTAGTGCACTTCGTCGACGGCATCCGGGGGTGCGGTCGTCTACTAAAGTTTGCGACGAGCATTCGATCAGGATGTCGGGAATCTTGTTGAATTGTCCGACTTGATATTGAAAAGAGTTTTCGATATAGAGACTAAAATGCAGGGTTTATAATTGTTAGGCATGCGATATCTAAGGAATTCATTTGGTTAAGCATGCGATGTCTAAGGAGGTTGCGGATTCCAACTGTTGTAGTTTTACACTTTCTTTTCTGCGACCGTAAATATAGTATGCAGTTGTATCGCCGGTTTTCGTTGCTATACATCAACGACAATCGGTGTATGCATACTTACTTACGTTGATGATATGAGACATTATGTGTTGCTGTGATATGTTATATTGGATCGTCGCGTTCTGAATAGCCGTGGGGTTTTATGTGAGATGAGAGTTTTTCATTTTCATTCATGTAAAATTCATTTGTATGTAATATTCTTTTATTGGGGCACTTCCGGGCTGAGAATGATGTCACCATTGTATATTATTTACTTTTCCGCTTAGGTAGACCCAAGGCGGGGAGCACAAGTAACCGGGTTCTAGGGTCCAGTGGGAGGCCATCTCGAGGAGTCGAGACCGGGTCTCCTAACCCTAGAATTGGCAGTGTTGCTTGCTGCTCTCGTAGGGGTCTAGGGATGTGGGTTTGGCTATTCATCGCGACCGTGGAATCCGTGTTTTATACAGGCTCGTATTAAAACACGGACATCTTAGTATATCCAATATTTCATATATGTTCTTCTGCTGCAATGTTCTATGATGAGATCATATTACTGTCTGAGACGAATGTTTATATTATATATATGAGATATATATTATATATTGTTGATTTCGTTTCATATCTGATACTTGTGAAGCATAATTAAAATGGGACTTCATTAATGAGATTAATGAAATAAAAGAAACCTAAAGATATTGTAGAAACTTGTTTAAAAACTGGTAGCTCTAGTTCTTGCTTTGCATAGCGGTGTTCCTTGTAGAACATCCAGCACCTTATTCGATAAGGAAAGAGCCGAGATCCCTTCACCGGGAGTGACATCTTTAGTGAAACTAGCAGATGCTGCATACTCGGTTTGTTTTTTGATTGCTTCTATAGTTTTTGCTTTGCATAGTGATATTTGTGAAATATCCTGCACCTTATTCGATGAGGAAAGAGCCGACGATCCCTTTACCGGGAGTGACCTCTTTAGCAAAACTAGAAAAGGCCTCAAAAACACTCCATTTAAAATCACTCGATTCTACAACGATATCAAGTTCATTACGCAAAAGGTTTTCTTAAAAACCTGTCGTAGCCCTTCGTCATTTCAGATAAGTACTACTTAGTATTCGTGCTGCGTTTGTTGACCTTAGCCAAGGCGTAGTGTGCGGTAGCTAATTAGTGCTTATCTGTATAAGCATATGATGCGATTGAGCTAAGGTAGTCGTGCGACTTTGTTGACCTTAGCCAAGGGTCGTGCGGGTGGGTTTAATTCAATCGGGAAATGACGGATTAAACTTGGCTAGCGCTTATGATTTATTGACCTTAGCCAAGGTCATAAGTTGCTAGGGGCAAAAATATTATCGGGAATTTCAAGTGTTAAAATTTGCAATGAGATTGCATACCTTCTATGAGATAGTTGGATCCCGATACCCGCTGCGAGTAAGAGTTACTCCTGAGAGAGTTTTACACATTACAATTAGCCGATCAAGTAGGTGTCTAGAAAGGTGTTAATGGGGTCACGCCCCTAGGAAAATGAGGTTTACTTTAATTACGTCCGTACGAAAGCATGGGGAACCTCCCTCGAAGTACCGGTACTGGTATGGCTGAAAGATTGGCGAACTTGTAGCGTATAATTAATCCCGGCTAGTCTTTCCTTTTAGGGTTTGAAGGAAAATTTGACTAAAACGGTGGGAGACATCCTGATCAGGTGTATTAATAACCAATCTAATCTTGCAAGAGCATACGCGAGCGTTTTCTTCTCTCTCTCTCCAGGTAGCGACCATGTCACGCCTTAATCAAGATAATAATACGGATGTATTGACCGAACCCGCTTGTTATACTGAGTTGGGGAACGTTGGTCCCGCTCCAACTTATAATTGTTACAAGACAGAGCAGGAAATTAGGGGATTACCAGAATTCCCATGCCGTCCAAACAAAGAAAATGCATGCTGATGCATCTTCTTCGGGTGTGTTCATTATAGAGAACTGTTTCTCGGTATCCTTTACGTCCTGGGTATTTGATACCGAATCAGGATCCCACATATGTAATTTGTTACATGGGCTACAGATAGGTAGAGAACTGAGAACGGGTGATAAGTTTCATGAGATAGAAACGGTGCAAGTGTTGCAGCCAACTCTGTTGGTAGTTATCACCCTGTATTACCAAAATACATTGATTCTGAACGAATATTATTAGATACCGAACCTAATATACAACATCATATCAGTCTCTTTATTAGTAAAAAAGGATATAATTTTGTATTGTTGGATAATGTTTTGAACATTTCCTATATCAAGAGTTGATCGATTCAGGCACGTTATCTAAAAGCATTGACATTCTAAATCAAACTACAGTTCTTAGTAAACAGAACACACACAAGAGGAAGAGTTCAGAAATGAACGAATCCTTCTTGAGGCATTGTAGACTAGGTCATATCAATACGACCCGACTAGCTAAGTTACATTTAGATGCATATTTAAATTAGTTTGAATTTACATCTTGTGAAACTTGCCGGTCATGTCACAAAGATAAGATGACCATAGCTCTGTTTATTGGAAACAAAGAAAGAGTTAGTGAACTCTTAGGATTGATACATGTTGATATATGAAAGTCTCCTGTCTACATATGCCAAGACTGGTTCTTTGTATTTCATTACATTCTCTGATGATCTCTCAAGATTCAGACATATGTTCCTGTTGAAACACAAGTCCGAAGCTTTTGAAATATTCACAGAATATAAGTTAGAAGTAGAGAACCAAAAACGGGTATAAGTATTGTGTCTTTTGATGAGATCAGGGAGGAGAATACTTGAGCACGGAAATCCTGGACTATTCTAAAGGAGAATGAGATTCTCTCTCAGCATTACTCCTCCATATACACCATAGCACAATGGTATATCGGGGTGGAGCAATTGCACCCTATGTGATATGGTGTGCTCTATGATGAGTACTACTGAGTTTCCTATTTCCTTTTGGGAGTTATACACTTGAGAAGCTGCCAAATCAGTTTCCTACCACTTCATATGTGATATAGAATGGGAAGAGCCCGTATCTTAAGTAAGTTAAGATTTGGGGTTGTCCGGCCTATGTCTAAAAGCATAATCCGGACAAGCTCGAGCCAAAGTCAGTTCTGTAGAAGTTTGTTGGATATCCCAAGTATTCGCAAGGGAATATCTTCTACCAAAGTGAGAAACAAAAGATATTTTGCTTCTCAGCATGCCACCTTTGTGAAAGGGAATTTCTTGAGAAGAAATTAGTGGTCATGAGGTAGAACTGGAAAGAGTTCCAGCTATACAAACTGCAGCTGATGATTTGGTAGAACCAAAGGATTCAATAGTAACCAACGAACCCCAGCCTCTCCGCCGATCTAATAGGGTTCCTCACCCACCTAAGAGATACTTTGGTTTCTCTATGACAGAAGGAGCGAGGATTGCATCATGAGATGATGACCAAACTAGTTTCGAGAAGGCCATCAGGAGTGGGACTCTGTAAGAATGACTGGATGCTTAGTGATCTGAGATGGAATCCTTATACACCAACAAAGTATGGACTTTGGTTGTTTTATCTGAAGGGTTAAATCCCCATCAGAAGCAAGTATATCTTGAGAAGATTACTTGGTGTACATGGAAAAGTTAAGACTTTCAAAGCTATGCTTAAGTCCATTCAGATCCTACTTGCCACTGCTACATACCATGACTACGATATCTGGTGGTTGGGTGTCATGACTGCTTTTCTAAATGATGTTTTGAAAGAGAGCGTCTATAAGTACACAGCCAGAGGGCTTCGTAGACAGTGGGAGCAGCGGAAACGTGCGCAGGATGTTTTATGTGATAAAATAGGCATCGCGGAGTTGGAACGTCTGTTTTGATGTGGTAGTCAAAGAGTTTGATTTCATCAAAATGGTAGATGAACCTTGTATATACAAAAAAGTAGTAGAGAGTATGGTGGTGATCCTCGTAGAGTACATGGATGACATACTCTTGATAGGGAAGGAGTTTCCTATGCTACGCTCGGTCAATCTCCGCTTATCACAAGGATTCTCCATATAGGATCAAAATGATACCTCCTAAATCCTGGGTTTTGGATCTATGAGATAGATCTAATTGGATGTTAGGATTCTCACTAGTTGTAGTGAAATGGTATCAATCGATCCTGGGGAGAATCACTGGAAAGGTTCCAGGGTGATAAGGACGACTGAATGTCAGTCACAGGCATTGACTTTACCCTCAGTGGAGGGACGGTATGTTGGAAGAGTTCCAAGCTAAATGCCATGACATACTAGACGATTAAAGACAAGATACGTCGTTACCAAAGATGCTACCAAAGAGGCAGTCTGGATACATATAAGTTCATGAGATGAACTTCGTTCCTACCATTGTGTGACAATGGAGTTGTGGCTTTTGCCAAGGAATCCCCCATCCCATCAGAAATCCAGATATAATTCTTAGGCAGTATCACCTCATCATGGAGATGGTTGATCTCCAGGAAGATCGAGGTTAGGAGAGTAGACACAGAGGACAACAGCACGGATCCACTCACAAAGGTCTTTTTCCCAGTAGAGACTTTTATGGGATGGTTGAGTATGAGATACTTCAACCGCAGCTAATTGTTGGGTATGTGATACCACAACAGATGGCCCTAGTGCAAATGGGAGATTGTTAGTTATATGTATGCCCTAGAGGCCATTACTGTATTTATGATGTATATTGTAATGGATGCTTGGACATATATAGGGAGGACTTTCTTGTTCAACATGATAGTATGCTATCTGGTTGTACTTTATCTTAACATGTACAATGATTGTCTCTATGTTACATGTTGATAAAGCCCTTAGGATATGTACTCGACTACTGGGACTATGATGAGATCATACTAGTGGGGCCACGGTAATCGACGAGTACATCCTATAACTGTCCCTAGTCGAGGGTGTATCGAGATAGGGCATCGATACACCAGAGTAGACTAGCGTATACGCATCCTGACCCATATGATGGGCGATGGATGATCGCATATCCATCGGTGTTTGACATCAAGGATGGTGTACGGGTGCTCAGTGGAGACTGGGTACACTGGACGAACTCGCCGCGAACTCCCAGATGGTATTATACCTCACGTCAGATGGCAGTTCTCTGGTGACACTGGTACAGATTAGTCTGAAGACCCGAGATCGTCATAGAGTCTTGTGTGATTCCCACTGTGCTTTGATTTCCATCATACCACGTCCAAGAGGGCGTGCAAAAAGGTGGCTTTTGGGTACAGTCCCGAATCACATGGAGGCAATGAGCGATAGAAGGGGATTCGTCTCTCCCGATATAGGGAGTTGATGTTGTGCTGTGTTCGGTTGGCTATAACTGGAAATCCCTGGCCAGGGTTGCTGAGATTTACTGGTAAGTGTTATCAGTAGTTTCTCGAACTGTTATAGACCTCATATCGACATGACTTATCAAGCTACTGGGGTCTGACGTTTACCACCTCTAGGCGAGATATGCGACATATCAGACGAAGAGACCGGACTGTACGGGAGTGTTACTGATTGGATTCGCAGGAGAATGTACAGGCTTGCTTGTTGATCTTCTGATCGCTCAATACCTGGGTGGCTGTTACGTTTAGCTGACCGTTTGCAGCTTGTGGGTGTTTGATATGATCATCACCTACTGCCGGCGTATTGACGATTCTTTAGAGTCCTACACAAAGGTTTCTTGACTCAGGAAAAACGGAGTAGGGGCACATATGTGATATGTGCATGACCGAGGATAATGCGATATGTGATACCGTATTAGATTCTCACGATATGAGATATCAGCCGGGTATATATGATATAGCCGGATCATCGGATCAAGTGTTGATTCAATGAACTGATACAGATTATATTAGTCGGTTATTTGTGAAATAGCCGGATTATCGGATCAAGTGTTGATGCGATAATTTAATGTATAATTATATATTTGATATAATAAATTACATTAACTAATATAAGCTCACTAAAAGATTCTTTTTCTCACTCGGGTAATACATTGATATATATGCGATATATGTTAATTGTATTATTTTATTTTGTTACATTAAATATTGTATATGTGATATATAATATTGTAACAAGTTAGGATTACAAATGCAACATGATTTGTTAAGTTAAACCTAGTTAGGGTTTGGATTAGGGTTAGCATTTGGGTTAGCTTTTTCATGAGCTTTCATGAAGCTTCATGAAGTTTTGACTTTATCTTTTCTTTTTTGATTCTTGTGGAGTCATTGTTAACCCAACCCAAACCCTTTGACTATGGTTTGTTCTCTACAAAGGTTAAACCCTTCATACTTAACCAAAGGTTGCAATTGTAATTATGACATGGATTCATTATTCATCACAAAAAGAAAATGGTTCATCTTCTTCCTTCTTCTTCTTTCATGAAAAGCTTTCTAGCATTTTATGAAGTGATGAAAATGAGTGAGTTAAAGAAAACAAATGAGAGCTAAAATCCTACTTCATCATCCTAATCTATCCTAGCCATTTAGATTAGGGTGTTCACTTCATTTATAAGTGAGAGCTTATGTTAATCAAACTTCAAGGTAGATCATCTTTGTTATCGAAGATCGGAAGTAAGCATGCATCTTTATCTTCGAGGAACCTCTCTAGAGTCCGGATTCTTGATGATCGCAGCAAAGGCACCTCAACACGGAACTTATGAAGCGAAGGACCGGACTACAAAGGTTTTAATCCCAAACTCTTAGATGTTAAAGTGTTTAACATGCTTTGTTTCGCCTAATCTCTAGTTTAAAGATCTTGCTTAGGATTGTTCGGCACGTCTAAATTTTAAATCGGGCAGATGCCTTATAGACCCTTGTGAGAGTGCCTAGTAACCCTACAATATACTCCTCCTCCGTTGTAAATAATGCAACCGTCGGCTGTAACAAAGCACGCCAACTGATGACATATCCACCCAAAGAGAATACATAATCGGTGATTGAGCTTCGTTTGTCGAGATCACCTGCATAATCGGAATGGCCGAATCTAATCAAACTTTCGTTCCTTCCAAACACTAACCCCACAACAGACATACCTTGCAAGTATCGTAAAACCCATTTCACAGCTTGCCAATGGCCTTTACCAGGAGATACCATATAGCGACTAACAACACTAACTGCATGTAAAATGTCTGGTCAGGTACAAACCATGGCATACATAATACTACTCACAGCACTCGAATATGGAATATGCGACGTGTACTCAATCTCATCCTCTATTTGCGGTGATAAACGGGCCGAACGTTTGAAATGAGCTGCCAACGAAGTATTTAAAGATTTAGCATCTACTATGCCGAAACGCTCCAAAACTTTCTCAACGTATCGCTATTGAGAAAAGTAAAGTTTTCCTCCTTTACGATCATGTCTAATTTCCATACAGAAAAAAAATTTGGCCGCTCCCAAATACTTGGTCTCAAACTTACCTTTCAACTATTCCTTCAAATTCTGAATATCAATCATATGCCTTACTGCTATCAACATATCATTAACATAAAATAACAAGCATATGAAAAAACCATCGGCGAGTTTCTTACAATAAATACGATTGTCGCTCTTACTTCTCGTAAACCCAATATCTATCATGAATAAGTCAAACTTCTTATACTAAAGTCTAAATGGCTGCTTCAAACCATAAAGAGACTTCTCTAATAAACAAATATGGTCTTCCTTACCTTCAACTTCGAAACCTTCAAGTTAATGCATGTAGATCTTCTCTACCAAATCACCATGTAGGAATGCGGTCTTAATATCGAGCTGCTCGAGCTCCAAATCCTGCATAGCTACCAAACCGAGCAAGACAGGAATAGAAGTGTGTTTAAAAACCGGAAAAAATACTTCATTGAAGTCCACTCTCCGAACCTACGAATAACCTTTAACTACCAACCGTGCCTTATAACGAGTATCCAAAACACCTTGGTCTCCTTCTTTCTTCTTGAAAACCCATCTGTAGCCAACTACTTTCTTTTTCCCTTCGGGCTTCATGGGCATCCATGTTTGGTGCTTATGAAGATGCTTAATCTCTTTATTCATAACGACTAGCCAACGAGCCGACTCATCGGACGAGATATCGTCTTGATAACTCGTCAGCTTACTACTATCAGCTGTCTCTGCAGCAGACAGTGCATACGCACTAGATTATCGTAGCCATATCTTTGTGGTGGTCGAATGTCCATTCGTTGTCGGTCTCGAACGAGTAAATAATCCTCATCTTTGGACTTCTCATTATGAGCTTCATCTAATGATGGTGAAGGAGAGATCTCCTGCGAACCCGAGTTTTCACCGACCTCAATTTCAACGCCCGGCTCATCCTTCTTTGTATCGTATATCACTGGAGATTCCACGTTCTTCGGTTTCAATATAACAGATTCGTCAAATGTCACATCTCTGCTAATCATAAATTTTGGTGTTTAGGATCCAAACACCACAATCTATATCCTTTTATGCCGGTAGCATAACCAAGAAAGATGCATTTCTCCGCTCGAGCATCCAACTTGTCTTTACGGCAATATGCATATACGGGACAACCAACACTCGCAATGTAGAATAATCGGCGTGCTTCTCAGACCATACTGCTCCAGTGTTTTACTACTAAGGGATGTATGAGGTCACCAATTCACAATATAGCATGCCGTGTTTACTGCTTCTGCCCAAAACTCCTTGTCGAGCCCTGCATTAATCAACATGCATTGTGCTTTCTTCAAAAGAGTCTGATTCATACGTTCCGCTACTCCATTCTGCTGTGGTGTGTAGACAACGGTATGATGCCGAACAATCCCTTCGTTTTTGCAGAAATCATTGAAGTCTCCGCCATAAAATTCCAATCCGTTATCTGTCTTTAGTCTCTTGATCTGCTTACATGTCTGCTTCTCAAGCAGCGCCTTCCATTTCTTGAACGTGGTAAACACATCATTTTTGTGCTTCAAGAAATAGACCTAAACTTTTCTCGAAAAATTATCGATGAAAATAAGCAGACACTTGGCACCGCTTCTTTTAGAAGAAACTGGAAAGGGTTCCCAAAGATCTGAATGGATATAATCAAGAGTACTTTTTGTGTTGTGTACCGCCGAACTAAAGCTAACTTTTTTCTACTTCCCAAATACGCAATGCTCACAAAACTCCACCTAATAGACCCTGCTTTGACAACTCGGCCATACCTCTTTCACTTATATTCCCGAGCCTCATGTGCCATAATCTGATAACCTCTAAATCTGTCATAGATTTGGATGATGAAATAACCGCCAATCCGGAAGTTATCGAACCCTGCAGCGAATATAAGGACCCCTTCTTTAAGCGCTTCATAACAACGAGAGCACATTTGGTTACCTTCAAAACTCCACCTTCAGCGGAAAACTTATAATCCTTATCGTCAAGTGCACCCAATGAGATGATATTCTTCTTCAAGTTAGATACGTGCATAATTTCCATCAATATTCTCACAACGCCGTCAAATATCTTAATTTGGATCATCCCCTTACCGATAGCTCGACACAAACTATTGTTGCCCATCAAAACCACTCCGCCATTAACGGACTCATAGGTGGTGAACAAATCCTATTGGGACACATGTGGTAGGAACAATCCGAGTCAATGATCCATTCTTCCTTAGATCGATGTGTGTTATCAAGAACCACAAGAAGATCTCCTTCTCCTTCCGCTATACTAGCTTCGGCTAAACACTCCTTCTGTTTGCCTTTCTATTTTAGCTTATTCTGCAATTTGTAGCAATCGACCTTGAAATACCCCTTCTTCTTACAATAGTTGCAGGTCAAGCTCTTATTCTTGGACTTAGATCTTGATTTCTTCCTATTACTTTCCAGATCTCTCTTCTCCGCTCGCCCTCAAACAAATAAGCCTGAAAATGGACCATTGCCTTCGCTAGAGGTTAACTCCTTATCGATCTTCTCTTTGTTTATCAAATTTTCTTTGACATCCATGATCGAGATTGTATCTCGTCCATAGGCCATGATGTCATGAAGATGCTTATAAGAAGGTGGTAACGAACAAAATAATAGAAGAGTTTGATCTTCATCATCAATCTTAATATCGATCTTACCGGATCCGTAATGATCGAATTAAACTCACCGATATGAGATTTGATTTGAGAGACTTTTGACATACGAAGTGTGTAGAGATGTTGCTTCAACAGGAGTCGATTTGTGAGAGATTTCCTTAAATATAACTCTTCTAACTTCATCCACAAATAAGTTGCTGTCTTTTCTACCAAAACTTCGTTCGTCAGACACAACAGAATAGCCGTAAAGGCCTTTTCATCCAACTTCTCCCAAGCTTCCTCCGCTATAGTGGAAGGCTTTGCAACCTTCCCAAGAATCGTCTTTCTCAAATTATTTTGAGTCAAACACGGCAATCATACGAACTTGTCATAAACTGAAACTTATATTTCCATCAAACTTCTTATTATCGAACTTTATAATCGTTGGAGACATGATGTAGGATCAAACTAATTGTCACGCCCCGCTTCCCAGAGTACGCAAGATTGGGCACGTGACATAGCCAACCATGCTACCTGTGGGTAGGAAGTATCCATCCACAGTCACATTACGGTTGTAAGGTTATCAAGAACAAGATAATAAGCTAATCTAATACATGTCCAAATCCATAATAACAAGAATCAATAAACAATAAGTGCGGAAGCTAATGATCCAATACAATGAATAAACAGTACGTCCCATAATGCGGGCTCACATCTGGAAATGAAATGAAATAAATAAACTAAACCCTAAGGAACTCACAGTTCAGCCTGCTGGCTGAAGTACTCCTGCTCGGTCGTAGACAGTGGTACGGAATCTGGGCCATGCAAAACCCAGACGTCAGCGCGTCATGACATCAAGTATATGGTATAAACATGGTAATAAGCAATGCAAGTATGAACATGAATAAAGCAGTAATAAGAGATAACAAAGCAGGGTAATGTGCAATGGTGACTAAACTGTCCTATCAGGTTTTCTACTCTATAGTCTTTGAAACCAATTGATGAATCGTCGATGTAACCCAATAGTATCCCGTACATACCCGGGACCACGGCCACAATATTCTCGGCTGCAGCCGAGACATGCCGTTAGGCACAGAATAGGAAAGTGTACACTCGGTATTACCCCGTACATACCCGGGATCACGGCCACAATATTCTCGGCCGAAACCGAGACATGCCGCTAGGCACAGAATAGGAATGTGTACACTCGAACGGTAGTGAACTGTCGAGTTACAAGTCAGGTTCATCTTTAATTTCCCCATACCCCCAAGTTATATATGTCAGGTCAGGTATTCAGTAGTCAAGGATCAATGCCAACATATGATCAATAAAAGTAGGTCTGTCTGGATAGACAGCAGGGATGGTCATGTTTGTCGGCATTAGGCATGAGATCATGAAACAAGTCATGTCATGGTACAACAGGATGAGTTGGTATGTATGTATATGTCATGTGTAGCAGGGTCAGGCCAATATGTAGTGCGATCGGGTATGTGCTCACAACAGGTATACAATCAAATAATGAACAGCAGCAGGAAACAGTAAATAACCATAATATTCCATGTAACCACAGTGATGTTTTGTATTCTCTTATTAACAGGTTCACGCACCTTTGGGGTGCAATAGCCACAAGGTGAAGCAATATCCACAATCATAAAGTAATGAAGCTACATGAATTTACACTAAGTATAAAAATTGTCTCGTGAATGATTTAACAAATAAAGCAGATATGACCCAATTGTTTTATTTAGTTGAAATATGGATTGATAGTGGGTCGATTAATTACGAGAAACCATTATAACTATCCCATGTTAAAGATAACTGCAACTGTCAATTCTAACTTATAATATAATATCAACTACCATCATTAAGTTGTAGTATTATATAGTATGATATTCAACTGCATGGCAAGATTAGATCTCGTATGCTAGCATGTTAAAGCAAGTATTCAGATACTTGCCTCGACGGTTTCGCAAACCGGAAAGCACGGATGCAAAGTCGGCAGAAAACACGATATGGTAGCACGGGCCACGGATCGAGTCCCAACAGAGAACAACGGGATCACACGGACCAGGGGGCTTCGCTGGAGCGTCGGGTTCGCCAAGACGGCACGGTCGGATTCCGGCAACAACACGGCAACGAGTTAGCAACACACGATAAACTTAATACGATCAGCGGGGGGGGGGTGATTTGCACAAAGGAAAGATGAGGAAGGCTTACAGAGAGATATACCAGGGTGACCCCGGCGGGCTCGACGGCGCTGGAACGCCGGCGAGGCAGCGACGGCGGCTGCGAAGACTTGAACGGCCTCGGGGTTCGCTGGAGAGGGTGTTGCGACGAGTGGAGGAGTGCTGGTCTGCTCCGGTGGTCGAGGGGGAGACGGAGGTGGCGCTGGTGACGACGGCGAGGATCGTCGGCGCGTTCTCCGGCGAACTGCAGAGGGTAGGTGATGGGGTTAGGTTTCGGGTTGGTGGTGGTCCGGCGAGGGGAGGAGGGAAGCGACGACGAGGTCGGGACGAGGAGGGTGAGAGGGAGTCGCGGGCGTCGTCGGCGACGGGAGGCGGCGTCGACGTCGCGCTCTGCGGCCGAGTGGAGGCGTCGGGGTTGGGTGCAGGCACGGGAAGAGGAACGGAGGAAGGAGGTAGGAGGTGCGGCTGGGCTCGCGGTGGCGAGGGCGGCGACGGCGAGGTCGCGGGGAGGTCGGCGGTGAGGTCGCGAGGAGCTAGGGTTAGGGTTTCGTGGGTTCTCGTGATGGGAGAAGATGAGCGGGGAGGCGGCTGCATGGGATATAAATAGAGGAGAGAGAGTTGTTAGAGGGAGAGAGAGAATGAGGGAAGAGAGAGAGAGAGATAGGGAAAGGAAGGGGGCCCACGAGCGAAGGTTAGAAGCTCGTGATTGGCCAGGGAAAATAATTGGAAAAGGTTTAGAATGATTTTGCAGGGATTTAAAACAGTTACGAATATATTTCGTATAAATATAGTTTTAGATATTAAATTAAAATGGGCCTTTTTGGCGCGAAATAAAACATTTCCAAATCGCGCCCGGGTTGCGCTCAAATGTTCCAAATTCAAGTTATAGGATTTTAAGCGGTTTCCAAATTTTGAAAAGAGGTGTTTAATGATTAAAATGCATGCCCCCAAGTCGTACACTTGTGCGCGTGCGTAGACGTCCAAACTTGCCCGTTTAGCCGAACGGGACGGAATCTCGACGTGCGGACGCTACCACGCGACTAGTGGCGACGAGTAGGCCAACATGGACATTTTAAATTTTATTTTAGGAGTTAAAATTTGTTATGTGCCAAAATGACTTAACCGATTAAAATTTAGCAATAAACCCCAGAAAAATCAGGAAAATTGGAATGAGCAATATAAAACCCTCAACTTGTAATATAGATAGTATTACTGGGCTCGGGTGTTACACTAATACACCTTGAGTGCTAATGAATCCTAAAACTTCAAAATCACAATCTAAAAAGATAGGAAAGAGGACACAAGCGTCGTCATCCACCGTTAACCTAGATCTTAAGATTGAATACCTAACGGTTCAACTAAAAGATCCCACAACACAAAGGACAAAACAACATAGGTCTGATACCAGTTTGTTGCGGTAGAACGATCATGAAGTAATATCAAAAGATATAGAGAAAAAACACGAATCAATCGATCACAGGCAAATAGAAAATACGAGTACCAACTAAAAGGCGAAAGAGAAGCTTTTATTAATCACCAAAATATAAAGGAGTACAAATTGATGGATAAATCATACAAATCCCTCAAAACCCTAGTTCTCAAATTATGAAAGGGTTCTCTTAAAATATCTCAAAAGCTATCTGATATAGGATTACAAAATACTATATGAGAATAATGGAGGAAAGATGCCATAGGAGGGAATTTCCTCCTATGGCGTCGAAAAAATACAATCTCCATTGTGTTTTCCGACGATCGGCACCCAGCATCTTCATCGTTATCATCTAAGATATGGGTGCACCAAATTTCATGTGATTTTACAACTTTTTCACCGTTGATTTAGCAAACTTTTTACATTGCTAAATCAACAGTGAAAAAGTTGTAGAATCACATGAAATTTGGCGTACCTACATCTTAGATGATAACGATGAAGATGATGGATTCCGATCGTCGGAAAATACGACGGAGGGCATATTTTTTCGACGCCATAGAAGGAAATTCCCTCATATGGCCTCTTTCCTCCATTATTCTCATACTATATTATATATAGTATAGAAAAGCTAAATCCAAATAACTAATTTCCAAACTAAGAAATAATCCGGCCCAAGACACGGCAGACGTCTGAAGAAAACATTACCAGACGTCTACCTCAGAAGTCTTCAAAATAATAGAGCATCCCCAGACATCTGAAGAAGGATTTTCAGACGTTTGGTCTTGAAGTCTTCCATATAACAGAGCGTCCGCAGACATATGATGTATTCGAGTCAGACGTCTGCCCAACCCAAAATATGTGAATATACAGAGTATCGACAGACGTCTAAAACTTTAGCTCCAAACGTCTATCCCCTTGCTTATAGATAAACTAAAATCTGGAACAACTCTATGATAATGCCAAATAAATTGGAAATCCAATAGGATCGGAATAGGAGGCATACACAAGTATACATGCATACACAAGTATACATCGATATTATTTGAAGGAGAGCTACTTTCAGGGATCAACAACGACATCAACTATCTCTTCACAAGGATCGTCAAGCTAATTACAATCGAATTGTACTGCACTCACACTGCAGCATGCATCTTCTATCATCTTGTGACGACGATACCTCCGGCACTAGAGGGGTATACTTGGATTGGGAGCTTGAGGTTGGAAGATTATCAGTATATAAATTTTAGAGAGATCGACTTTTGCACGAGATACATCACGATATCTCTGTACTTCGCAACAGTGACAATGGCAACTGTTGGTGCGTATCCAAATTAAAATATTAAGGAATTTTGTTGTTGTTTTCTTTTCAAGTTTTAGTGAAATACAATAAGATGTGCCAGCCCTTTCATTGTGAAAAGTTCAAACATATTTCAACAACAAAAGCACGCACGTGCAAGCACAAACATATGTGTGTGTGTATACACCATGTATGGGCACGCCGCGCACGATGTGTACTTTAGTCTAATGCGCTCATTTGCATCTATTATCTGCACGGAGAAGGACTTCTTTGCAAGGGCTTGCATGGTGCAAGCCCTTACATAGCCCTTGGATGGGCTCCCCCCACATGTAAGGGAAGCCCATCCAAGGGCCCTAGAAGGGCTTGCACCATGCAAGCCCTTCTAGAGTCGTTTTTTCCATCTGCACGCTTCTTATTCCTATTTTATTAAAAATTAATGGCTTAAATATGTAGTTTAGTTTCGTCCTATGTCCAAAAACTATCTTATCTAACGGCGTCCCGTTAGCGTCATCGCCATGTCAGCTTAGCGGCCACATCATCACAAAATTTCAATTATTCCCAAAACATCCTCATCTTCATCTCCTAACCCTAGCCCCGTCCTTATAGCCGCCGCCACACCACCCTTCCATTGTCGCCGCCTCGCCGCCCCTACCCCGACCTCCGACAACCTCCCATGCCTCCCTCACCCCTTCCTCGATCTCCCCACACTCATCCTCCCGTCTCCCCCCCCCCCCTCCCCCGACCTCCCCCCGACCCCTGTCCCTTACCTCCAACCCCCCCCCCAACCACCACCACCCCCTTTCTCGAGCTCCTCCCACCCCTTCCCAAAATTGCCATCGCCTCCACCATCATCTTCTTTTTTGTCCTCCGCCCCCACCTGTCCCCGACCTCTCGTCAAGCCCCGCCCCCCTCCCCTCGAGCCCTCCTGCTTCTTTTTAGGATTGTTATTTTTTTTTTCCAAAGGTTACGAATAAAGATTGAGTTATCTTTTTATCCTAGGGTTAACATCTTTGGTTTGGATCTGTTAGAAAGGGCAATGTTCTGCAGACTTTTTAGTATAAGGTGGTTTTCTGCCACAGGACGAAACAATAAGGGAGTTTAGTGGATTTAAGCCAAAAATAATTTTACAATATTTTGTATAGCCAAAAATTCCAACACATAATGGATGGTTATCGACATATACTAGATATTTCATAAAACAAATCCTTCATGGTACCACATCACAATCAAATTTTCGGCCATATTTTGATAATTTCAGTTTCCATATTTTCTACAGGTTATGGGGACATCCATGCAGTAAATACAAGGGAAATGATATTTATCATGATATACATCTCCTTTGACATGATACTTGATGCATATTTGATCAGTAACATGACCGCATTGATCGTAAAGGGGTCGAAAACAGAAAGGTTTCACGACAAAATGACATAACTTATAAAATATATGACCAGAAACAAACTTGGTAAAGATATCAGATCCCAAGTAAAAGATCACCTGCTGCTTCAGTATGAGAGCAGCTATACTAAAGCTACAATTCTAGAAGACATTCCTGTAGCAGTAAGAGCAAAGGTAATCGTGAATTATATTGAAACCACATCATACTAGCAAAAGCATTTAAAATTTGAGACATGACTTTTTCAAATCGTTGCAGATACCGCAGACATTGTACAGTGAGATGGTGCGGAAAGTGCCGTTGTTCAAAGGATGCTCAGATGAATTCTTAAATCAGATCGTATGTTGTTCAATCAGAAACAAAAAAAAAATTAAATTTCTCAAGTATAAAGAATTTCGCTAAATTCAAATTTGAAAATTAAAATGAATGGAATGCAGGTAATGAAGTTGAATGAAGAATTCTCTCTCCCAGGGGAAGCGGTTCTCGAACAAGGGAGCGCAGTGGATCAAATCTACATAATATCTTACAAGCACCTGGTAACAATTATTCACTACTACCAAATGCCTAAAACTTACCAAAATATGACATATTAGCAATATTTTACAGAGAAATTCCGTATAGTATATAAATTGCAAGCTGATAAGATGAACTTAATCTCAAATATATTCCATGACCTGACAACAATTTTCAATCTTATACCATACACTGCTTTTAGCGTAAGCCCTCTAATTTTATACATTTCTTTGATATTTTATTGAAAATAGAAAATAAAGCTCGTGGTATTTCTTTGCAAACTACTGAGCTATGGTATCAAGTTGCAATTCTAGTACCGTGTTTATCTAAGAAACAGTGAAAGGTAGTGGTATTTTAGTGAAATTTTTACAGCGCTCGAGTTCGTGCAGGTCAATTTAAGTTGATTCAAAACAACTAACAGCATTTCACTATAGAAATATGAAAGAATGGTACAAAAAATTAGCAGATAGTGCTGAGGTAACTAAATTGTAGAATGGCACAGCGCTCGCTTGCTTTTCAAATATAGAAGGAAGTGGTCATCGGAGAAGATGGATCCGAAGAATCAATAGCAGAGCTTGTGCCTTGCGATATATTTGGCGAAGTTGCGGTCCTATGCAATATCCCACAGCCATATACAGTTCGTGTCTGCGAATTGTGCAAACTCCTAAGAATCAAAAAACAAGCTCTGACAAGTGTTTTGCAGCTCTATTTCAAGGATAGCCGACAAATACTTGGTAATCTACTTAAGGTATCAGCACTAAAGGGCAATGTATGCTTCATTATACAAATTTAGGCTATATTACACTAAACTACCCTTAACTATTGTTGTTTTTCACTCAATTATCTTAAAGCTTATTTAATTACAATAAACTCCCTTAAACTTCTTTCAGTATAGTACCCTGAATTTCTGTAATAAAAAACTAAGAATCAACTTTCAAATTTCAATTTAGACTGCAATTTCCTTATCGATAAATAAAATCTTGAAATTCCAGGGGAAGGAAACAAATCTAAGAATCAAGCAATTGGAGTCGGATATTACATATCTCATCGCGAAGCAAGAGGCAGAGCTAGCACTAGGAGTAAATAGTGCCGCTTATCATGGAGACTTGTATCATCTTAAAGGCTTGATCAATGTTGGCTCAGATCCAAACAAAACTGATTATGATGGAAGAACCGCACTGGTATTTCCTTTATGCCTTCACTTGTCAATTTAATATAAATTTCATTTATCATTTTAAAGCTCATCAGATATATCTTGCATATGATATGTTTAATTAGTGAGGGATACTAAGTTGAACACATATCATCGACTTTACACGCACGCACATATGTATATTACAGGAAAACAGAATCCTACTCCACAGAGGAATTTCCTCCTATGATGGCAAAATAACAATACATTTTTCACTGTTTATTTGGAAAATCAAAACTGTTCATATTGATGATCTACAAGATCTGAGACTCGTATAAATCAAAATTACTGGACTTAATTTATATTAGGCTTTTTATAGAGGGATTGCAAAATCAATAGTTTATCAACATTAACACATTTTACAATCAATGGTTTGTCAACAATATAATATTTCTCACCTCTAAACTATAAGCATGGTAAGCACATGAAATTTGGTATGTGTATGTTTTAAACCTTGACAATTAATATGCATGGTGCTGATCATCGAATTTAAAATTGCAGACCCCATAGGAGGAATTTTCTCCTATGCCACCTGACATACCTTTTTCTCATATAATATCCATATAAGCACATAAAATATCTAATGTGTCCTAAACTCAGATAAAATATAACGGAAAATAAATGAGATAATCTTTCATGTCACTATATGTGCTTACAATAAACATCAGAGAATATCAAGCCATATCATACGGTTAATTTACACGGAAAGTACCTTCTTAAATGAGATAATCTTTCATGTCACTATATGTCTTACATTAATATGCATGGTGTTGATCATCGAAAAAGTTTAAATAATTTTATTCTTTCCGATTTCAGCATATGGCTGCATCTAAAGGATATGAAGATATCATCAGGTTTCTGATTCAACGAAGAGCAAATGTCAACTGCATAGGCAAGCAAAAGATTACTAACTAAGAAACCCCAGACTTTCTCCTATACAATTTGTGCCTCTCCTAACGGCTTGACATTAAACAGTGCAGACAAATTTGGAAATTCGCCGTTGTTAGAAGCGGTGAAGGCGGGGCATGATTGAGTTGCAGGACTACTAGTGGAAAATGGTGCAATTTTGAACTTAGAAGATGCAGGGAGCTACATTTGTAAAGTAGCATTAGAAAGCAAAATTGAAATGTTGCAGCGATTGTTGGAAAATGGAGTTGATCCAAACTCGAAAAATTACTATCAAAGGACACACTTCATGTTGCCGCTGCAGAAGGCTTGCACCTTGTCGCTAGTATCTTGATTAAGTATGGAGCAGATGTTCTTTCTGAAGACAGGTATCTTATCATGCTTCGAGTCTTAAACTCTTTCAAATAATTATGCTCTCCAATCTAAAGTCTCAGAAAGGTGTATATTAAGCGGTTCAACCAAATTTGACTACCTACACAACACAACAAACAAGGGCTTCACTTTAATATGAGCTAGGGGTGAGAAAAAAAACGAAACCGAGCCAAATAAACCAAAACAATGGTTTTGTTGTTGCTCGGTTTAGCTCATTTTTCATGAAAAAATCGGTTCAAATAAATCAACCGACAACCGAAAGTATTTAATCAAGGTAAAATTCACTAAACCTCTATGTTTTGAGGTTGTAACACATTACTCCCCACATTTTGAAATGATACAAAATACCTACCCCACCCCCCCACCCGGTTTTTCTAAACTGTGAAAACCCCGTAATGCTTTTAGTAAAAACTAATGAAATGACTAATTAACCTCCAATGTATATTTTCTTCTTCTCAATACCAGTATGTGGTTTAGATTTGAGTTTTGGACACACAAACCTTTTTACTCCTTGAGATCATATTAAAATAAAGGAAGATTGCTTACAAAATACGGATGTTTCAATCCCAAAATAGATTGTGTATACTAAGGAAATTTTTGAAAAAAATCCAAATTTACCCTCGTTCTTTCTAATCAAATACACATGATTACCCTCTCAAAAAAAATTATTCATATATGATTTCCTCAAACGACTATTATGGTTTGCTTCTTCTTCCTTGATGCTTCTCTTTCAATTCCCATTTTTTCTCCCCAATCTCCTCTCCTAAAATCCGCATCTCTGTTTTTAAATCCCTCATCTACAATCCAATTTTTCCGATTTCCCTATATCTGTTTTCAATTTATGCATCTCCTCTTTCAAATCCCTAATCTCCTATTCAATTCCTTCGATTTCTCTATCTCCATTCCTAATCCCCATCTCCTCTTTTGTTTCCAGCATCAATATTCTCATGAAGACTGAAACTAGGGCAATCAATAATAAGGAGGGAATAATAAAAAAAAGTCGGAAATTAGGACAAGCAATATAAAGTGGGCAAGCAAAGCAACAATAAAAAAGACGTGTTCAGAAAAAATATGGGTTTAGAAAAGAAATTAGGGCAAGTAATGATAAAGAGAAAATAATAAAGAAGTCATAGAAAACTATAGGTACATGATCAAAAATCTCATGTTCTAATACCTTGGGAAATCCAAAAAATCCCATATTCTAATATCTTAAAAAAATATTAAAAGGGTATTATAGATAATGCATACATAAATATGAATACAAATCAGGATTTGTATTTAAAATAATGCCAGTATATTTTTAGGGTTTTTCACAATTTTGGAACTTCGTGGATTTTAAACAAGTCCTCTCTCTAAACTGGGTTAGGAAAAAAATTCCCTAAAATAAAATAAAACTATATTCCATTATATCACAGATGATTATTGATTTACTCCATTATATCTTCTTCCCAAAGACAACTATTTATTTAACAAAGTATCAAGTTTCATATTTTTCTAATGACTGTATTTTTCCTTATCTTAATAAAAGGTCGTTCGATAAATTTTTTCTAGTATCAAGTGTTCTTTGAGTGCTTATTTATGTAAAATACCTTTGGAAAAATGTTTATATCTCTAAAACCTTTTTAGAAAAAAATTTCAAAGCTTTTAAAACATAGGCATAGAAATTTATATAAGATTATTATATTTACTCAAGCAAAAAAATAATATTTTCATATAATTTATAATGTCATAAAAACAGTTTACATATTTTTATTATCAATTAAAATAATTATTTCGTAATTAAAATGATTTTTAAGGATAAACTAAATTTTTAAATAATTATAATAACTAACAAATATTTTAGATATGAGAATATTATTTAGTTTATCCCAAAATCATTTTTAAACTGAAGATAACAAAATATATATTTCTGAATTCTCATATTTTCTGTATTTTTACAATATTTTTAACAATTTTCTAAAACAAATTCGGTATAAATTAAAACAGTTTTTATATTTAAAAAAAATAACCTCAAAAAAATATTAAAGGTTTTTAAAAACCTAGACCGTTGGATTTAAAATCCAACGGCCTAAAGGAGTCGGCGGCTCCAACGTGATGGGGACCACGCGAAAACACATGGTCTCCGCACGCCGACATGGCCGCGAGGCCAGGCCGCTTCGGCCTTGCCCGAGCCGTTGGATCTCAATCCAATTGTCGATATTTGATGGCGGCGGCCGCTATCACACGATGATTTTAATGATTAGGGACGCGTTTTTTAATGATTGGGACTTGGATTTTCGTGGATTTGATAGGATTTTTAAACAGCTCGAGGATTTATTTGTTACCAACTTAAACACTTATATATACACAACCCTTCACACCCTTCTTTCTCCCAATCCAGAACTCCGAAAATTCTGGAAAGAAATATACAGAGCTTCGTATCGACGTCACTTACGCGGAGGTTCCACCCAAACAGCGAGAAAATTCAGGGCGCAGAGATATTCGCGTTTTAGTATAACATGACATTCGGTTCCAAAATCTTCATCTCAAATAACGGTAGGATCCGCCTCTCATCAATTGTATGTTACTATCTCTCCTTTAGGGTTCTTAGGTTCGAAAATTAATCTCTAATCTAACTTTAAAATGACATTAAAATAATCTTGCATGCTTTGAAATTGTACCATCATTCTATATGAAAAACGATATGCTTGATGTTATACTGTACAGAGTATCGATTTACCCCTCATGTACACACATATCTATGATCATAAAAAAAACTACACTTTGCTTATTGGATACTAAGTTGACATAACAATCTTACCCTATGATACCAATTAGATCTCAAAATAGGTTGCTTTTACAAAATACTCTCATTTTATTAATATGTTGTATTTAATTAAATTACCTATATGATATAGGACTATTTAAATAAAATATTTTAGGCACGTTAAAATATTTTATTTTTATATACTAATTATTTTAGTTTCATTAAAATCCCTTTACGTTGAGGAAGGTTGTTATAATACCTAAAACTATATATACCGTACGATATTATCAAAACAGCCTATATTCGCATAAATACCATATTTTTCTAAGTTACATAAGATAATTATTAGTAGCCTAGGAAGAGCCATAATATCAACTCATATAATATTGCTAAGGATATTTACATTAATCTACCATAACCCTATATAGCAAAATATTTTACTAAAACATCCCGTGGTTCCTAGGCAATCGTCCTTGAAAAGGATAAAAATACTGACCGCCCATGTACGGTGGTTGCCAATACGGAATTGTTTTTATAGAATATCAAACTAAATAAAATACTATAAACTTCTAATAAAAAAATAATAATAAGGATATTTTATTTAAATACTCTAACCTTTAATAAAAAGACATTTTTCCCTAAAATATCATAAAACATTATAATGAGACTTTTTCATAAAAATATTATAAATCTTTGTTATAAGATAATTTTGTTATTATACTACCAAAACCTTTTTATAAAAACAATATTTTTGCTAAAATACCCTAATCGGTAATAAAAGATATTTTCACATAATTACCATTGATTTACATAAATCATATTTTCATTAAAATACCATGGCTTTTTTTCATAAAAGATGTTTACCCTAAAATACCATGGCTTTCTTAAAAACAATAATTACAATAAAATACCATAGTTTTTTATAAACTAAGGTTTCTATAAAATACTATGATCCACCTTACAAATTTTAAAGATAACAAGATAAAATGAGTAGTTATGGAAGGTCATATTAAATGAGATCAACTATTTGGATTCAACTTACGATGACATGACATACAATACGGTTAGGGATAGAATGCGGGAACCTAGATATAGAATACTACTACTAACCCGATATTCAGGCGAATACTATTATTAACCCGATATTCGGACAAATAATCCAACATATGGATAACGTACAAATATGGAAATTCCATGCCTAGATGATATACGCATTAACTCTAATTCGTCAAATATTTACACAAAATAACGGGGTGTAGTTTGATTAGGAAAGAATATGCGGAACTCGAATTCCCCTACTACTCGGTCCTGATCCCGGAAAATGAAACTGTACTCACATCCCCAGTTGTTCCGTGGCCGCAACGGAATAATCACGAGTATTTAGACCCTTGTTTAACAAACTAATGCGAACATATTACCTAGTAGATACCTCATACAACATACCCTTATTCACATATACATCATACCTTTATACACATCATACATATATACTCTTATTTTTCTGTACTCTTGCTTTTTGAAGTAATCCTACCCGAGTGTAACTCGCTGACGGACTTTCTTTCTGTTCTTTTTCTTCACTGGGATGTCCGTTAGATGAGAACGAATTTTATGATGAAGAACAGGAGGTGGAGCCTACTAATGAAGATTATGCGGACTTGACGATAGAAGGTTAGTTATATTTTTGTTGCCCACATGTTCAGGGTTTTGTTTCTTTTCTGCGATGTAATTATACTATTTAGTTTATTTGATTCGTTTCTTTTGGGATGTAATAAAGTTTTTGTTAATGGAAATAAATGCCTTCCGCTTTTATTATTTCGTTTTGGTACATATCTTGCATGTTATATATTCATACACTTAACGCAAATTGACAATCTTATTAGTCAAATTGACATCCTTCCTTTTCACGTGTGGATATTGATATCATACTCCATCTAATATAAGGTGTGATGGGGATCTAGATCATTAATTTGTGAACATTTTCTGTACTCCAATAACAAAAAATTATATACATTATGTTCATGTAGGGGAAACACTCCAATTGATGAAGGCCAAAGATGTGTGGGCAAGCCACTTGTCGAGATTTTGGAGCAAGCTAAAGTAAATCGCATGCACGAATCTCAATAGGTGATGTCTCGGTTTCACATGAAGCCTCTTGATTTGTCTGAAGTCTTGATCCAGTTTTGAAATACCATCACCGTCATGATCAAAGCTTTTTCCCATCAAAATGTGATTGGGTATGGAGCAAGTAACGTCGAAAGATTTGACAAACTTTTATGACAGCTGTCAACAATTTTTTAAAATTTTACCTTGATTTTAAATGTACAACTAATCTCAAAAAAAGGTCCTCCCTCCATCTCTTTTTAATTGTCATATTCAAAGAATGCACACCAATTAAGGAAAGCATTTTCACTTTCTTAATATCAGCAATTAATCTATTGCCACATCACCACTAAAAAATCATACCATTCTGCCCTCAACCATTAAGGAAAACATTATCACTTTTTTAACATCGGCAATTAATTTTCTAGGCTATTTTTGGTATTGATATCTTTATCATTAATGATTTTCTCGTTATTCCAAAAACGTCGGGTAAAATGGGACAATTTTTTCTCTTCAAAATGACAAGTAAAAAGAGACGGAAGGAGTAACATCTTGTAGTTCCTACAAAAAGAAATCAGAAAGTATATTGATGTAACTAATCTGGTATTACTCTACTCTATTGTCCAAATAGGATGCCATCAAATTAAGGGTGCACATGTAAGTGGGTCCAAAATTTTCGATTTGCAATCATTTATTAGAACTCTCTTAATTAGTACCAACATAATGTCCAACGAAAATCATGGCAACACAGTAGCTTTCCATAATCTTAAAAAAGATCGGTTGCATCATCCAAATTCAGATAGATTTAACATAGGGAAAAACGAAACCACCTAGACAAAGCAGAGAACGTATAAAATTATTAAATTTATATATACTTTTATCAACTGGAAACATTTACTCACATATCATTGGGTAAGCAGCAATGGGAACTGATTTTTACTAGTCCATCGTATGCTGTTCTTTATGAAATTCGGTCGATACAAGCAGTAGTGAAATAATAACTGCAGATTAACAATGCCTTACCTTTTATAATTGAAGAATGGATGGCTCAATGTAAATTTAGAGAATAGGATCAGAAGAAAAAAAACCCAAAGCTTCAGACACTTGTTTTGCATGATTATGTCCTCACTTTGCTTGCTTCCGACCCCTCACATTGCCTAAGCAGTGAACACGGCGAGTCTTTGGTGACTGTACATTGATTCCTTTCTTTACCTGATTTTTTTTGCAAGAAAAACAGGCATTTTGGTGATTATAAACTTCTTGACATACTATAATATAAGCTGCATGCTCTAGAAACTTACCTTAACTCTAAAGGATTTGCGTGGTTGCCAACAAAAGAACCCACTACAACCAGGTCCTGATTCATATGCCCTGAAAATTCATAAACATGTGTAATAAGCCATCAGATAAAAGAAAGATTATAATCCATTAGCTAAAAGATGTAAACGGTTTAAGAAAATAGCACATGCATGTATAAAATGACTACATCCTTTAGCAAAAGAAAATCAAGCAGGAGATAGTTCATAAGGTAAATAACACGACACACACACACTATACATGTGTGTATGTATACACATGTGTATCATATACATATACATATACATAAAGGGTGCGCGCACATACATTTATGCATATATATATATATGCATGCATGTTTTACAAGCACATACGTATATACCAGTTAGAGACACAATTAGATTAGGATAAATGTCAAAGTAAATTGGTCGATGACAAAGGCTAGTTTGCATAATTCCCATAAGGGAAGGCACCCAATCAAGACATCTGGCATCTCGGAGAGATGTAAGCATAGAAGCATTAAGACCTTGCAGGGTTAAAGGTTTAAAGACAACTTGTATAAAACCTATATGAAGGTACTTGTAGTCTTTACCATATCTTAAAGTGTTTGCTTCAGAAAGAAGTTTGATAGTTTGTTCATTGCTATCGTTTTTTCCATATTTTTAATGGAAAGTCTAGAAGAAAAATTAAAATTCCTAAAATTATAAATATTCTTTGGAGAAACACTAGGAATGGTCCATTTATTAATTTGGTCTAATTCTGATGGATATTCCATCAAGTTGGAATTTTTGACATTCCTACTCTTATTTCGAGCAAGTTTTGATGAGGTTGCAGAGGATGAACTAATAAAGATTATTCCTGAAGCTCTAGATATTTTTTTGTTAAAAAGAAATAACATTTCTCTACTACATGTAATCTTATATTTTCAAGATTTGTTTTACTCTATAATTACATTAACAAAGTCTTCTCCTACATGACTGTCTATGATTTACAAGCTACCATAACGCCATTTGTTCAGCAAAAATGGAAATCCCCACGCGACTTCAATGTCGTTCTATAAGGACTTCATAAAATAATTAAAGAGTAATAATTTATTAATTATAAAACAACATAGCTTAGAAAAACATTATAATCTCACTAACTAATTATATCTAGACTAGATGGTATAAACATGCATTTCTTAGCCAAGTTATGCAGCTAGAAAATGCTAATGGTTCTCAATAGAAAGCTAAATTTATTGATGGCTGGCTTAATCGTTTTGCTGAAAAGATTCATAAAAAATTAAAAAATCGGAATGAAGGCATTATTCCTTATAACATGTATACATATGGTCGTGTAATAAGCATCTGTGTTCAAGAAGGTCGCTTTGTAATGACCTAAAGTTCAGAAATCAACTAAAAATTCAGAAATTAACTGAAAGAAAACAATTAGATGAATTTTGTAGCCAATTTGCTATGTAAGCACCTAGAGAGGACGCAAAAAGGGAAAAAGAAGAATGGATCCTCCTTTTCATAAAAGGAATTTTAGGAAAAGACGTCCTTTTAAAATTCCTCAAGAACACAATCAAAAGAATTATAATAAAAAAACATTTTGACGAGTTTAAACCTAATACCACCGTGACATGTTGCAAGTGTGAGAAAATTGGCCACTTTGCCAATAAATGCTACACTGAGAAAAAGATTAATGAGATGGAAGATGAAGGTTTGAGAAAATCTATATATAAGATTATGATCAATTTCTCTGAAAATTCTGATTCTTGCTTTATCTACTCGTCTCTTCTCTTCTGATACTGATGAAGAGCATGTATGTTCCGATAAATGTTGTAACATCAACAGCAGTACATAAAATTATTGAAAAACCAATGTTGAAATGAATGGTCTCGGTATTAATGTTATTAATAAAGAAGACAAAAGGATTATCCTTTAAATTATTGAAGATAGTGATCTTCAACAATAACTGAAATCTAAATTGATTGAAGTTCTTCTTAAAGAGACAAGGAAAAATCTTCTAATATTGACAATGTCTATAGAATTTCCGAAGTCTTTAAAAAACAACGGCAATGGGAAAATAAACATGTTTCATTACAAGATTTATAAAATGAGAGAAATAATCACAAAGTAAAGGTAAAATAATTAAAAGCTCAAAATGGAGTTATACTCTCTAGGCTTTCTAATATTGAAAGTAGTAACCTAATACATGGAGAATTCTTTGAAAAGGGAGAATCATATGAAAAAAATGAATAAAAGTAAAAGTAGAAAAAATTACAATATAAGTCGTTTTTATTTATATCTTTGAAGTATTACAATGAGAGCAAGAGATTACAAAATATTTGAGAAAGAAGGGTTCCCCCTTTTTATTGGGAGCCTTCTCCTTTTTCTCCTCCTAGCTTCTTCTACAAGACTCCTACCTAAAAAGGCTATTGCCCTGTTACAAGGCTAGACGCCTTTAGCGTTTAAAAAAAGCTATGCTTTAGCCTTTTACAAAAGGCTAAAAACACTACGAGATATTCTTTTTTCTCGTTGCTTGTGGGTCCCACTTTATTGTGCTGGAGAATTGCAGTCGGGCAAAGAGTGGGAAATTATTACTTGTGATTTTTTTTGCCTTTATTTTAGGACTATTTCATATTAGATTTTATCTGTTGTTTCCAGGTCATCTTCGTCTTCTGGATCTTGACCATCTTGGAGAAAATCTTCTTTCTCTTCCATTCTTACTGTCTTGACTGTTTTTTACGAACTAATTAAGAAAGTGTCTGAATTGTCAAATGCTCAAATTGCTTCTTCATATGTTCTAAATATTTTTTCATTTATTCCTCCTCTGAAATATTAGAAAACTTCCTTTGTAGAGAATTTTTCAATTTTTGTAAGGGATTGACGGTTGCCAATTCTTCACTAAGTGTATTATCCAAAATTTTATTATTATTTTTATAGCTATTTTTATTTCAGCTATATCTTTTTCTTCTGGGATTTTAGACCACCGTTTAACTAGAAATTTTCTAGTAAGAATCGGAATATGGTATATCCCGATTACTCTCATCATTAATAATGATTTAGTTAATCCTGATCTTATTGCTCAAGTAGACAGTAGGACAAATCTTAACTTCATTAAAAAAGGAGTAATTCCCATAAAATATTACGAGAGAACTATTTAAAATTTAAGCACCGCAGATAATAGTACCTTGACTACTCCTTATAAAGTCTTAAATGTTAACATTTGTAATAAGGGCATTTGTTTTCCCTCTCCTTTTATAATAGTAAAGAAGATTACTCAACATATTATTCTTGGAACTTCTTTCCTAAGTAAAATTATGCCTATTGAAAAAATTGATTCTCAGGTATCCATATTTCTTATAAAGGAAAAATTTTAACTTTGGAGTTTATAACTGATCCTATAATTAAAATCCTAAGAGAGAATCGGATTAATTTTATCAAAGAAGAAATATCTTCTATTCATATTAGTAAACAGCTTCAGTCCATTCCTGTTCAACAAAGTATTGAAAAGCTTGAAAAAGAGTTTTTGACTCAAACTTGTAGTGATCTTAATGCATTTTGAGATAGGAAGTAATATATTGTTGACTTTAATGAGAATAATATTCCTACTAAAACACAACCTTACCAAATGAGTCTAGAATATCTTAAACTCCGTAAAAGGAAGGAAATTCAAGGTCTTATTAATAAAGGATTACTTTGAAAATCCTATTCTCAATGGAGTTGCACATCATTATATGTGAATAAAGCTGCTGAGAAAGAACGAGGAGTTCATCGTCTTGTAATAAACTAAAAACCTCTTAATAAAGTGTTTAAATGGATTAGATATCCTCCCTGATAAAACGGATTTGCTTAATAAAATTAGTAATGCTAAGATCTTCTCAAAATTTGATCTTAAATCTGGGGTATTGGCAAATTCATATTGCAAAATTTTATAAATATAAAAATGCTTTTACTATTCCATTTGAACATTTTGAATGGAATGTTATGCCATTTGGTTTGAAAAATACTCCTAAATTTCATAATATTATGAATTCTATTTTTAATCCTAACACATAATTTATTCTTTCATACATTGATGATGTTTTAATATTTTCTGACAATATAAATCAGCATTTTAAACTTAATATTTTAAAACACTTTGTTATAAAAAATGGTTTGGATATACCAGCCCCTAAAATGAAAGTGTTGCAAACTATAATTAGATTTCTGGGTCATAAAATTGATAATGGAACAATTATTCCGATTGATAGAAGTATAGAATTTGCTTCTAAATTCCAGGATATGATAGCTATAATGCAGCTATAGAGATTTATTGATTCTTTAAATTATGTGGCAGATTATTTTAAAGATCTTGCTATTGATTCTGTTATTTTATATAATAGACTTAGAAATAATCCTTCTCCCTGAACAGCTGAACTACTAAAAATGTAAAAAAAATTATGCAAATGGTTAAGAATTTACCCTGCTTACATATCGCCAATCCTAGTTGGCCTAAGATTGTTGAAAGTTGACACCAATGCCTCTAATATTGGCTATGGTGGTATTCTTAAACAAGTTGATCCGGATACTGATAAAGAAATACTTAGTCGTTTTCCTTCTGGAAAATGGAATCCAGTTCAATTTAATTATTCCACTATAAAGAAAGATTCTATCATAAAATGTATTTATAAATTTCAAAATGATTTATTCAATAAGAAATTTTTACTCTGCTACATCAGTTCTACAAAAGGACGTGAAAAATTTTGCTTCTAAGCAAATTTTTGCCATATGGCAAGCTGAACTTTCATTTTTGACTTTTGACATAGAGTATATTAAAGGTACTAATAATTGCTTGCCTGATTTTTAATCAGGGAATTCATGCAAGGCTCAAAGGTAAAGTCAATGAAGGGGCTGGGCTAGCCCTGGCATAAGCAAAGGAAGAAATAGTTCTTCCTCTAACTGTTCTAATTGGCTTACAATGCAAAAGCCTAATATTCCGAAGCCAATGATGCCAACAATGGAATCAGCATCATATACACCATCAGAGTGGCAAACTCCAAGAAAGTTAGTAAACAAAGTGTTAATGACACCAGAAGTCAGAGCTATATAAGTAGAGATGAATCGTTCTCTGACAATAGTTCTGATAAAACTCGGTCTTTTAAAAAGGCTGCTCCGGGGCTTGAAGAGAATTATTATCAGCAAAATATTTCTGAAACTATAATATATTTAAAAGGGAATGATATTCCGAAAATGAATGACACATGGTCTTTCAAAAAGAAATACATCGAGAATAACTCGTATGCTTCTATGGAAGGGAAATCCCGCCAGATTATGCAAGCACTTTTAACAGCTTCTAACTTGATATAATTTAAACATTTTCATCCAAGGAGAAAAAAGACGGGAAATATAATAAACTTCAGCAAAATAATAATCAAAAAAATCTATCAGCCTCATGAATGGATTTTACACCCTAACAGGGTTAAATCTTTTATATTGGCTGATATTCATTACAATTGTAACTACTGAGATTATATCCATGCTTTTAATAATTTTATGTATTATGAAAATCCAAGTATAAAGCACTCTTGGTTTGTTATGATTCGTCCTGAAGTAATAAAATCGGGAATACTCAACTGGTTCCTATACTGGTGGAGAAAGTTTGGTGCAGAATTATAGCAATTTAGAATCTATTTACTCTATGGATGGAATCTTATCCTTTGTTCAATAATATGGAAGAATTGGCAAAAGGATAAAGTACTTTATACTACTTCATTGAAAACGAAGTTCCATATATCATGAAATGGACTCTGTTCGCTGAATTTGATGATGGGAATATTTCAATACCTACTAGAAGATTTCTAGTTAAATGGTGATCTGGAATACAAGAAGAAGATAAGATAGCAGAAATAAAAGAAGCTATAAAAAATAATAATAAAATTTTGCATAATAAGCTCAGTGAAGAATTGGCAAACGCCAATCCCTTACTAAAATCGAGAAATTCTCTCCAAAGTTACCTAATATTTCAAAAAAGGAATTAATGAAAACATATTTAGAACACATGAAAAAGCAACATATGACAATTTAGACACTGTCTCAATTACTTCGTCAAAAACGGCCAAGACAATGGAAATGAAAGAGAATGAAGATTTTCTCCAAAATGACAAAGATCCAGAAGAAGAAGACGACCTAGAAACAACATATAAAATTTTGGATGAAATAATATCCTAAAATAAAGGCAAGAGCCTAGAAAAATAAATCACAAAAGTAATAATATCTTACTATGCGTCCGACTGTAGTTCTTTAGCACACGACAAAATGGGACCCACAAGCCACGAGAAGAAAGAATCTCTCATAGTGTTTTTAGCATTTTGTAAAAGGCTAAGACAGCCTTTTTAAGGCTAAAAGCATCTAGTCTTTTGTAAAAGGGTAATAGCCATTTTAGACAGGAATCTTGTAGAAGATGCCAGAAAGAGAAGAAAAAGGAGTAGGCTCCTTATAAAAAGGAGGAACTCTCCTCAAAAAAAGGTGTGCAAAAATAAACTCTCTATGATATTTTGTAAACCCATGCTCCTTGTAATATTTCAGAGATATAAATCAAGACCGCTTATATTGTAAGTTTTTCTACTTTTACTCTGATTTCTACTTTCATTTCTACTTTTACTTTGATTGATTGCGATTGGTAGCAATTGGTATCAAAGCCATGAATTTCTTTCTCCCTAGAAAGGTAGCAATGTTCTAAAAAGCGGTTTAGACGGCCAACTAGACAGAAGAGGTGTGAAGCCGCTCTGATTCAGCCTTAGGCGGCTTAATTAAGCGGTTTAAACTCTTAATAAGCGCTTAAGGCATCCAGACCGCTTAAGCGAGCATCTAAGCGAACCCGGTTCACTTAACGGAATCAAATTTAATCATTTTTGAAGCATTTATTGATCGGGTTTGTTCTCTTTCTACCATACTTGACCCAAACCCATATTTAATTAAATAAAAGTTAGTTAATTTTGTCCTCTTTTTCTGAATAATTTTTGAGTTATATGGCTCAAAATTTATTTTTTGCTGAATTTTACTGTTAAAACTTCAAATATGTTACTGGTTGTTATACTGAATTATCAATAGATTTCTATTTCTGCTGCTGAAATTCAATATGTTTTCTATGTTGAAGTGTCAATATACTACTGAAATTTTAATATGTATATATATTAAATATAATTTTAACCCAAATTAAAAAAACCGTCTAGACAGCGCTTAAGCGACGGCTAGACGGTACCCTAACTGCTCGGCTCCGCCTAGAGCATTTTACAACCTTGAGAGCTAGATATAATTAGTTAGTTAGATTATAATGTTTTTCTAAGCTATGTAGTCTTTTAATGAAGTAATACATATATATAGGGGAGTGATCTATTACAAACCGGTCTGTGTTTTTTAAGAACGGAAACTCCCAATATACGACATATTTTAACGATCAGATCCGTTCAAATTGATTACCATACTTCCAAATGCATGTGCATGAAAAATCAAAGGATTTAAAGACCTTTAACATATGCATCGATGGGTGCAAAAATGACCGTTTTTCGATTATGCAATATAAACTTTATCCGATGCATAGGTTAAAGGTATTTGAATCCTTTGATTTTACATGCACATACATTTGAGGGTATAACAATCAACTTAAATGGATCGGAACATTAAAATATGTCGTAGATCGAGAGTTCCGTTTTTAAAAAAACGAGGACCGGTTTGCAATAGATCACTCCCCTACACGCGGATGCGATAATTTTGGTCAGTGGAGGGAAAAATAAAGACAATGATGTTCTATTGAACAGTCCTACTAAATAATATATTGAAAACATTACATAATTTAAAAAGTAAAAAATAATCTTTAAAGTAATTTAAGCATTTGAAAATTTTCATATTATAAAGACATTGGAACCCATACCATTAACATGAATTATCTTTACTATTATAACTAAAACCCACATGCCATTTTCTCATTTTTAAAGAAAATCCAAAAAAAGAAAAATCTCTCTAAATTTATGCTTTGTATTTATTTCTTAGACCGTCTTTTCCCTCTCCCTCTCTAAATTTATGCTTTACATTCATTTTGCACAGGCCTCAATATATACACATGCAAAAAATCTAGTAAAAATAAATAATGCAAACACTAGGAATTGAACCCATGACCTTCAATTAGGCAATTATGTAACTTACCATCTAGACTAGACTCAAATATTGATGCTTTATTGCATATGTATATATAAAATATATTCCAAAATATAATACTTTCTTGCTACCGATATAAATCTTTTTGTTTTTTGGCAAAAATTCAGTGGGGGTAATTGCCCCTGCTGGGCCCCATGTAGATCTGCCCCTGCATATACATATGTAAGTTTCTCTCTCTCTCACACACACACACACATGTTATTGCTTATTTATCATTTCATCTGATACTTGCATATTCTAGCGAATTGTATGATAAATAACAGAACATTTCCTGTGCAATAAAAAGGTTCTAGCATATGAAATGCTATGAGATTTTGGTATTCCTTCTTAAATCCCCCATTTTGTCTCATAGCATACCCAAAAGCAATAAGATAGGAAACCAACAATCCTAGTGCACTCATGTCAGATTGAATTGACAAAAACTTACGGCGAAGAGAAAAAATAGTGAGAAATAAATGAGCCTATGACTTGGAAAACCTGATGTACCAGATTAACAAAATTCAAAACAATGATATTATTATCAAGAATATAAATCTTGTTCGAGGATAGTTTAAATGTGTTTATACTTCAAACTTCGCTCCCAAAAAAATTGTAAAGGCAGAGTAGCATAGAGAAAATGGAGGAATCAAACAGAAGTGTCACATTTGTCTTATGACTCGAATATTTAGCTAAGAAGGGACTTACTGGTTCTCTTTGTCAAAATTTGTTGTGAGGCCATTACTATGCAATAAACTTGGTGAAATGCCATTGCAGGATCCTTGATTACCAATGATCTTTAAATCTCTTGTCCCATGATTCAGAGTATTTTCACAATGCTTAGATGACATAGCAAGAGCCGCAGAAGCCATTTTATGATTCTCACCAATGACACCATTTTGAGGTAAAACCTGGTTTCTATTGGGATTTGACTGAGTCGCCAACTCCTTTGAATTCTTATTTGAAACATGAAGCCACGCACTCTCAAGTCTGTGCTCATCGATTGAATTTGAGATTATTGCATCATGAGTTACAGAGCTATTACCTTTCTCTATTGTTCTTTGTGGCCTAGTTTCATAGCCATCAAGACTTTTTCTAGGAAAGCTAGGGGCCGATATTGCAATTTTCTCTGTATGGTTGCTCAGTGGAGAGACTTGCCCTGAAATCCCTATTCTAACCTCTACATTTTGCTGCAATGATCTCTCAAATGAGTCCGTTATGCTGCTCAAGGATCTCTCTGCTCTGGATTTGACGTTAATATCTTCAAACACAATGCTAGCTATCAATGTGTCTGCAAAGAGTGAGCATATTTAAAACACCTTTACATGGAAAGAAATTTCACAATTTGAAAAGTGCAAAATAGTATGGGAACAAAATAGAAAAGAGAATTTAGATACACTGCAACAGTGGACTGAATGGAAAATTGTATACTTACGTAACCACATTTTTTTAGTTATACTTGCCAGTATTTGCACGTTGCAATGCAGCTATACATATGTTAGATTCGTGGAAAAAGGTTTAAGAAGATTTTAAAAGATACAACAAAGTTCCTAAAAATATTTTAATATAGATTTTAAAGATTTGAGAAGATTTCAAGAGTTAGAAATAAAATGTTCTATTTTCCCCTAAACTGCACAAATATTCATCGCCACGTGTCATGCTGAGATCAAATTGGGATATCAATGACTTAAATTGGTTCAATGGAGTCCATTAGCAACAAAAGGATAAGAACTATAACTTACTTTCAGTTTCAGTAATAGATACTAGCTTTCCATGGGAGCTCAACAACTGGCGCAGTGTTTCTGAGTGACATCTCTGAATGCACCTTCTCCATATTAGAGATAACTTCTCCGGGCTTAGGCACATTATTGCATTTTTGCTACAGATTTCATTTATTGTATTTGAAGTCAATATATTAGAAGCTACTTTCTTGCACCTTGGAATCTTATAAGATGATGAGCAGCTTTCGGGCCTACAGTATCCACTGGTTTCTCTAGAAACTAGTGCCGAACTCGACCCTCTAATCAAGAAAGAGTCGTCCTTAATTATTGCACTATTATTTATCTCTATGCTGTGTTTGCTGCTGTTGCTTGATTGAGAAAATTCTGTATTATGGCCAGAGCCAAGCTGTAGTAGAGCTGCAGTGAACCATGTTGAACGCTCGCTTGAGAGTCTGAGTTGTTTCTCGGCATCGGAGAGAATCTTCAGCGCTTGTTGTAATCTTTTCAACTCATCTTTGGACACTAAAAAATCATAATGTATTTGTCTTGTAAGATATAGACACTACACAACTAGAAACAAAAATTAGAAATTTTGCAAGTATAATAAGCAAATTAGGAGGAATAAGTACAACTTTGGAGACTAAATGAATGCAATCTATGTCAGACTGATTTATGGCTGTTGACTGTTTAAAGTGTTGTATTAGCTTGATATATATTAGTAGCCACTACACAATAGCTGAAGCTTTTGGGTGAAGTGGTTCTCAACATGGTAATTGAACATCAGGTTCACGAGATTTCAGTTCAAAATTCAAACCTCATCGAGTTTATCGAACATTATATTGCTCTCATCAAGTCCATCAAACAATATATTAATCTCATTTGTCCTGTCTCTGCAAACAAGTGTTTCCACGAGAGGCCTTTCTATGCGGCCTAAAGGCTAACTTGATGTCGAGTGTTAAATTAGCTCGATATATGTCATTAGCCCGTATCTCTATAGCTTAAGCAATTGGCTAAAGTTATCGTGGCAGAGAGAGAGAGAGAGAGAGAGAGATCATTGCTTACATTGGTCTCCTTTTGTAGGAGTAATTAGATAATGCATATAAAGTTATATATTGACCACATCTTAAGATAAAACAATTCTAAGACATTGGCTCAATAACAATCAATGACTAAAATTAAATAGACTCAAACCCACTAAGATCTAACGAAATCATATAAACCAGTTTAAGCAATTAATGAAACCAACACTTAAAATATGAATGGTACTCATCAACATGATGCCTGAATAAGACTGATGCAGCTAGCGATTTTATTTGGCTTTTAAAATGGTTCAGACTAAGACTGCACACCTATTTTTCCATATTCATATCAACTAATTTTGTCCTAAGAATTGAATCAAAAGTCGCGAAAAAATAACCAACCACTTATCTAATTCATTGTTCAGTTGAAGTTCCTAAACATTGTGTACAAAATATTAAAATATAACAAAAGCACTCAGTAAATATAATGTTATTCTTAGTGTCAATCAGAAAATTTCTCGAGGCTATTATTTTATATTTTATATCCTACTCCTCCTTCATGTTGATGACCTTCCGTATACCTTTTTAATGTGCATTCAGCTCCATCCATTCCATTGAGCCAAAATCTTGAAGTTGTGGTGAGGGTTGAAGGATATTTTCTAAAATTCGAACATTAACAGGCTCGCACGTACATTTCATTTTAAGTTACACCAAAAATATAGCATTAAAAAATGCTAGGAAGAACTCACAACTTTTCCCACCGATTGGTACACCACTACATTGTAAATTGGCCAACTGATTAGTTCCAGCGATAATGTCCATTATAAGCCCAGCTAATTGAGACATCAGGGCCATTGGATCGACACCTGAGTCCATCAACTCTCGGGATCTTTTAACTGTTTCTGCAGTGTCTGATGACATGGCTATCTCCAAAAGATCAAGCAATTTCTCATCTGAGACAACTCCAAGCTGAAAGAATATATGTACAGTAAGCATAATAATATTCAAGATATTTCTAAAAGAGAATTCTTATCTACAGAAATAATAAATGGGTCTTAACAAAGTTGAATGGTCTAAAAATATTTATGTTGTCAAGTCCAAAAGTTTTGGGATAAAAGGTTACTGTTGTTGCTATTGTTGCAAGTCATTTGTATCAAAACTCATTCGTTAAAATACAACTTGGACACAAAGACTTAACAGAGTTGAATGGGATAAAAGGAATTATGTTGCCGAGGCCAAAACTTTTGGGATAAAAGCTTATTGTTGTTGCTGTTGTTGCAAGTCATTTGTGTCAAAACTCATTCTTTAACATATAACTCGGACGCATAGACTCAGTTTTTAAGAGAAGTCATTTAACTAGGTAATAAATGGGCAGAATCTTAAGCCCTGATGTAACAATTTTGAAAAAGAATAAATTGAAGAGACGTGTGTAAATGCTACTTGCATATTTCTTGTGATGTAAAAACTGTAAAGGTTACTCCTATTGCAGATTTATTAACTACTTAAAGAGTAAAAATGATTAAGAAAAGCACATTCAATCAGTAATTAGAAATCAACAACTTAACTTAACTAGAGGAACTCTGGTATTAAAAATCAAATGCCAATTTTACCTAAAGTATCAAATAATTTGACCAACACTTCTAAATAAGCCTTTGTTAAGAACCAAAAAAAAAACAGTTACATAGGAAATATAAATTTAGAAAATGCAACTCGTAAAATTAAATAAGATGAGTATGTATCAAGTAAATTACGACTATTATGTATAAAGGAAGCTTACAAGCTCATTGACAAGAGTAGTGGTGATTTTTTTGCCCAGTAAACTCAACTGCTCCAGCATCGTTTCAGCATCTCGAAGTGATCCATCAGAATTCAAAGCAATCAAATCAAGAGCATCCAATTCGATATCAAGATTCTCTTCATAAGAAATCTTTCTCAACCGAGAAACTATATCAACATCTTTGACCTTAGAAAAGATATATTTCTGAGACCGTGACATAATAGCCCGAGGCAAGCTATCTGGATCAATCGTTATAAAAATGAACACAAGATGAGGAGGCGGTTCTTGAAGAAAATTCATGAATGCGGCCCACATTCTAGAAGATAACATGTGGCACTCATCGATAATGAAGACTTTGTATCGTGAAACCGCTTTTCCGAAAGACATGTTTTTCAAAAGATATCTTACTCTATCAATGCCCTTCTTATTGATTGCGTCAACTTCTCGCACATTTGATCCATGTCCATTGAAAATAGAATTGCATTCCCTACAAACCCTGCATGGCTTGTTGTCTTCAGTAGATAAACAGTTTAAAGCAGCAGCAAATATTCTAGCAGTTGAAGTTTTCCCGGTTCCTCTAGGGCCTTGAAAAAGATAAGCAGGGGCAATTCTTCCCCTAAAAATAGCATTATTAAGTGAATTAACAACTAAATTTTGGCCAATTATTTCATTAAATGACCTTGGAGTGTATTTTTGGCTCAAGCTTTTATGCTCTATTGTATCGATGTCTTTTACTTCTTGGCTTGTACAATTAGACCATCTCCTTCCATCTAATCGGCTCAATGACTCCAACTCAAGCTCACCACAATTTGTCGACAATTCGTCACTTGATGTATCTAATGAAGAATTACCTCCATCGGCACTACTACTCAACAAAGGCAAACCTTGAGAAGATTTTGAAAGGTATTTTTTCTTATTAAACGATGTATTGTTCACACAAAGCAAGCTACTTCCTTTTCTCCTTAGAGTATGAGAATAAGTTTTCTTTCGCCAATAACAAGGAATCCCACACCCTTGATTTCTTGGCAAGTCAATTTGATCCAATTCATCACCATCTATGGAGGTTGTCATTCCATCGCAAGACTCGATATATTTATTATAACAAGAGCTAGTTGATGCTGGAGTGTATGAATGAGATGAACCTTCCTTTTTAGTACTTCTCAAAAATTTAGATGAATACGACCAATTTCCACAACCAGATCCCGAGAAGAGCGGTGACACAGAAGGAGAACGGTAAGCACGCGCATCAACTTTATTTGTCAGCACATGCGTCAACTGGAGAGAATCCTCTGAGTTTGAGCACTCGGTATCATCAGAGTTGCTCATTGGTTTCTTTGAAATGACACTTCTCAACTTCTGTTCCAAATTCATACCCTTGATACTATAAGTATCGCTTGTAGAGTCGGCCTTATGAGGATTGTTGAATATGGCCTCTAGACTTTCTTCAATTGATATATTTTTATCATCCTCATCTACCTTTATCCCACTGTCGCTAGATTGAGCAGAATGATGCTTCCAATTATAAAGGTACACCTTTTTACGTATTTTTTCGCCTTTTTCAACAGAAATCCCGCTAGTCTTATTTCCATAATTCAAGTGATTGGAATTAGTGAATGATTTAGAACTTAAAGGGGATCTCCATGATGAGCAAGTCGCGGGATCGCGTAAAAAGCGTGCCTTTTGGAGAGCAGTAAGCTCCTTCTTCAAGTGAAGTTCACTTGGTGCAACACATGTATCCACCATTTCTTTTACACGTACAAACTTGATACAAGGCCACGATTACAATTTATCGAGGAACTTCGAAAGCAATCAATGTAACTAATGGAAGGCGGTAGGTTCATCTCATAACCTATAGATCAAATAAGCAATGTTACGCTAGGAGCAATGAAAAATAAGAAAATTTTAAAGTCATTAAAATATTTTCCCTTTTTGAACAATTTAAAAGATTCAAGTTTAATGATAACTTTAAAAACAATGTGGTTACGAAAAACAAAGTTCGTTCATTAACAATCAATGTTCATTATAGTCTACTACCAATCAATTTAATTATCTGAATATCCCTGAAATATCATCACAATTCAAAACAAAGAATTTTATTATCAATATTTGCCTCGAAAGTAAAGACAGCGAAATTGGGTAAGATCAAAACCATGTTCCGATTGGTGCACCGACCATCTCATGAGGTGTACATATTCAAGCACTTTTTGCCTAGAAACATACAAATGAAATAAAAATGGAAATTGAGAAAAAAATAAATCAGAAATTATAACTGGAAGGTTGCTGGTTCAGTACATCAATTATCAGCCAAATATACAGGAACTAGAATGGATAAAATATTTGAAATATATACATTCTGATAATAAGTTGAAGCAATCAAGAAATTCATCAACGAACCAATAATGCATAATCCCAAGCAGCCACACAATCACATCAACAATGGAGATCTATAAATATATGCCTACGGAGCAATGTATCAGGTATTAGATATAGGTTAACAATCAAAATTTGAATATTAAATTCATGCCTTTTGATTTGAACATAAGATAAAGCAAGCATGGTATGATCTAAAAGAACTAGGAAAAGGGGGAAATAACTGAAGAAAGAGTTGTGAGGTTCCAAACAGGTTAGATGATGGGACTTGTTAGAAACATGGACATAGTATAGAGATATACGGCGCCGAGGTCAACAGCGGGTAAAGAAGTCTAACTCACTGTGGTCGTGCAGCGCCAAATAAGGAAAAACAGGGGGGTGGGGGTTCCTTGGGGTTCAATAGGGATGGGACCCATCGCGGCGCTAGGTCCATGAAACTGTTGTCGACCGCAGCCCCATTAAATTTCATAGTATATCTACAAAGAAGCCAATGGGTTTAGAATCAAGTTTCCAAGCCAAAAAACAAGAATCTCGACAAAATGATAAAAGGCCGCACTTCCGAAAATATATTTTATACATGAAGCATGCAAACAGACAGAGGTTATGACTTCAAAACCAAGGTCTTTAGCAACACCAAAACATGTCTGAAAATACATTTCTAGCGATGTACCTATGTTTTGTTTGATTACACCAAATTGTATCATTAACACCGTAGAGTGCTATTCTAAGAAAGCCACTGGTAAGCATGCAAATCCCACCAAAATTTGAGCTGATATTTAGCCAAAGCACAACTTTAAAAGAAGAAGAAGAAGAAGATAATTATCCCATATATCTATTGATCTAAATAATGAGTTTTAATTCCTAATTGCATGTTACAAACTCAATGAGCTTACAAATTGAAGAAAACAGGATCTGGGACAAATAATTAACCATCAAATCATCACAAATGAACTAAAAAAACAGAACTTTGAAACAAAGTGAAGCAGTGATCATGAACTGAACTTACTTACAAAGAGCTCCAGCGACGATCGAAAACAAGAAGATCTTCAACCCCATTTCCCCAAAACTCTATCAAGGTCTTCAAATTAGCATCAAAAACCCATGAATCTCAAGAAAAAGAGAGATCTTGGCGAAAGAAACAAAAATGCCCAAAAATGACAGCTTCAAAAAATTTGAAGGCTTATTCAAAGAATCTATATACTGAGATCGCAGTAGTAATTAGGGCATTGAGTAGCAGCGGTGAAATCTAAAGGACCCTTCAAAAATGCCGAGATTCACGTTCGCTATTTTTTTTTTCCTTTTCTAAATTTAATTTAATTTAATTTATGAAGAGATTACTTTTATGCAGAACTTTATTGGAAAATCTATGAAATCATCTATCACTCTCTCTGTCCCAAATAATTCCTTTAGCTCTTTAGTAAGTGCACCACTTAAAATTTCACCCACTTTTTGACCTTTTGATTATGATGTGGACCCCTTGTGTTGGCTTTGCAATTAGGGTAATAAATATTAGTCTCTTAGTTATTACTCAATGAGGATGTTAGCATCTTGTCAACTATTTAATATAGCATGTTCTTGCAAAGGAAATGATTTTTAGCAGTATCGATTTAGAGGTGCCCTTGGTAATAATCTATAACCGATGAAATATTACCATGTTTGTTTAGGTATAACCAGTATCTTCGAAAATATAGGATTACTATGGTAATCAAATGATTTCATTTCATAGTAATTGTATTCCCCTCAAAATATATGTCTATCTTATATTATCACAAAATATTATCGCCTAACATGAAAAGAGTTATGACTATCCGTCGTCGACCTCCATTGCTGCCGGCCGGCTGACCTCGCCGCCCATCGTCAATTGTTCGCGGCCCAGCCCTCCGCCGATCGGTCGTTCGCTGCCGACCGCCGTCTATTGGACGTTCGCCGCCTGCCGACAATAGTCCGTCACCGGTCCTCCGCAAATCGGCCCACCACCGATTGGCCGTTTGTCGCCGGTCTCGCCGCTAGTCGACAATTGCACACACATATTACCGAAAATGATTAAAATATACCAAGCACGTTAATGTAAGATTCCTTTGAATTGGATGTTCGGTCATCCCATTCCTGGAAATGCAAGAACTTCCAGTAATCTTCCATTTGATGTATCAAGCGCAACCTACAAGTTAGGGATCGGTGGCATTTTGCACGTGCGATGCACTCATGAATATGATGCACTTGTGAATGTTAAGATGTGTGTATGAAATATAAATATTAAATACATGTGTCTAATTATTTTGTTATTCTTAAAATATATGAAATCTAATTTCTATAAGGAATAAGTGTTTTTGTATTTTTATGATCAATTTTATTTTTTATTACAGTGACAAATATCTAAATTAATACCGATTGGGTTTTTTAGAATTATTGTATAACATATGAAGGAAAAAGGAATGATGGAAATAAATATATTTAGAAAAAGCTTGTTATGAATGTAATTACATAAATACATAAACTTAGTTAAATATAAGATATTCATACCACTTTTAAAAATTAATATGATTGATTCGTAAGTTATGTTGAAATATTTGTTAGATGGTCTACTTGTTAATTTTTACAACTATGTCCTTTTGAAAAAAAAATTGGATACCTTCTACCAACTATTATTGCACTTGTTTAAACTATTTTTTCTTTGGTTAGTCGATATATCTCTCTCCTTTTACGGTGGAGTAGGACATCGATCCGAATTACGTTAAATCCTTGTGTTTGTATGGCAATTATTCTATTATGTTTATAATAATACTGTCCGTTGCACGTAATTATAGAAATTTTTATAATAAATTTCTTTATTAATTTAACTACATAATCGCACTTGTAAAATAATAGTGATGCGGCAATTTAATTACCTGCATCGCATTTGTAAAATAACTAGACTTTTGCACATGCTATACACGAAAAATTATGTATATATAAAACTTAATTAACTCAACTAATTTTTTTATGATGCATACTCTAACTTTGGTATAACTTTAAAATTTATTAAGTATTATTTAAATGCTTATAAACTCGCTTCAAATTTTCTAAACTTATTGAACCTATAGATGAAAGAAAAGGGGATTTTTGCTACCTGCTACTGCTTGGCACAGGATCTTTCCTACCTGATGCTTCTTGGAAACTTGATCTTTGATCTTGCTCGCTTGTCTCCCTTGGTTGTCTCCTCAAAGCGTTTATTGATTCTAACATTCCATTCTCAATTCTTGAATGGATTTTAACATGCTAAAGAGATCAAGATTTTAATGTGTATTCTATTACTTCAGTTTTTGCGCGTGCTACACAAGTGCATATATATATATATATATATATATATATATATATATATAGTAAAAGATTTGTGTCACGACCCGAAAACGGAAGTGAATGGCACTTAAATTATGCAACGTCTAAATACGATGACGCAATTCAAGCAAGCTAAAACCCAGAATCTAAACCATTTTTAAAAGAAATAGTGGAGGTGAAGTTTTGAAAAGTTTTATAAGAAATGAAGCTTGTTTTGAAACATTGTTTGAAAAACAGACATCACCTCCTTTGTAAAGTTTAAATAAAACGAGTACAAGATGATAAATATAGAGACATCCCACATACGGGAGCAAAATCAATGCCCACTGGGCGGAATCACAACCATGCAATAATATACAACGCCTCAGGCGAAGAATCACAAGAAAAAATAAGCAACCGCATAATTAAACTCATAGACAGCTCTACCCGAGTTCGACTAACAAATATACATCAGTCTCGACTCGATCTAAGTCAAATAATATTACAAGTGGTAGATGGAGTGACACTAAATATAAAAGAATATGCATCCAAGGTGGTTACCCTATACATCGTAACCCACCTAGCAAAAGCAAGCAAGAATCCCAAAAGATGTCGCATCAACGCCGCCGCTAGGTATCTGTATGGTCGGTCCTACAAGGAGCTATGGCACAACAAGGATGAATTGCCAACTCAGTGAATGGAAATAACATCATAAGATATATGTATATGTACTATATAATAAGCATGGTGAATAAAAGTGAACGCAATGAAATCAACATCATCATCATAATCGTCACGAAATCCGTGTCAATTATCGTTAACCAGAATCTCATCATATCACACCGATATATCCGAATTGGTCTCTCCCCCTTCTTTGATTACCGGATCACATCAAACATATCTCCCACCGGTGTCCGAATCGGTCTCCCCCTTCCTTGATTACCGGATCACACCAACCATACCTCACATCGGTATGAGGTATGTATGGTGTGATCCGGTAATCGAGGAAGGGGGAGAGACTGATTCGGATACACCGGTGTAATCCCCCACTTATAGTACGTATGGATCTCTGCTCCCATGTAATCCCCCACTTGGTCGAGCCAGGACCAACAAGCACACTATCTTTGTTCCACATCAGCGTTCATGGTTCAGCACCTGCGGCTGGCCTGGAGCAGGAGGGCCCAGTACGACTCCTCGTCCTACCGGTGCTAGAGCCTGCAATTAATTATATATATATATATATGTGTGTGTGTGTGTGTGTGTGTGTCTATATATATATATATCTGTGTGTGTATAGAGAGAGAGAGAGAGAGAGAGAGAGATTAATGGTGGGAAGAGGCCATAGGAGGGGATCCCTCCTATGGCGTCGAAAAAATATCCCCTCCCTAGTTTTTCCCGACGATCGGCACCCACCATCTTTATCGTCATCATCTAAGATGTGGGTACACCAAATTTCATGTGATTCTACAACTTTTTCACCGTTGATTTAGTGGGTTCAAAATTAACGGTTTACCGACAATAGAACTTTTTACATTGCTAAATCAACGGTGAAAAGCTTGTGGAATCACATGAAATTTGGTATACCCACATCTTAGATGATGACGATGAAGATGGTGGGTGCCGATCGTCGGAAAAATCTATGGGGGTTGTATTTTTTCGACGCCATAGGAGGGAATCCCCTCCTATGGCCTCTTTTCTCCATTATTCTCATATATATATATATATATATATATATATAGATATATATATATATATATATATAGAGAGAGAGAGAGAGAGACACAATATTATAATATTCAGAATATGTATACATCATTTGAAAATTTTAAATTACAATCGCTATTTAAAAGCTTTAAACAATAACGATTATACCCGCAATCCCTAGCGTAGCTCTAGAACCGGTGTTAGATGCCATCCCACCAGTAGAATGTGGATCTGCAAACAATAAGCTGTTAGATGATTGAATCAAATTTAATAGATAACTAAAAATTCAATAGATAACTACATTGTAATTATGTATTAAATTTTAGATGAGTAAACTATATACCATGTGCAGGAGTAACCGGAGCAGTAAGATTTGATGGGGCTACTGTAGCGCTAATAGGGACGCTGGTAGGGATAGGCGGGGCTGCTATGGCGCTAGTAGGAGGCGCTGGTAGGAATAGACAAGGCTGCTGGGGCTGCTGAAGCTCCTAGGGAAGTCTCATCAATGGGCGTAAAGCTCTGGCCAAGTTTGTCTAGACGTTTTTGCTTATTATGATGTCTAGAGTCTGAGCCTGCACCTGCCATCAGACATATATATATATATATATATATGTGTGTATATATGTGTATATATATGTGTATATATGTGTATATATATGTGTATATATGTGTATATATATGTATATATATGTGTATATATATATTATTTCATTGCTTATAATCATTATACAATTTAAAACATTTATTTCAATTTCATTACCTAACACATTTTTTCGGTACATTAGCTGAAGATTCATCAGGTGGAGTCTCAAAATTTTGATCTGTGATAATCAATTGGCCGATATCACGGCTTACTAACGTATTGATGGACGTCGCATAATAGTTTGGATCCTTAGTACATTCAATAGAAAGATTGAGACGTGTTGGCCTCTTCCTTGCCACTCTCATCTTCAGAGTCATTTAACATCAGCACATTATAATAATCTCTCGGTTTCCAACGACAAACAACACTCCAGTCAGCCTTCATCAAGTTCCGAGAATAATATATTTGTGTTTTCATTGAGGGAAAGATAAATTTATCGTATTCGTAGGCTGTCCGTTTGGTGTTTACCAAAGTGAGACTGTATTCATCGATCTTCATATCCCGTTCAGACTTGGTATCGTATAATCTGCATTGGAATATATAAAATGGTACAATCTTATGCATATATGAAACCGCTATAACTTCCTCAAGAACACCGTAATAGGGATTTCCTTTATCGTCGAGAGTTGCGACACCACTATTTTTTGTAGCTCTAATACGTTCCATCCTTTCTCTCTCAAATTTGTAGCCGGAAACCCCGTACCCATTGTAAAACGTAGTTGCAATTATTGGACCGCTTAAAAGGTCCTGAACCCCTCTATCAATCTACCCTCTATGATTCATTTGTCCGTCGACATCTCGTCTACACCAAGTGGCAAAAATGCGTCTCTATTCTTCGTCGATTCTATCGCTCGACCACCTAGTATTCGATCACTTGAGTTTAGTTTTCTGTGAGTTGTTCGATAATTTATATAAGTTATATCAGTTAGATTAAATTTAATTTCGAACGTTTTAATGGATGAAATTATTACTTACTCCGCATATTTAGCAAAACATTCACTGTTTAGCAAGATGTACGCATGTATACTGCCCATGAGATTGTAAGACATGTTTTTCAATTTTCCTGCTCCAATTAGACCGTTAGGCACACACGGCGATTTTTTCAGCTTTGTCCTAATATCGTCGTTCAGGAAACGAGCACAGAAAGACGTGACTTCTTCCAAGTGATAACCTTTTGTAATCGAACCTTCAGGACGATACTTGTTGCGGATATAATTTTTTTAAGTTAATAGATATCTGTTGAAAGATTATAGATATTAATTTACCACGATGATGTTTTGCAATTTAAATGATGAATAATAAACATTTTCATACCTCTCGATTGGATACATCCAACGGTAATGCAATGGACCGTCAATCTTGATCTCGGTTGCCAGATGGATGGACATGTGAACAATAATGTCGAAAAAGGAAGGTGGAAAGATAGTTTCTGTAATACCCTAGGTGGAGTTGGGGATGAATACCATCTACCCCGTGAGAAGTGAGATTTTATCCAGTATCGAGGTGGGGATGCAACCGATACGGATGCACACGGGAAACCACTGTAGAACAATGGGGAGTATCGAATTCCATTCCGAAAGAGGGTACGATCAGAACTATAAATGGAATAATACCACTCCTATAACATGGAGGCGCCTTTTGGATGAATCGGAACTCCGAAATTTGAAGAACTCCATAGTTAAGCGTGCTTGAGCTAGGAAAATTATGGGATGGGTGACCTATTGGGAAGTAGCCTCTTTCTTGAGTCCGGTTCATTCAAAGAGACAAAACCGTGTGGTTTTGACCAAAGCGGACAATACCATCTGTGTTTAGGGGTGGGTCGTGACAAATATGGTATCAGAGACGGTCCCTCAAAAGTAAGTCTGTGGTTCGAGGACGAACCATTGTTCTAAGTGGGGGGGGGGAATGTAATACCGCAGGTGGAGTTGGGGATAAATACCACCTATCCCATGAGAAGTGAGATGTTATCCGGTATCGAGGTGGGGATGTAACCGATACGGATACACACAGGGACCCACTGTAGAACAATAGGGAGTATCGAATTCCATTCCAAAAGAGGGCACGATCAGAACTATAAATGGAATGATACCACTCCTATAACATGGAGGCGCCTTTTGGATGAATCGGAACTCCGGAGTTTGAAGAACTCCGTAGTCAAGCGTGCTTGAGCTAGGGAAATTATGGGATGGGTGATCTACTGGGAAGTAGCCCTTTTCTTGAGTCCGGTTCATTCAAAGGGACAAAACCGTGCGGTTTCGACCAAAGTGGACAATGCCATCTGTGTTTGGGGTGGGTCGTGACAGTTTTGAGCTTGTAAAGGATCAAAGGAATATCTTCTTCGAGCTGTACCATCTCACCGACATCTACATTTTTGGAATACAATTGGAGAAAATACGTGCAAAAGTCGTTAAGCACGAGACCAACTTCTGATTTTACTGATACTCTGACGTATAAAGGAAGAAGATGTTGTATCAGAATGTGGTAATCGTGATTTTTAAGTCCTACGGTTTTTCCGTTTTCTATCTGTACCTGTTTGGTAATATTTGATGAGAAACCGTCGGGAACTTTCAATTCTTTCAACACTCGCAAGAACTGTCGCTTCTCCTCTTTGTCCATGTTGTAGATTGCTTGTGGAATCATGTAATAACCCGGTTTACCGGCCACAGTCCAAGATTACAATTCTTCTCTAATGGACAAACCATCCAAATTCATCAAATCACGACGGGTGTTAAGATTGTCCTTCGTTTTTCCATCCTTACACAGCAGAAAATTGATGACGTGCTCAGAGACATCATTCTCGATATCCATGATATCAAAATTGTAGCACAGCGGTAGATCGAACCAGTATGGAAGTTGAAATAAACCACTAAGCTTCTTCCAACCGGTTAAGTATGTCATTGCATCTTTTTTTGTGTCTTTCCGAATGTGATATTATGATAATCTCTCCATTGTTGCAGTGTGTCGTTACCATATAATGGTTTAAGAGGCTTATCGGTCTCCATCTTGCCATTAAATATTTCTTCATTCCTTCTGAATCTGTGAGGTATAGGCATGAAATGTCGGCGACCCATATACGAATCTTTCCCGCTAAACTTCAAGCGTACGTGGCTCGTATGAATATGACAACAAGGGCATGCAAGCTTACCTTTAGTTGTCTATCCTGACAGCATGCCGTAGGCTGGAAAATCATTAATTGTCCACAATAAAGTAGCCTACATTTAAGAAATTGTTTACCATGTGCATTATAGGTTCTCACGCGAGATTCCCACAGTTACTTTAACTCATCGATCAAGGGTTGAAAGTACACATTGATGTGTTTCCCAGGCGACGAGAAACCGTCGATTAAAAGTGCCATCACAAAATAAGATTGTGTCACAGTCCTCCATGATGGCAGATTGTATATAGTCACCACAACGGGATAAGTACTATGAGTACGCCCACTACGAACCGTCCCATATGGATTGAAACAGTCTCTCGCAATTTCCAGCCTCATGTTACGAGGGTCTGTGCTGAATGCATGATGTTTTTCATCTAAAATTTTCCATGATATCGAATCTTTTGGATGACTCATTTTTCACTCTTCACGGGGCGCTTTATGGTACTACTGCATTTCGAATGCCGTCTCCTCACATATAAATAACTGTTGTAGTCTCGGTATTAGTGGAAAATGACGAAGAATCTTCACGGGCACATCACTCGAATGAGAGTCTTTCTTTGGCTTGAATCGACTGGTCCCGCACACGGGGCGGTTTCTGAGTGTGGCATGTTCATACCGGAACAAAACACAGTCATTCTCACATGCATGGATCTTGTCATACTTTGGACCAAATTTGTGATTATCTTTTGTGCCTCGTACCAGTTTGGTGGCACTTCATTTCTGTCCGGAAAAACTTCCTTCAGCAATTTTAGAAGAGCGGGGAAAAACTGATTACTCCATCTGTTTTTGCACTTGATCTAAAACAGACGTACGAAAAAGGACAATTTTGAGAACCCTTTGCAATTTGGATATAGTGTGATTCTTGAGTCAGCCTTGTACTTCTTTAATAACGAGGGTCCCGTGCTTTTTGTATCATTAGGAAGTCCCGCGGGATTTATAAGCCCATCCATGTCATCGATCGGTGCGATTACAGAATTATCTTCTTTGACAGTTTCGTCTTCTTCAAACTGTCATTCATCTTCCTCCTCTTCTTCTACTATCCCTTACCACTCTTCGATTTCCATTTCAATGAATTCAGTTTCCGTCTCTTGCACCCACGCTTCATCTTCCGTTACAACGACTTCTTTTTCTCCGTGAAGTTCCCACATAGTGTAATCTCTCACGAAACCATCTCTCATGATGTGTAACTCAACTTCCATCTTCTTGAGCAATCGCTTGTTCATACACTTAGAGCAAGAACAATAAATTTCGTACTCATCCGGTAACTCAAGACGTGTGTAAGCAAAATCGGTGAAAAAGTAAACACCCTTAAAGAAAAAGTCACTGACTCTTGAGGGAGTATCGACGTACATCTAACTCTTGTTGTGGAGGTACGGAAGTTCCATATTGGAACAGTTCGAACGAAGCAAGGCTCCTATAGACAAGACCTATGGAATTAAGATTTCTTGACAAATATGCGATAGACGGATAATAAGAAGTGTTAGTGTTAGGTTTAATTGACGAATTGATTAAGTTTAGTTTCAATTGACGATTTAGCTATAAAGATTATTAGGGACCGAAAGCAAATGCTCAGAGCTCGGGAGTTGGATTCTTCATCCAAGAAAGATGATAGTATTAATGGTTCTATATTGGATGTCGAGGGTAACGGCTGTCAGGGGTAAGGCTTCTATCTCATTAAGAATGTATCGAGTATACACCGATTTACTTGTACTTTCATCCATTTCGAGAAAATTTTGGTAGCACCTCCCCGCTATTCTCCTAATACACTGTAATAGAAAAGATGATTACTATCAAAAAATATTGAAATGAACATCTAATCTATCGTTGTACACGGAGAACCAGCAGAAAGGTACCGACGAAATATCTTGAAACGAATAAAAACATAAGTGAATGCAGGTGTTTACTTTATACATTCCTAACTTGTCCACACTGGACAAATCTATCAGTTATCATACGATTGAATCTTCTCGTCATATATACTATACGACGATTGTTAAAACCAAATGATACCGTCCGATATTCAACAACCTTTGTGTAGTTTTATGTCATGACAAATATCGAACATATGTTAACCGATAGACGGGAACTAAGGGGCGTTTTGATTTTCACATATGACTATCGATAAGAATATGAAAATTTTATATTATCATCGGGTATTATACACTTAGTTTAAAATTTAATTTGAATTAGTTTTACGTTTACGTTTCAATTTCAAGATTTTGAAGTTTTTAATTTAGGATAAAGTTTTTTAAAGTTAAGAGTTTTCTTAATCAAGTTTTAGGGTTGGAGTTAGTGTGGGATTTGACTGGAGTTCAATACAGAGGAGAATGGTGATGAATTATGATTTGGTCTTGTTTGATCTGTGAGATCATCGTCATTATCACATACAGACACACATAGACACACACATTTACTAAATTACTATAAAATGCCTCAAAATTTTTCAGTAAACTATCCTTTGCTATTGTTGTTTTTCACTAAACTACCTTATAATTTTTTCTAAGCAATCTATTTCTTCAATTTTACTAAATTACACTAAAATACCCTTAACTATTGTTCGTTTTTCACTAAACTGTCTTAAATTAACTAAATTACTAAAATTTTCACTAAAATACTCTTAACTTTTGTTGTTTTCCACTAAACTACCTTAAAAATTTAACTAAACGATTCATATTTTTAAATTAACTAAATTACTATAAATTTCACTAAAATACCATTAACTATTGTTGTTTTTCACTAAAGTATCATTAAAATTTTTAATAAAAAAGCCCATATGCTCAATTTTACTTATTTACACTAAAATACCCTTAACTATTGTTGCTTTTCCATTAAAATACCCTTATATAACTATTGTTGCTTTTCGCTAAATTACCTATAAAAATTCGCTAAATTACCCGAACCCTAACCCTAACGTACCCTAACCCCCAACTGAAACCTTAACCCTCTCCTATAACAACAAAAACAACAATAGCAGCAGCAGCAGCAGCAACAATTAATTTTTGGGATCAAGCAAAAAAGTTACAATCAAACCAAAAAATTAAAATTTAATTGGTTTATACTTACCTCTTGAAGATCGATAGCGAGCGGCGACGAGCAAACTTCGAGCGGTGGCGAGCTTCGACGAGCTCGATCGGGGGCTAGGCTTTGATCGTGGTTTAGGGCTTCAATCGACGGTGCCGGACTCGACCACGGAGGAGAGGCGGCGAGGGCTTCGAAGAGGGACAACCACGGAGGTGACGAGAGGTGGTGTCAACGATGGAGGAGCCAGCGGCAACCGAGGGATTTTGGCGCTCGATGAAAATTTGGGAGGAAAAAAGAATAGGCTCGATGAAAATTTGGGGGAGTTTTGGGTTTTTATTTCCAGTGGGTTATGGGGTCCGCCATATTTTTTGATTCGTAGCGGTTGTAACCATTACTAAATCTATAAAAACCGTTACCGTCAATTGGTAACGGTTTGAACTGCTACCGGTTTCCCATTACTGTTGGACACATTTTTAGTAGTGCTTAACAATCAAGACATTCCTTTTGTACTTTGGAAGTTTACCACAATGAAGTGGCGGTCCAAGATAAGGAAGAGGTAATGTAGTCATCCGAAAGTTCATAATATCATAATATGCGCTGCCCTTAGCAGGAGACTTGCTAAAGTAAAGCAGTGAAGTCCTCTGGAAATTAATATCAAGGAATCGATAGAGGATCACTCTCCCTGCTTAGATATATCATCCTGAACAAGACATCAACAACAAGAACAAAGAGCAGAGGAGAAAGGGGGTCTTCTTGCCTAAGACCTCTACAATAATTGATAATTTTGCCAGTGTCTTCATCGATAATGATAGAACATTTTGATGAATAAAGTTGGATTTGATCGAGGCACACCACTTTTTGCTAAAACCCCTAGCAGCTAAGAGAGACATGATGAATTCCTCATCAACACAATCAGAGCCATTCTTGAAAATCAATCTCAGAAGAATTATTTCCAGTTTCTTTTTGGTTAAGGCATTCACCTATTTGCAAAATAGTCAAGAGTGGATCATCTTTTAATGGAAGCATTTTATGTGTTGCCAACCAAAGAATCCAAAAGGGAATTAAGCCTTGTAGTTAAGAGCTTGGTGAATATCTTGAAGCTGCCATTGAGTAGGCGAATAGGTCTGTAATTTGGCACAAAATTTGCACCATCTCTTTCAGGAATGAGAACATTGGCATAGTTATGACTAGAAATATTGGGGTCAGGGAATGCATCTAATCTTAGTAAAACAAGAAATTAATAACAAATCAAAGAAAGCAAATCTTCTCGGATTTATATATAGCATATGGAGAATTGCATATATTATTCTTTCTATATTAAAAAAGACGTGGGATGCACTATATTTCTGTAGGAGTAGGGATTTTGTAGATTCAGATTTAATATTTGTAGGTGGAAACAGCATAATATCCATAGTATAATACACGGATGGCTAAGATTTGATAAGAGAGATATAATATAATTGAAAATAGGATTTGATTTGATCTGATTTGATTTTAAAAAAAAATTAACCATCCATGATGGTGCAAAACCCGCTTCTATCTAAAATGTCAAATGTTAATTTTACACTGTCCTTATCCCATTTGGGTTAGGATATTGCAACTGTAACGATCCTAAAAGTCTTTTACACTTTTATTGATCCAATGTTAATAAAAGATTATATTTCTGTCTTGATTTTGAGTAATAAGTTATTTTTGATAACTTATGTACAAAAAACTCCTTATAGCTCACTGGTTAAGCCTCTACATTGTTGTCCAATAACCTGCAAGTTTGAATTCCATCAGTTCCAATTATTTTTAATATTTTTTTAAAAAAAATTCGGAAACCCAAGAGTTGCACGTGCATTACACGGAGAAGCGAAGAGTTGCAAATAAATCAAACAATAAAAACGAGACATAAATACCCAGATGAATGCACTGCATGAACCCCGAGACCCCACTCTCCTTTTGGATCGCCGGTTTCTTCATTTTGACCGCCACCGGTGGTTGATATGGCCCTAAATCCCCCTATTTTTTGCCTGTGCATCCCTTCAGCTCTCCACTACTCCTTTTTCCTATTTGATTTTCCTACAATTAACCAGAGAACCCCAGACCCCTCATTTACCCCTTTACCCTCACTTTTAATACATTTTATTATCTTTTTTTAATTTCCTCTGCACCTATATTTACCCCTATAAATATCTAGCCTTTCTCCTTAGTTCTTCTCCAAAATTCTCTCTCTCAAGCCTCACTCTAGCAAAGGAAGTTAAGCGCACAAGTCTAAGCCAACCCAGTCGCTCAAGTTCGTTCATCCATGCATTAGCTACCTAGAGTTTGTTCTTGTGTGCGTAATCGAACACAAGCTCAAGTCTCCACGCATCTTAGGTCTCGGTTTCTCAATCGAGACTTCTTCTCTTCTTTTTCTCACTTGTACGAGTATAAGCGGAAACCTTAAGTCTCCATCCGTATCTCCCTTTTTCTTTCCATCCTACCTTCAAATTTGTAAGTCTCAAACCTCTTGACGTATCTTTTTCCCCTACTGACATCACCATAAAAAATACGACTTTTAGTGGCTAACATCAATTTTAATTTAATTGTTGTAAAGTTTTGACATATCCATTATAGTTTCATATTATTATTAACAAGAAATTATCACTTACCATCATACCACCAATTACATGTCATGTTTCATCTATATATCATATGAATTTAAAATAAAAACTTGTTATTGTTAAAACTACCCTAGACTGCATGTAATGCCAAAATACTATGAACTTAAAAAGTACCCCTTATTCGATAATTAGCATATATACCTTTAGGAAAATTCATGGGGTAACGATCTACCTTGCACGCACACTTTTGATGCATAGCACGATGTTCTAAATATATGGTTGGTTCAAAGAATAGGTTTTATATTAAAATACCACAGTTTTACAAAAAGAGTTTCTTTTAATCGATATTTTAAATCCTTGGCAATTGCGCCTCTACAACTCTCGTTAGGGGATCCGTTAATAGATGGTGCGGATTATCGCACATCCTAAGGATAATAGAGCGAGATGCAAAAATCCTCACGGAGTATTCGGTCTCGAAAGAAAATAAAAATACGGTTTTTTAAGAAATACGACTTTTCTAAACAAAACTAAAATTAAGAAAATTATATAAAACTAGGAATCCGTATTTTCAATAAAAACAAATTATAAAAACTATATTTTTTAAAATGAAAAATTAGAATTTTAATAAAATACCAACAAGTTTCCAAAAGTAGTAGTTTTTCATAAAATTACCGTAAACTTTCAAAAGCTAGATTTTATCACTAAAATACCACAATAATTAAAATATATGTTCATGAAAACCCTAAATATTATAAATCATTCTTGAGGTTTATTTTTAAACCATAATAAAATATTTTTCATAAAACCCCCTCAAGAAATGCAAACAATATAAATACAATGTAAATCATAATATTAAATATTTAAGAACTCTAGATTAATATAGGTTTAAGCGGTATCATTTCTCATGAGCTCCACGGAGCTGGAGAAAGTGAGTGCTTGCCTATTCAGGTTAGACAAGTTTAACAGAATTATCAATGGCAATTGTCTTGGAAAAATACACAAATCCTGTCATCCATGTACAGGAGTTGCCCGATTGCTCCCAAACTTAAGAAATTCAAGAGCTAAATCCTTTCATAAGATATTTACTTTAACCTAAATACAAACTCAACCAGAATCCAAATTTTAACATAAACTTGAATCCTTGATCATGAACCAGAACACTGGAACTTGAATATCCCAAAACTTGAATACTAGAATAATATGACTTGATATGAACTTAACATGATGACTCGAATCATGAATACAACTTGACATAAATACATGAACCCTTGACACGAATACTTGACATTGACATGAACTCAATCTTGCACTCGATGTATTCATGGATTCGAGTAAGGCTGATAATTTTAACTGCAACCTAGAATACACGGGATGTTGGGGTAGTTCAAGTGCGAATTCAACGAAATCTCAGGAGTTCCTCTAGATCATGAATGCATGTCTACTAACACAAGTAAGCTATCATGAGGGCCCGTGTTTTCTTGCTTCTGGATTATAGCCCGTTGAGTTTGTAATACTTCATCATTAGGTTGAAGTCCGGTTACTAACACTTGATTTGGGCCCTTGGTTCCTTACCCTTGTATTATAGCCCGTTGTGTTCAAAAACAATCTTTAAGATTGGTTGACATCCACCCTTGAACTTATGTTAACTTAGTTTACCCATGTAGAGACCTTTTATAACATTTACATGCACTTCATGTTCACTATACCTACACTACACGTCCATGCAATACTATTTTTCTATGCTCATGATATCTTGCCAATAGAACTGCATGTTATATGGAATTGCTATGCTTATATTAAATGATATGTTTAAACACCATATCTCCTAGTCCATTACTTCATGATATCCATTTTTCCAACTTGTAATTATACTTTTATACTTCACACTTTTAGTTGGGGACTTAACGAGTGAATGTTCGCTGATGGGCATCCACTCATCTTTTTCTTTTTGGATGTTCATCAGGTGGTGTGGAGACTAAGGAGATAGAAGTCACTTCAGGGGATTACGATCAGACAACTACTCAAGCTTAGCTTAGCTCAGCCGCTCTTTCAGTTTATATATGCCACCTGTTTAGGCATTTCTTTTCTTGTATTTTCTTTCAGTTGAACTCATGTATTGTAAATGTATCAAGTTGAATGTAAATAAAGTTGTTGAAGTTTAAATCTCATGTTAATTTCTTGTCATTTTATATTGCTCAATTACACTTAGCGTATTTATTCCGGGAAATGACCTTCTCGAAATAAATATGTCGCGGGTCTCGTCACGTACCTGCTTCCGTCGTTTAGGAAGCGGGACGTGACAGTAACAAATTGAAGAGCTCCGAATTTTCTAGGTTTGATTATGAGTGTTGCAAATACAATATGTATTTGTTATGAATGCGAAAGCAAAAATATAGAGGAAATATCCTTGATGATTGATTAACCTTACGATATACAATACTAGCACTATTTATAGTGTTAGGGTTAGGGTTTCATACTTAGGGTGTGAGCAGAATACAATCATGGCCCAAAGGCCTAATAGTGTATATACAGTATACACTACAACTCAACAGCCCCAACAAACTCACGGTGGATCATCAACAGAGAGTTTGTGAAAGTATTCCTAGAGGGGTGTGAATAGGAATATACTACCGGTATGACCAAATTAAAAAATTCTACATTTGCAAATAGAGAATACAATTGCAGAGCTTAATAAATAATATACCAATATGATAAGTGGCTAAGCAAACTACAATTGTGAAATAATGAATAACAAGTAAGCAACAATATCAAGTAATGAGCATATAGAACAAGTAGTGAACACGCATGCAATTTCTAAGCAAAAGAAAATAAGCAATTAGAGAGTATGAAATTGAAAATGCAAACACACAATGTTTATAGTGGTTTGGGAGATATTCGGGAGATCCCCTAGTCCACTTTCTTTAAGGGCACGACCCGTTCCACTAAACACGTCTTTCTCTTAGAGACAAACACGTTGCGCATCCGCAACCTACAACCCTACTTTCAATGGGGGCTAAACTAACACGTCTTCTCAAAAGACATACACGTTCGCTACTATGAACAACACTTCCTATACAAGCTCGTCGCATCTCTTTTTCAACACAATCACACGTGCTCACACATAAGCATTTCTTCTCTCAACAAGCTCTTCTATCTTATAATAGCACTCTTGCATTCAAGAGCCCAAACCCAAAAAAAATTAGAGATTTACAATGAAGCAAAATACTCTCTAGGAGTTTCTCTCAAGCTCAACTAATACTTTAAGAAGTATGGATATTCAAATAGAGCTCTTGAATGTGTGTAAGAATGATTTGGATAATCAAATAAAAAACTCTTTTCAGTTCTCACAAGAGATGAGAGTTTTCTTTTCAACATCACTCAAGAATAAGCAAGTGAAAATCTGTGAGTGATTGGGGCTCAAACAACTTAAGCAAAAGTCTATTTATAACCCTAAAGAAAAACTACTCAAAACAAGTAGGGACAGTAATTTTAAAGCACGACAGACGTCTGATAGAAAATGGGCAGACGTCTGAAGGAAAAATAGAAAACACCCTAACGGCTAGTTTTTCAAAAAATTTATACCGTAGACGTTTTTTTGTCTATATGTTCAGACGTTCGTCGATATTTTTAACGAAGCCAAAACAAATACAGAGATCAGACAAATTTCTTAAGAAGGTTTGGCCAAACGTTTGAAGAAGAAGAAAATTTCAAAGATTTTATACTGCAGATGTTTATTTCATATAGCTTCAGACGTTTGTTCCTTAAAACAAGTCAAACCAATAAAAAACACAGAGAATAGACAGACATCTAAAGAAGTATAGGACAAACGTATGAGGAAGAAAATATTTACAACCCGAGACTTTAGCCCAGACGTTTGTCAAACATTAAGACGTCTGTTCTGAAAAACTTCAGACGTTTATTCTCAAAATAAAAATTGATATTTGGTTTTCAATAGTAGATAGCCATCTGAACCAATAATGGACAAATGTCCGAATAAGGAAAACACTGAAAACTTTGCTTTTCAAAATAAGACATTGTTTTGAATGAAAATCTTCACAAAGTTTAAACAAAATGTTTCATGCATGATAAAGTGTGTGTGCAAGAGCTCTAATTGATATTGTCCATAATCCATAGAGTACTTACATTGTTTCTTATGTTTATCGAGATTTGCCGAATCTTGAATCTTCGATATTTCGACACGAGCTCTTGAGCTTTGGCGTTTCCCTTCGCTGGAACATGTCATTCCACTCACTAGCGTCTTAAAATCAATATCTTGAACTTCAAATCTTAGTCTTGACTTCGACGCTTCAACCTGGACTTGGCTTCTAGTTTCTTAGCAAATCATAGCTTGAATTCTTGAACTCTTATTTCTCGGTTACGTTGCTTAAACTCATGAAGCTTGATATGCAATTTGTGAAGCTCTCTTCCTATTCTTCCAACCTCCATTAGATATGTCGTTTAAACTTGATTTCCTCCATCCTCCTTTATATGCTTATGCCGTGAGATATCTTGAATATCCTGAAAATCAATCTCAAAACGACCGAGCATATCATACCGAGCATATCATATACAATATTATAAATAAATATGACAATAAACACGGTATATGAATATTCATTGTTTCAATATCGCAAAACTATGAATAGTATATCAATGTCAAGATAGGAATCAAAATCAAGACGTGAGATATTGATATACTATAGGTATTTATGATGTCTACAAAATATGCAAGACCACATAATACGACATCATAAATAACCGTTCATAATTTGAATATCAAAACAATGAAAAAATAGTATTTCAATATCCAAGTGTATAACAAGATAAAGCATGCGATATTGAAATATTATTCAATACATACACGTTATATATACGAAAACTAATAAACATGTGTATATAAGTTTAGTGTCGATAAAGAAGGCAAGATAAAGTAAGTGATACTGAACGACTATTCATATTTTGAAATACATCATCAAAACCAACAAAATCATAAGCCATCAATCTCCCCCTTTTTGATGATGTCAAAACATGAATAGCACACACTATTATTCTCCCCCTTTTTGACATAATAAAAAATGGTGTTTAAAAAAATTAGAACGTTTGAACTACTCCCCATAAACATATGCGTATACTTAGAGCGAATCAAATGTTTGAAACACCCCCTAAATGTATGCATAGGAAACTAATAGGACACAGATATGAGCTCAAGTAAAAATGCAAAATTTTAAAAATGAAGCTCATATCCAAAAGCATCTATATAGGATATACAAAAATGAAGTATACATGCACATGACCATATAAAAATGTAAAGGTAAGTTCTAATGCATATGGAGGCAAGCACGAGCTATCAAAGATGTGCAGAGATAAGTGTATACTTATGCAAGATGTGTGCGTGCAACAAATAGGATATGCAATTCTAAGCAAGCACACAAGATATAGGGAAGTAATATAGAAAATATAAATTTTACCTCAATAGCTCAGGATATACTTACCCCAAACACTTGAATCTTCCAAGAATGAGAAGCAAGCCTAAATTGATCTGTTCATAAGTCCTATCTCATAACCACTTTTATACCAAACCATTAGAGCTGAAACCTAATATATAATGGAACGCAAGTGATAGTAATTTTAAAGATACTAGACTCATGAACTGATCAAAATATGCACATGTAAACAAGATGATATCAATGAAAGGTACAAATGTGTATCCTACTCACATAAAAAAGAGACCAATTGAAAACAATATGAAACTAATTGAAAATGATTAAAAAATGTATGTGAGTGTAAGCATAAGTAATTCTATCATCTTAAGAATTGACTCCCCGGTGAAGGGTCTCTAATTCTTTCTGCTATGCCCGTAGGATTCGTTGTAATTAACGGAATCCACAAGTGGGTTCCCGAAAAGGGTTGCAGAAACCATCTGGCAAGATGAGCTAAGAATTCAATACCAATGAATAATTCTACTCATGCAAGAAGGTGTGTGTAACATAGATAAGCAAGATTAAGCACTACCACTCCCAAACCAAGACACAACTAAGGATACCAATTGAAAGATTGGTTCAAATTTAAAATATGTGCCAAATTGTATGCATACGAAAATGATTTAAACAATTTAAAATTATATGGATACAAACTCTCACTTATAAAATTAAAAATACATTATAAGCAAGTGAGAGTGGTTTATGGTAAGAAAACACAAGATAAGCAAATTTAAATCATGTTTTCAAACCATATTGTGCTCAAATTTAAAAGATTGCAACTTTAAAACAAATAAGCATAAGAGTTCATATATGAGCAAAAGAATGATACCAATTGTAGATACCAATTGAAATATCTTATGACTAGCATCTCATATATGAACATAAGCACAAAAAGATATGCAAGTTAACACAAGTACATCATAAAGGGTATATCTAAATAACATACACATTTAGAATATCAACATTAAGTACAAATAAGTAGACGATATTCTAATCGAGTATAGAAAAAATATACATTACCCCACAAATTGATAAGCCAAGCAAATATTTCCATTTGAGTTCTCTTGCTCATCACGATCTCGAATCCCTCACTTCGTCCAATTGTCCATACCTACAAAAGAAGATATGGAAGGGGATTTCGATATCCAAGCTTTCTTAGATTCATATAGGTTAGATTTTGGAACCCATCTAACATTGGCATGCGAAGATATATTCATTTTTAAAGTACATGCAAATGCGAAGTGTCCATGTGCACCATAAGAATATCATGCATGAATGTGTGGATGCATGGAGGATCTAGATGCGTCAATAGCATGAGAAAAAGCAATAGAATGATGCACAAGCTTTTTGAAAGTTTGTTTCATACTAATCTGTAAAGATACGCATGATTATAAGCATAAGATTTAGTATGATGTACAACATGTTTGACAAATGTAAATGAAGAGGGATTTTGAATGTTCAAAGTTTTAAAACTAACGCCTTTTCGATTTAAAACTTTATTTTGCATGCTAAGAGGGGAAATGAGTTTTTCTTTTGGTTTTGAAATCTCAGCAAGGAAATAGCTCAAAACATCATTTTGTTGCTTGAAAGAAGAGTTTTCAAAAATCAACGAGTCTTAAGAAATAATAGATGATTTCAACAAATCAATTCCGTTTTTAAAACTTGAAATCAAATCAACATTTTCCTTTCTTTAAACTTCGCAAGAAGAAACCAAAAACTTATTTTCTATCCTGAGAGAAGTATTTTCAAAAACGAGAGATTCTTGAGACGAAATGGATGATTTTAAAAGATCAATCTCATTTTTAAAGTTTTTAATCGACTGATCAGGCACATTTATTGCATATTTTTATTATCATTTTCCCTATCTTTTATTAATTAATAAATTGTATTATTTATACTTTAAGAGCATATGTGGAGTTATGTGTAAAAATACATTTATCTGTTTCTTAAATAATAAATGATATAGTTGTGAGTAAATTGGTTGAATATCTTCTTAAATAAAATAAATGCTACTAATGATTTATTTTGAGATATTGTACAGGTTTAAATATAGACAAATCAATTAAAGAGATTAAATAAATTCAAGAGATCCAATCAAATCAAATTCAGAAATTCAAATCTGCCTAATTTGGTAACAATCTGAGGATCCTTGCAACTATAGAGAGACGGCAAGCTATTCAAGATATTATGCGCTGAAAGACACCTAAAAATAGCGACAAGAATTTACAAAAAATCTGGAGCTCTAATTGTTCCAAATCGCGGCGGAACTGCCGCAAGCAAAGAATGACACGCGGTGGATCTGCCGCGGAATTTGAGCCGCACGATCTAAATTTTTTTGGGCATATTCTTATTTTTCATGCGTCGATATCGAAGCTAAGGTTTCATATTTTAGAGCCTATAAATACAACCGAGTCGCAACTAACTAAACGCATCTAGGGTTTATTTTTTAGGTTAAAAGTAATTCGATTTTTGTATTTCTTTCTTTCTTGTTAGCCATTAAAATAATTGTATGAAGCTTCAATTCATAATAAACGGTAGTTCTATTTAATTTCTTGTCTCTTTTATTTTCTGCAATTTAAATTCACGCACTTTTATTCCTTGCAACTTTATTTTCCGCTCTTTAATTTCTGCACTTTTAATTTCTGCAAATCGTATTTAATAGCATTTAGATTTTATTAGTTTTAGATTGAATTGATTTTGTGTTATGGATTTTCTTTCACGCCTCTTTCTTTCTTCTAATTGTTTTACTCAAAGGTGACTCCTTGCTTTCATGAGGGTCCCAGTAGTTAGCTTTTTATCATTTGTTTTTTCTTCTCTTCCCCTTCCTTTATTCTTTTTGATTTGTTTTCAATGAGCGAGTAATTTCACGCTTGTTAGGGTTTGTAGGAAAGGGTAATATGATGGATGGAAAAATCCCTTATACTCTTCTTATTTATCTTTTTAATTTTTTTTATAAACTTTGGAAAAGTGAGTATTAACTCTCTTATATGGATGTCTATCCCTTCATGATAGTTGCGACCCAGATTTGAGACTAGTTATGCTTCCTTCGTTGGAGGCTTGAGATAATAGGGATCAATGAAAGGACAAGGGTCAATATAGTGAATCCCTAGTACCTCTCTAAGTACCCTAATACATGTTCATCGCTATTCTTCTAGCATAATTAATTAAATAGTTAAAAGGAATAAATTTTAAATACCATCTCTTCATTACCCAATCCGAAAACCCTAATGAGTTTATTTTTCTTTGATATTTAAATATTTTTTAGATTAAAACAAGCGATCCAACTCTTTTCTATTAACTCGTCTAAAACTTGATATTTAGTGTTACCATCTACCTGTAGATGACCCGTATTCACCGCGGTTAGCTATTGCGACAACGTGTTGATTGCGGTAATTAGGAAACCACAAAAAGACAATTTTTAATATCAATCAAATGGAGCAGTTGTCAGGAAGACGGTAACATTATTTTCTTATTATTTGGATTAAGTTTTATAAATTTTTTTAAAAAAAAACATAATTTTTTAAAAATCCGCATCTTGTTATTTTTTATGGAGTTTTTGCAGATGAGTTAGCAGGAAATATGGAGCTATTATAGTAACTAAGCAGAGAACCAGGGACCTTCAAACAGAAGAATAGTAGACGGGGAGTTCAGTGCCAGAGAATTGGGCAGTTTGACCCAAAGTCAACCGCTTAACCGCAGTCTTTTTATGGCTTCAGACTATCAATTTTTTTGTAAGCTTCCTGTTCTCCAGAAACTGCTTCTGAAGTTCCAATAAACTGTTATCTCCTGTAGGTTTCTTTGCAGTTGCGCCGCTAAGAAAAATTGTGTGCGTGATTTGGATATTTGTGTTTTTTTTTCCGTTTGCATCAATTAATACAAATTCTAAAGGGTCAAGAAACCCAAAACAAGATTAGGTCGGGAGTTCGTTACCGTTCTTAAGCCCCAAAAATCACAAACACGTATACGCATCACCTTACACTAATTAAAAAAGATATAGACAAAACCTTTAAGGATAGTCATGCTCAATTAGGACAAGGGAGGGTCATGGATAATCTATTGCTTATCCGTATTTTTCTTGTGGCGTCTAAGGCAACTGTGACTAAGACAAGTGGTTTACTTAATTAGGCTCGCAATTTCGGTGATTCGTATAGCGGATACCTCCCACTTACCTGATACTTAGATTGATAAAGATGTGATGGAGAATTTATCCTACGTCTTGTCCTTTGGAAGTTTAGGAGCGGTCTAGTGATTTGATCTAGGTGACCTTAGCTCTAGGGATTGGTGTGTGAATTTTGATTGTGATTGGTTGAATCTTCTATCCGTATTTGTTTTCAAAGGAAAAAAAAACAATTTCAAAAATCCAAAAAACTAAAACTTAAAAAAAAAAACATTTCCTCCCTCTTTTTATTTCATCTCAACTTCTTTTCCTTTCATTTCTATTATGATGGGTAACCCAAAATGACCAACTCTTGACAAGGTTTGCTTTACACAACCAGATATTTCTTTATATCGTTATTGCTTTGGCAGAACTTCCAACCCAGCCTTTTGTTTGAAGGATAAGATAGAGGCTTCTAGAAATAACAGCTGTACACCACACTCAACTGCCTATCATCCGTCTCAAACTTTCATCCCTTCTTATGTTGATCTCCTTTTGCGGCCGATAGGGCAACTTTTAAACTCATGTCCATTGCTGAACATATTGAACAAGCCCGTAGTTGATCTTTCATACCTTTCACTACTCTAAATTACTTAGGACAACAATTCTGATTATTTCCATATGAAAGTATTGATACTCCTTTTGAGGCGAATGCGGCAACTTTTAAACCTATGACCATTGCTGAGCAAATTGCAAAAGCCAGTGTAGCACCCTAGCATGTTCATATCATACTAATCGGTATTTTAAATTTTTCTTTATATTTTTTTATCTATTTTATTTGGGTTACAATTGAATCAAATAATAGAGGTGGTTATTCGACCTGACCCGCACGTGTGAAACCCAGTATGGTGTTAGATTATATCTAATATTTACCAGTAAATTAAATCCATGAGAATCTAGTGTAACTGATATTCTAGTATCAAAATTATATGCAAATATATTATAGTAGCCACATATTAGAGATAAATTGTATTAACTGTCATCTGGTTATTTCAGCATTCCATATTTCATACTGATATTTATCATATAATCTAATACTATATGTTTATTAAATCTAGATGTATATTTAACATCCTATTAAATCTAGGTGGTATAAGTTATTTAAATTATATTCTTGCATTATGGTTTAAAAGTTTATGTAGATGTATTATTCTCTAAAAATATATTTTTGATGAGATTTTGGTAAAGACCGGTTGTAGTTTGATATTATCTATATACATTAAAACTATATTATACTTACAATTATACTATAATATATTTATAACCTAACTTATAAATATACTATATATATAAATATATATATATAATTTATATCTTTTACAAAACACTTCTTCTCTCTCTCTTTCCCCTCTCTTTCTCTGTCTTTCTCCCTAAAAACCTTCGTACCCAAGCTCGAAATCGTCGACGCCTCCTCGTTTGAACCCATGCCTTCCTTCTCCTCTCAACTCCATCACCTCTCTTTCCTACAACTCAACTAGCCCTCGTCACCAGTAACGAACCTACCATCGCAACATCCAGCAACCTATTGACCAAGACCTTTACCCAAGACCCAACTCCAATCCTAACCCGCACCATCACTTCCATCGCCAAACACCATCTCCGACCCTTCCATCGGCAACCCATTAGCCGCGACCACCACCCACCATCATCATCATCTCCTCTCAAACCCATAACCGAGCATGACCCTAGAACTCACCGGCAGCTACTTCATCTTGTCCTCGCTGCATCTAACCGCTGGAGCACACCCATCACCTTCGGCTACTCCTCGAGCACCCAACTTTGACCAAACATCCATTAGGCTAAGCACCCATCGCTCTAACCTTCATCGCCGTACCCTTGAACCTCACCGCCGGAGCACCGCAGCAGCACTTGACCCTTGCTGTCGACCAGACTTCTACTGGTGTCATCGTCGTCAATCTGCGTCTCCCTCGCCTGCTGTTCAGGCCGATCCCAAGCCAAGCCCTCAAGCTTGGATTTTGCTTCGTGTCTCCGTGCGTGCGTTCGTCTCCGTGCACATGTTCGTCTTTGTGATCGCGTTCAAAGCAAGTTTTCTAACTTGCAACATGCTACATGTACACTTATCTATAGTATACACATATTTATTGCAAACTATTATCGATATACAATTTTATAAAATTAATCCGTACTTTATTATACTGACACGTGTGTAGTTGCAACTGATGGAGTTATATAAAATTACCCATACAAATTATTCTAGTAGATACATGTAATTTATAATAATTAAAGCGTAAGACATTATTATAACTATGGTCAGATTTATATTTAAACATGTAATACTGAATATATCAATTCCGTTATAACTAGATAACCATGACAAGTATATTATGGCCTTCATTATAATTGGTTGCGCAAGTAGATATTTCTTCTGTTTAATACATAATATCTGACATGTGCGCGACACGTTTCTTGCCATTGCTATTACTATATTGTCATACATGTTACCTGTATTGGTTACCGATGCCCATAATATTGACTTTCTATCTTGATTGACTTGACTTGTTGTCTTGCTAGACAAGACCTGTACACGATTGTCCGGTGTTGGCATTAGGTAGATATTTTATTAATACCTAACTTGAACACGAAACCTGGGGGAAAAGGGGAAATCAATAATGAAACCCGACTTATAACTCAACAGTTCACTACTTTTCAGAGACTGATCAGTCGATACAGGCTTCGGGCCCCGGAATGATGATGCTGACATCATTCATCTGCACATGAAATTATTTTTACTGCCTAGCGGCACGTCTCGGATTCAGCCTCGAGAATCATGACCGTGGTCCCGGGCATGCACGAGATATTATTGAGTTACGATGAGAATTATATTAATTGGTTTCAAATAACTTTATAATAAATAACCTAGAAACACAGATTTTAGGATACACGTGAGGTACCTACAGCCTGCTGATATATCATATGTGATTGTTTGCTTATAATTATACCTCATTTTGCATATAACACCCTATATATACATTGCTCAATTGATTATTATGATATTTATGGTGCACTAACGTCTAGGTTTTGCATGGCCTAGTTCCTTTAATCTTGTCGCAGGAAGATCAAGAATATTTTGAAAAACAAGCTGAGCAGTGAGGAGCTCTGCGGATTGGATTAGTGGTATTTAGTTTTATTTTATTATCTAGTTATGGTTTAACATTGTGATCCCATAAGGGACGTAGCTAGAATATTATTTCTTGATTGGGTCTTTATTCATTTCCGCTATCTTTCTTGTTATTATTTTATAGTGGCAGATGGACATGCGATAGTTAGATTTTTTATTTACTATTCTTGATATCTAATTGACAGCCGTAATATGACTATGGAAGGATTTTTCCTCGCCATAGGTAGCATGGTTGGCTTTGTCACGCACCGTATTTACGTATTTTGGGAAGCGGGACGTGACAAGGTTTTGTTGGTATCAGAGCCCATATGTTTTAGGATTAGTCGGGTTTGGTTCTTTTGTAGCTGGGTATTAGACCCAATACACTGACCAGGAAGCCCGGAATTAGAAACATGTCCTGCCACATTACTATCTTGCCAGTCTTGAATCTTTAGTTTATCCACTTCTTGTTTATTGAATCATGTTTCCGTTGCTAATCCTCTTTAGTGTTTTTGGCTTCAGAATCATGGCAAATAGAGATTTGTGGGCATACCAGAGGCGTGTGGATGACGTCGCATTACTTGAGGTCGTACGTGGTATGCTAGAGAACCAGAAGTGTTAAACAGAATTGAACCAGCGACAGGCCGAGGCTTTCCAAGAGGGCCTGAGGATGATTCGACAGACTGTTATCACATCAGCTGATAAGGCAGCAGCTCCCAGACCAACACAGTGTAAAGGCACTGCGGCGGACTTCAGGAAGCTTGGTCCATCCATATTTAGAGGAGCCATAGCCAGCGGAGCAGTGGCTAGTAGATGCAGAGAATCTTCTTGTTGCTGCACAGATTCTAGATGACAAAAGGGTGGATGTAGTATGCATCCAATTGGTAGATTGCGCTCGCGAGTAGTGGCTTGTTGAGGAGACCCGTCTGACCAAGCCGATCAGCTGGGTGAATTTTTCGTGAAGTTTCTTGGACAAGTTCTTTTCGCAATCTGCTAGGAAGGAAATGGAAGAGAAGTTCATTAGCTTGAAACAGAATGGCGGATCCATTGATACACATGTGGCTGAGTGGACCCGGATCAATCGATTTTCGAGGCCCTTGATTGCCAACGAGGCAAATATGGCATGGCGGTTTATGCGTAGTTTGGATGTAGAGATTTAGAGGCACATCATATCGTTGGGATTGACCACATTCTCCCAAATTCTCAAGGTGGCTAGGGAACAATAAAGTATATTAATAAAAGTAAAGGGTAATCAACAACAAGAGGTCGTAGCGCGGAAGACTCCATATGCACCTACTAGAGTTCCTGGACGTAGAAGCATTCCGGTAAACAAGCGGGGGATGGTACCTACGAAAAGGCATTTTGTATCAGATCAGAAAAAGACTGTGATTTGTGACTTCTGCCGTCTACCCGGCCACACGCAGAAAGATTGTCGAAGAAGGCTTGGACTTTATTTAGTTTGTGGATCAGCTGACCATACCAGTAGCACGTACCCTTCAAAACTACGAGTGAGAGACGATGTTCAAAAACCACCGCAGAAGTAGACTTATGGACAGAAGCAGATTACTCAGGGGCCTAATCAGGGACGGGCCTTCACCTTGACGGCCGAGGAGGCTAAAGCCTCAGACGATGTTGTTTCAGGTATCTTACTTATTTATAATTTTCCCGCATTGACATTATTCGATTCTGGTGCATTATATTGCTTTATGTCATCCAAATTTATTAATGCACACTCTATTCCACACACGGCCTTATCTAGTTGTTGGGACATACACACTGGGAACGGAAGAATTATATTTAGTAGTGAGTGTAAGGGTTATTCGATTATTATTTGCGGACGGGAGTTATTCACAGATTTCTTGGTGATTGATACTGGCAGTTATGATGTTGTCTTAGGAATGAATTTTCTTAGCAATTTCCATACTCACATTGATTGTTGGGCGAAGAAAATAATTTTCCAGATTCCCGGACATCCGGAATTCATATTCTTGGGAGGTAGAAAATCTGTCGGGCCAGTCGAATTTAGGGCTAAGCCGACAAGTGCCGCTCTTTCGTTAACGGAGGTAATCAAGGAGGAAGCACCGGTAGTAGTTCGGGATTTCATGGATATGTTCGAGAATATTTCGGGTTTACCGCCAAAATGAGATGTGGAGTTCGCGATTGATCTTATTCCAGGAGCAACGCCAATTTCAAAAGCTTATTATCCGATGGCATCAGTGGAACTGGAAAAGGTAAAGAGACAAGTTTCCGAGTTACTAGAGAAGGGCTGGATTAGCAGCAGCGGTTCACTGTAGGAAGCTTTGGTTCTTCTAGTCAAGAAGAAAGATGGCATGCGGAGGATGTGCGTCGACTATCGAGAGTTAAATCAGGTGACTGTTAAGAATAAGTACCCAATCCTTCATATAGACGAATTATTCGATCAACTTAGTGGTGCGAGAGTTTTCTCAAAGTTGGATTTGCGATCAGGGTATCATCAAGTTTGGGTGAAAGAAGGAGACATTTGCAAGACGACATTCTGAACTCGATATGGGTATTATGAGCATTTGGTTATGCCATTTGAAGTTACTAACGTACCGACGATATTTATGGACTTGATGAACCGAATCTTTTCACCATTTTTGGATCAGTTCGTGGTAGTATTCATTGACGATATTTTGGTTTATTCAAGGATCAAATAAGAGTATGAAGAACACTTGAGAATCACATTATAGACGTTGAGACAAGAAAAGTTATATGCTAAGATGAGCAAGTGCGAGTTTTGGTTTGAAGAAGTGAAGTTCTTGTATCACGTTGTATCTGGAGATGGAATTGCAGTTGACCCTGAAAAGATTGCAGCTGTTCATAATTGGCCAATTCCAAAGAATGTGGGGGGGGGGAGGGAGATCATAAGTTTCCTTAGGCTTGCTGGATACTATAGAAGGTTTTTAGAGAACTTCTCTCGAATAGCAGAACCATTGACCAAGCTAACACGTAAGGAGGTATCGTTCGTATGGACTGAGAAGTGTGTGTCCGCTTTTGAAGCGCTGAAGCAAAGATTGACAACCGCTCCTATCTTAACAGTGCAGATGGTTTCGGAGGATTAGTTATTCACAGCGACGCATTTGGGAAAGGTTTGGGATGTGTTTTGATGCAGCATGGAAAGGTTGTAGCGTACGCGTCGAGGCAATTGAAGACTCATGAGAAGAACTACCTAACTCATGACTTGGAGCCAGCAGCAGTTATCTTTGTGCTGAAGATTTGGAGACACTACTTATTGGGCGAAAGGGTAGAGGTGTTTACTGATTATAAAAGGTTAAAGTACGTGTTCATGCAGAAAGACCCTAATATGAGGCAACGTAGGTGGTTGAAGCTGATGGCTGACTATGATCTTGATCTAAAATACCATCTGGGAAAAGTTAATGTAGTACCGGATGCTTTAAGTCGGTCGCCAGCAATACGGACGTTGACTGCACAGAAGGAGATTATAGCATATTTTCAGAGATTCGAGTTAGAGCTTGTACTACCAGATTCTTCGGGACAGATGATGCAATTATAAGTATAGTCATCCTTTATTGATTGCATTAAGGCAGCACAGTTGCACGATCCTAAATTGCAGAAATTGCGAGGACAAGTGGAAGCGGGACTTCGAACAGATTTAATGGTTCATGAAGATGGTTCACTAAGATATGGAAGTCATTTGTGTGTGCCTAAAGGAAATGTTCATGAAGAAGTCATGAAGGAAGCTCATAGCTCCGCATATTTAGTACATCCGGGTGGCATGAAGATGTATAGAGATCTGCGACAACACTTTTGGTGGGAATGCATGAAAAGAGATATTGCTCGTTATGTGTTGAGGTGCTTGGTATGTCAGCAATTCAAAACTGAACATTAAAGAGTGGCTGGTTTGTTGCAACCACTTCCGATTTCTCAGTGGAAGTGGGAACATATAATCATATATTTCGTGATAGCCTTACCAAGAAGTCTAAAGGGCAATAACGCAGTTTGGGTGATTGTCGAACGACCGCCGAAGGCGGCTCATTTCATACCATTTCGAGTTGGCCAGTCGACGAAGGTTTTGGCATAGCGGTACATGCAGGAGATTGTGAGATTGCATGGGGTACTGATAAGTATCATTTCCTATCATGGCACTCGGTTCTTATCACACCTTTGGAAGAGTCTATAGTAAAGTTTGGGAACTCGTTTGAAGTTTAGTACGACCTACCATCCTCAGACAGATGGACAGTCTGAGAGAATGATTCAAACTCTGGAAGATATGTTGAGAGCTTGCAAGTTGGATTTTAAGGGTTCGTGGGAGGATCATTTACATTTAGTGGAGTTTTCATACAATAACAGTTTTCAGGAGACTATACAGATGGCTCCATTCAAAGCGTTGTACGGTCGTAAGTGTCGCTCGCTAGTATGTTGGGACGATATTGAAGAAAGAGGATTGTTGGGACAGGAACCCATTGTGCAAACTGTGGAGAAAGTTAACCTGATTTGTGATCATATGAAAGTGGTACAAGATCGACATAAAATTTAGGATGACACTGGAAGAAGACCTTTGGAGTTTGCTGTTGGTGATCTTGTATTCTTGGAAATATCACCGACTTAGGGAGTAATGCAATTTAGTAGTCGCGGCAAGTTTGGTTCTTGATTCGTGGGGCCTTACGATATCATTGAGCGTGTTAGAGAGGTAGATTATCGATTGGCTTTACCACCATTCTTGGTGGGTATTTATGACGTGTTTCATATATCTCAACTCCGTAAGTATGTTCGAGATGAGACGCATGTCCTTGATCACTCGGAACTGACATTGAGAGAAGATTAGACTTATGAAGAGCAACCGATGGCTATTGTGGATCGACAGGAAAATGTTCTCAAGAATAAAGTAATCCCTTTAGTACTTGTTTCATGGGGGAATCGTTCGTATGGAGAATCTACTTGGGAACGTCAAGATGAAATTCGACAAAAGTTTCCACACTTCTTTCCTTAGATCCGTATCTTCTTTATTCTTGTCTTTTCCTGTTTCGTGAATTTCGAGAACGAAATTCTTTTGTAGTTAGGTATAATATAACACCCTAGCATGTTCATACGACACTAATCGGTATTTTAAATCTTGCTTTATATTTTTTTATCTATTTTATTTGGGTTACGATTGAATTGAATAATAGAAGTGGTTGTTCGACCCGACCCGCACGTATGAAACCCGGTATGGTGCTAGAGTATATCTAATATTTATCAGTAAACTAAATCCATGAGAATCTAGTGTAACTGATATTCTAGTATCGAAATTATAGGCAAATATCTTCTAGTAGCCACATGCTAGAGATAAATTGTATTAACCGTCATCTGGTTATTTCAGCATTCTATATTTCATACTGATATTTATCATATATTCTAATACCAAATGTTTATTAAATCTAGATGTATATTTAACATCCTTTCAAATCTAGGGGGTATAAGTTATTTAAATTATATTCTTACATTATGGTTTAAAAGTTTACGTAGATGTATTATTCTCTAAAAATATATTTTTGATGAGATTTTGGTAAAGACTGGTTGTAATTTGATATTATCTATATACATTAAAACTATATTATACTTACAATTATACTATAATATCTTTATAACCTAACTTATAAATATACTATATATATATAATTTATATCTTTTACAAAACACTTCTTCTTTCTCTTTCCCCTCTTTCTCTCTCCCCAAAAACCTTTGTACCCAAGCCTGAGACCGCTGACGCCTCCTCGTTCGAATCCACGCCTTCCTTCTCCTCTCGACTTCATCACCTCTCTCTCGCATACAACTCAACTATCCCTCGTCACTGGAAACGAACCCACCATCACAACACCGAGCAACCCATCATCACCTTCCCCCTACTCGATCAAGACCTTTACCCGAGACCCAACTCCAATCCTAACCCGCACCATCACCTCCATCGCCAAACACCATTTCCGACCCTTCCAACGGCAACCCAGTAGCCGCGACCAAAACCTACCATCATCTTCATCTCCTCTCAAACCCACAACCGAGCACGACCCTAGAACTCACCGGCAGCTACTTATCTTGTCATCGCTGCATCTCACTGCCGGAGCACACCCATCACCTTCGCCTCCTCCTCGAGCACCTAACTTTGACCAAACATCCATCAGGACGAGCACCTATCGCTCTAATCTTCATCTCCTTACCCTAGAACTTCACTGCTGGAGCACCGCAGCAGCACCTGACCCTTGCTGTCGACCAGACCTCTACTGGTGTCATCGTCGTTAATCTGCATCTCCCTCGCCTGCTATTCAGGACGATCCCAAGCCAAGCCGTCAAGCTTGGATTTTGCTTCGTGTCACCGTCGTCTCCGTGAGTGTGTTCGTCTCCGTGCACATGTTCGTCTCCGTGATCGCGTTCAAAGCAAGCTTTCTAACTTGCAACATGCTACATAAACACTTATCTATAGTATATACATATTTATAGCTTTGCAAACTATTATCGATATACAATTTTATAAAATTAATCCGTACTTTATTATACTGACACGTGTGTAGTTGCAACTGACGGAGTTATATAAAATTACTTATACAAATTATTCTAGTAGATACAGGTAATTTATAATAATTAAAGCATAAGAAGTTATTACAACCACGGTCAGATTTATATTTAAACAGGTAATACTGAATATATCAATTCCGTTATAGCTAGACAGCCATGACAAGTATATTATGGCTTTCATTATAATTGGTTGCGCAAGTAGATATTTCTTCTGTTTAATACACAATACCTGACATGTGCGCGACACGTTTCCGTTAGAAATATGTATGCTCTAGAGGCCATTATTGTATGATATAGTGGATGCTTAGACATATATATAGAGGACTTTCTTGCTCGACATGATAGTATGCTATCAGGTTGCCTTTATCTTAACATGTTCACTGGTATTATTATATCGTCTCTCATATACATGTTGATAAATCCCTTAGGATGTTTGTTTGACTACCAGGACTATGATGCAGATCATACCACTGGGACTTGTGTACTCTACAAGCACATCCTTTAATAGTTTCTAGTCGAGGGAGTATCGAAACAGGGCATCGATATTCCAGAATAGACTAGTGTGTACGTTTCTTGACCCTGTAGGGGGCGATAGTTGATCCCATATCCATTGGTGTTTGAAATCAAAGATTGTACATATGTGCTCATTAGAGAATGGGTACACCAAACGGGACTCGCCGAGAACTCCTAGATGGTACTATACCTATCGTCAGATAGTAGTTCTCTGGTGACACTAGTACAGGTTAGTCTGTAGACCCGAGATCGTCATAAAGTCTTGTGTGGTTCCCACTGTGCTTTAATTTCCTCCCTACCACGGCTCAAAAGAGCCATGCAAACAGGTGGATTTTGGGTACAGTCCCAAGTCACAAGGAGGCAATGAGCGATAGGAGGGGTTTCGTCTCTCCCGGTATTGGGAGTTGATGTTGCGCTATGCTCGATTGGCTATAACAGGAAGTCCCTGGCCAGGGCTGTTGATGAGATTTACTGGTAAGAGTTATCAGTAGTTTCTTGTACCGTTATAGGCCACACATCGGCATGACTTATCAAGTTATCGGGGTCTGACGATTCCACTCCCAGAATCGATATGTGACATATCAGACGAAGAGACCGGACTGTACGGTAAGTATTACCTATAGGCTTCATGGGAGTTTGGACAAGCTTGCTTGTTGATCTTCTAATCGATCAATACCTGGGTAGCCGTTACGTCCAGCTATTACCGCTGACGGCTTGTGGGTAACTGATGCGATCATTAGCTACTGCTGGCGGATTGACAAGTCTTTAGAGTCCAACACAGAAGTTTCCTAGTTCAAGCGAAACGAAGTAGGGAAAATATGTTGATATGTGCGGGGGCCTGATTAAATACGAATATGTGATACCGTATTCTAATCTGGCGGTTATTTGATATCAGTTAGGTTATATGTGATATAACCGGATTATTGAATCAAGTGTTGATTTGATAATGTGATATACAGATAAATGATATTAGTCGGTTATATGTGATATAACCGGATTATTAAATCAAGTGTTGATTTAATAATATGATATATATTTATATTTGATATAATTATATGTTAACTAATATTATTAGCTCACTAATTATTCTTCATAATATATACATATATAATATATATATATATATATATATATATATATATTATATATATTATATGAAGCATGGCATGGATTTTCTATTTTTGGAAAATGAAAATGAGTTGGAAAATGTGGGGAGATATTTGTGGAATGGGCAAGCATGGCTTTGTCATTTATTTTATTCATTTGCTTGCATTATTGAAGCATGGTTATACTTTTTAATTGTTGAAAATGGTATGCTTCAATAATGTGTGAGCTAAGAGTCATTCTTTTTTTCATTTTACACTTGAGTTTTTTCTTGAGCTCATATGATGAGCTCTTGCTCTCTAGCTCTCTCCATCTTCCTCCTCACCTCCTCCAAGCTCAATCCCTCACATGTGTTGTGAAATCTTGAGCTTGTGAGAATCCTAGTGAGAAAATAAAACCCCTACTTCACCATCCTACACTTGATTAGCAATTAAGTGTAGTGTGTTTCCTTCACTAAAGAGTTTAATGAAGAGCTAGCTTGGATTAGTGGAGCTTCGGGTGGATCATCTTCGGCACGAAGGTCATCGGAGGAATCTTGTTCATTCTTCAAGTGGAGCCTAGTGGAGCCGTAGGGACTACAACCCAGAGATTTAGAAGAGAAGGACACGAACTACAAAGGTTGTAGCCTTATTCTCTTACCATAGTTTTTGATATCATGCTTAAAACCTTAATCATCTAGTTTAGATCTTGGTTAGTGTTGATTAGCACCCCGAAATTTTTGAAATTGGCATGCTTGATGCTAGTAAAACCCAGTGGTGGTGCTAACAAACACTTGCATGGTATCAGAGCCAAGGCTAGAAGATTAGACGATGTTAGCTAGATTACGAAAACGAAACAACTCCGAAACCGAAACCCAAAACATCAAGTTTCTGTCGATTTCAAAATGGTCTCTGAATTTTTTTAAACAAGTAAAAAATGTTACATGTGATGTAACTAGAACACCAGAGAAATTTGAGGCAAAAACTCCAACAGTGACCCGGCGAGAATTGCTAAATTACCGGCCTCGCTGGCCCTCCTTGCTCCATTTTGTCTCGAATTTGTTTGGTGTTATGATGGATTGGTTTTGGGGTTTCAGGTTATGTTTGATTAGCCTAAAATTGCATGTGATGTTAATTTTGTTAAGGGACTAATACAGAGTGTTTCGTAGTCGTAATTTTTATGTTGTTTTGGGTTTAAGTTTGATATGTGATGCCGTAGAATCCACACTATTTTAGTTTTGTGAAAACTAGTTTGTTTGTAAATTTAGCATATTAGTCTCTATTGATCGATTGCTACAAAATTTCGATTCGGATCGAAACTCTGTCGCAATCGCGTATCGTACGCGAATACTCGCCAGATAACTTTACCAGGTAGCCACGCCCCATAGCCCCGACCAAGTGACTTTAGGAGAACCCCGTTGCCAAAAGCATCCACTCAGATGCTCACGGCCACGGTGTTCCGCCTAAGTGCACTTGGTCGACGACATCGGGGGTGCGGCCATCTACTAAAGTTCCCGACGAGTATTTGATCGGGTAGTCGGGAATCTTGTTGAATTACCCGACTAAGTTATTGAAAAGTGTTTTTGAATTGAGACTAAAATGCAGGGTTTATAAGGTAAGGCATGAAATTCGGAATATAAGATATTCCGGGTTTATGATGTCTAAAGAAATGCGGATTCTAATTATTATAGTTTTTCATTTCTTTTCTGTGACCGTAAGTGTAATATGTGAGGTATCCCAAATCTCGTTGCTATATATCAACGACATTCGGGATACGCATATTTACTTACGTTGATGACATGTGATGTTATGTGTTGTTGTGATATGTTATATTGGATCATCGTGAATGAATAACCGGGGTTTTTTTGCGTGAGATGAGAGTTTTTCAATTTTCATTCATGTAAAATTTGTATGTAATATTCTTTTATTGGGACACTTTCGGGTTGTGGATGATGTCACCATTGATGTATATTATTTACTTTTCCGCATTAGGATAGACCCAAGGCTGGGAGCACAAGTAACCGGGTTCTGGAGTCCAGTGGGAGATTATATCGAGGAGTCGAGACCGGGTCTCCTAACTCTAGAATTGGTAGGGTTGCTTGCCGCTCTCGTAGGGGTCTAGGGATGTGGGTTTGGCTATTCATCACGACCGTGGAATCCGTGTTTTTTATTACTGGCTGAATTTAAAACACGGACATCCTAGTATATCCAATATTTCATATGTTGACTTTTGCTGCTTGGTTCTGTGATGTGATCATATAACTGCGTGAGACGAATGCTATATATATATGATATATATAATAAATGTTGCTTATGTTTTGCACCCGCTCTAGTCCATCCCCCGCTCTGCCAATAGTTATGTAACCTAACGGTGCATGACGGGGCCCCGTGGCGAATGCAGATGGCATAAGCGTACGTGCTATTTTCGTTTCTTTTTCTATGATGTTTAGGGAAATATAAATGATGGGACTTCATTAATAAGATTAATGAAAAGAAAAGAAACCTAAAAATGTTGTAGAATCAAAAGTTTTTAAAAAGGTAGCTCTAGTTCTTGCTTTGCATAGTGGTATTCCTTGATGAATATCCAGCACCTCATTCGATGAGGAAAGAGCCGAGATTCCTTCACCGGGAGTGACCTTTTTAGCAAAGCTAGCAAATACTACAACCCACAAGGTTTATCATCATAGCTTCTGTAGTTCTTGCTTTGCATAGTGGTATTCCTTGATGGATATCCAACACCTCATTCGATGAGGAAAGAGTCGAGATCCCTCCACCGGGAGTGACATCTTTAGCAAAAGTTAGTAAAAGCTATTCGGTTTGTTTTTGAAAACTACTCGATTTTAAAAGTGGAGCTTAAACCACTCCTTTTCAAAATCATTAGATTGTACAACGATATCAAGTTCATTACGTTAAAGGTTTTCTTCAAAACCAGCCGCAGTCCTTCGTCATTTCAGATAAGTACTATTTAGTATTTATGCTACGTTTGTGGACCATAGCCAAGGCGTAGTGTGCGGTAGCTAATTAGTGCTTATCTGCAGCATGTGATGCAATTAGATTAGGATAGTCATATGGCTTTGTTGACCTTAGCCAAGGGTCGTGCGGGTGGATTTAATTCAATCAAGAAATGAACGGGTTGAACTTGACTAGCGCCCTATAGTTTGTTAGCCTTCGTCAAGGTCATAGGACGTTAGGGGTAAAAACAATTATCGGGAATTTCAAGTGTTGAAATTTGCAATGAGATTGCATACCTTCTATATGATAGTTGGATTCCGATACCCACTGCGAGTAAGAGTTACTCCTAGGAGAGTTTTCCATTTAACAATTAGCTGATCAAGTAGGTGTCGAAGAAAGGTGTTAACGGGGTTATGCCCCTGCGGAAATGAGGTTATTTAATTAGTTCCATACGAAAGCATGGGGAGACTCCCTAGGAGTACCAATACCTGCCTGGCTGAACGATTGGCGAACTTGTAGGGTGTAATTAATCCCGGCTAATCTTACCTTTTAGGGTTTGAAGGAAGATTTGATAAAAACAGTGGGAGCCATCCTGGTTAGATAAAATAATAACCAATCTAATCTTGCAAAGAGCGCATGCAAAAGTGATTATCCTTCTCTCTCTCCTGGTAGCGACTAATGACACGCCTTAATCAAGATAATAATATGGATGTGTTGACCGAATCCACTTATTATACAGGGCTAAGTTCCGCTCTATCTTATGAATGTCATAAGTATGAGCAAGGAATAGTAGAATACCCGGATTCCCACGCCACCCAAAACGAAGAAGGAGCATGATGATGCATCTTCTTCGGGTGTGTTTGTAACCGAGAACTGTTTCTCAGTTTGCTCTACGTCCTTGGTATTGGATACCGGATCAGGATCCCACGTATGTAATTTGTTACATGGGCTAAAGAGAGATAGAGAACTGGGAAAATGTGATATGTCCCTCAAAGAAGGGAATGGTGCAATTGTTGCAGCCAAGGCAGTTGGCGAATATCACCCTGTATTACCAAGTAGTAATACAATGATTCTGAGCGACTGTTATTTCGTACCAAAAATATTGTGAATGTTTTCCTAAATCAAGTGTTGATTGGGTATGGTACGTTGTATAATGGTATATACGTTCTAAATCAAACTATAGTTCTAAACGTACAGAACACACACAAGAGGAAAAGTTTAGAAATGAACAAAGCCCTCTTATGGCATTGTAGACTAGGTCATATCAATACGGCAAGACTGGCTAAGTTGCATAAGGATTGATATTTGAATCCGTTCGAATTTACATCTTATGAAACTTTCCAGTCATGTCTCAAAATGCAAGATGCCAAAACTCCGTTTACTGGACACGGAGAAAGAGTTACTGAACTCTTGGGACTGATACATAGTGATGTATGCGGTCCTATGCCTACACATGCCAGGAATGGTTCCTCGTATTTTATTACATTCACCGATGATCTCTCAAGATACGGACATGTTTTCTTAATGAAACACAAATCTGAATCTTTTGAGAAATTCAAGGAATATAAGTACGAAGTTGAGAACCAGACGGATAAAAGTATTAAAATCCTTCGATCTGATCGGGGAGGAGAATACTTGAGCATGAAATTCATAGACTACTTAAAAGAGAATGGGATTCTCTCTCAACTTACTTCTCCGTATACACCACAGCACAATGGAGTTTCGGAGCGGAGGAATCGCACCCTATTAGATATGGTGCGCTCTATTTTGAGTAATGATGAGTTGTCTATTTCCTTTTGGGGATATGCACTTGAGATAGCTGGATACCTATTGAACAGAGTTCCGACCAAATCCGTGCTTACCACTCCATATGAGATATGGAATGGGAAGAGACCATCTCTTAAACGAGTTAAGATATGGGGTTGTCCGGCCTATGTTAAAAAGCAAAATTCGGATAAGCTCAAGGCAAGGTCATTTCTGTGCAAGTTTGTAGGATATCCTAAACATTCGCGAGGGTATATCTTCTACCATACCGAGGAACAAAAGGTGTTTGTTTCTCAACATGCCACCTTTTTGGAAAAGGAATTTCTTGTGAAAGAAATTAGTGGTAATGAGGTAGAACTAGAAGAAGTTCCAGCGACACAAACTATAACTGACGATTTAGTAGAACCAGAGGATTCAATAGTCCCCGACGAACCTCAGCCACTTCACAGATCTAGTAGAGTTCCTCATCCACCTGAGAGATACTACAGTTTTCTCATAGATAGTGGGAGCGAGGATTGCATCATGGAAGATGATGACCCAACTGTAAGTCCACGTTACCCGTCCCCGGTTCTTTGGGGTTGCGGAAATGATGAAAAACGATTTTTCTTTGGATGGTAACATGGACTTAAAATACGGATCTTTGTTAAACAACTTTCTAACAACCTAACTAGGAGTTTTACCTACTCGGTTAAGGGGTTATACCTTAACTTGAACTCCTTCTCTTGGACTCCTTGTGGTGGTCGGATGGTTCTCTCTTCGTTGTCTCTTTGTGCCGAAGATGGATCCACCTGAAAGCTTCTACCTTTGGCTTCAACCTCAATCTTGAGGAAACTAGAACACTTGGCTTGCTAGACCTTGTATACTAGGATGAGTAGAGAAGTGTTTTGGGTTTTATCTCTATAGTTCTTGCTTCTCAACACATGAGACAAATAGAACCATGAACTAGAGAGAGCAAGAGGAAGAGGGGGAGCTTGAGGATGAGAGAGAATGAGAATGATAGAATGAGCAAGACTTTTTTCTCACCCTTGCTCTCATAATAAAAAATAATCATAACAAAAATAGTAATTGAGTATTATGTGATGGTTCAAGTCAAATGGCAATATCATTTCATGCACTCATTTTGCAAAGAATAACAAGAAAGCAAAAGTCTTTGCCATGAAATGATAGCCATTGTAATGATGATGGTCAACAAGTCCAACCTAGTCAACAGGTCAACTAAGTCAACAAGTCAACAAAGTCAACCTTTCAACCCAACCATGGCATAATAATACTTAATTAATATTATCATTAATCATATTTCTTATTCTCATTAGGGTTTAGCAAAAGTCAACAGTCAACAACCCTAATGAGAATCCTTTGCCTCTGTCTCTGTCAACCGTGCATACACACCCGCATCCGCGTTCCGAGGAACATGGACACAAACGAGATAAAACCAATCCCAAAACGTACACTAGGATCTGGCTTAAACCAAAGCCCGCAAGTGATAACTGCCCGGACACTAAACGTGCACAAGTGCACGGATGTGACCGAACCCTGTCGCAAAACCATGCGACCTCTATTCTTTTGCCTAAAGGTGAATAGCTTTCTGTGTGGGACTCTAAAGACTCGACACTGCGTTGGCAGTAGGTTTAACCACAGACCGCAAGCGGCACTAGCTGTGCATAATGGCCCCCAGCTAGATGCCGATAAGAAGACGGACGAGGTGAAACCCATCTGAACTCCTACTAAGTCTGAATGTGACAATCTGCGTACAGTCCGGTCTGTTCGTTTGAGAATATCGCATGGCGGGCCTAGGGGGCGGTAAACGTCAGTCCCCTAATAGCGGTACAAGTCGTGTCGGAGTGTAGCCCAGAACACCCTGAGATAACACTGGAAACCTACCAGTGTATCTCGCTTGCCCTGGCTAGGGACTTTGTGTAATGGCTCTCCTAGACACAACGCGATATCAACCCCCAATACCAGGAGAGACGAATCCTGTCTAACCGTCACTGCCTCCAAGTGCTTCAGGACTGCACCCAACTACTACCTATTTGCACGACTTCTTTGAGCCGTGGTAGGGTAGTAATCTAAGTACAGTGGGAACACACTCGAGGCAAAGTGACAGTGTCAAGTCAGCGGACTAAGTTGTACTCATGTCACCTGGGAACTGATAATCGACGATAGGTATAGTACCAACCAACAGTTCCCGACGAGTCCTGTCCAGTGTACTCATAACCTAACGAGCACCCGCATACTATCTCAAGTACGACGTACTGACGGCTGTGGGACAGACCGTCTCCCCTGCTGGGATGAGAAGCGCATACGCTAGTCTACTCCGGAGTATCGATGCCCTATCTCGATAGTCCTACGACTAGGGACCTGCATAAGGATGTGCTTGTGGATTTCCCAGCCCCCACGAGTGTGACTGCCATCACAACGCTGGTAATCAAGCAAAGATCCTAAGGGTTCCACTAATGTGTATAGGTGATATACTAAAAGAAACACATGTACACATTGAAGTAGAGACAAACCAAGTAGCATACTACTATTTTGAGCAAGATTGCCTATACAAGGTGAATATCCCAAGCTTCCATTAAGTAATATATAAACTAGTATGATACAGTAATGGCCTCTAGGGCATATACACTAACAATCTCCCACTTGCACTAAGGCCATGTACCGGCGTATCGAAGACCTATTATCTCGATCAGCCGCTCGAACTGAGTCTGGGGTAAGGCCTTCATGAGTGGATCAGCAGTGTTATCTTCCGTAGTAACTCTCCGAACCTCGATCTCCTGGCGACCCACGATCTCCCTGATCAGGTGATACCGCCTCAAGATGTGTCTGTACTTCTGATGGGACCTGGGTTCCTTCGCTAAAGCTATAGCCCCGTTGTTGTCGCAATACAGCGGTATTGGATCAACAATAGACGGAACCACCTGAAGTTCCGTTAAGAACTTGCTTATCCAGACGACTTCTTTTGCGGCATCTGCAGCAGCGATATATTCCGCTTCCATCGTCGAGTCAGCAACGGTTTCCTATTTGGAACTCTTCCAACACACCGCCCCTCCATTGAGGGTAAAGACATAACCCGACATGGACTTGGAATCATCCTTGTCACTCTGGAAGCTGGAGTCAGCAAAGGCCTCGATCTGGAGGTCTTTTCCGCCATACACCAAGAACATCTCCTTAGTCCTTCTCAGGTACTTGAGAATGTTCTTTACCGCTATCCAGTGCTTCTCCCCAGGGTTTGATTGATACCGGCTTACCACACTCAGTGCATAAGCTACATCTGGTCTGGTACACAACATCGCATACATTATAGAGCCTACTGCAGAAGCGTAGGGTATAATAGACATGCGATCCCTTTCCAAATCAGTCTTGGGAGACATCTCTTTGGAGAGGGTGATCCCGTGACAAGCCGATAGATTACCGCGCTTGGAATCTTCCATACTGAATCTTTTCAGTATGGTGTCGATGTACCTGTACTGTGAAAGTCCTAATATCCTCTTGGATCTGTCACGATAGATCCGGATCCCCAGAATGTAAGAGGTATCACCCAGGTCTTTCATGGAGAACCTGTGTGACAAGAACCCTTTGACAGATTGTAGCATAGGAATGTCATTTTCTATTAAGAGAATGCCATCCACGTATAAAACGAGGAATATGACAGTTCTTGCTACAAATCTACTATAGATGCATGGTTCATCTGGATTTTTGATAAAGCCAAATTCTTTGACCGTCTCATCAAAACAGATGTTCCAACTCCGCGATGCTTGCTTTAGTCCATAGATGGACTTAAGCAACTTGCACACCTTCCCGCTGCTCCCACTCTGAATGAAACCCTTTGGCTGGTCCATATAAACACACTCCTCTAAATTTCCATTTAGAAAAGCGGTCTTTACGTCCATATGCCAAATCTCATAATCGTGGAAGGCAGCAATGGCAAGAAGGATCCGAATGGATTTCAGCATAGCCACTGGAGAAAAGGTTTCGTCGTAGTCCAAACCAGGTCTTTGACGAAAACCCTTTGCAACAAGTCTAGCCTTATAGGTCTCAACCTGTCCATCTACACCAATCTTCCTTTTGAAGATCCACTTGCATCCTACGGGTTTTACCCCATCTGGAGCAACGTCCAACGTCCATACTTTGTTGGTGTACATGGACTCCATTTCGGTCTGCATTGCATCCAGCCATTTTACCCAGTCAACGCTCTGAATGGCCTGCTGAAAGCTAGTCGGCTCATCACTATCAATGATGCAATCCTCTCTATCCCCGTCTATGAGAAAACCGTAGTATCTCTCGGGCGGATGAGACTGCCTACTACTCCTGCGGAGCGGCGCAGGAATGTCCTGATCTTTCGAACCCTCTGGTTCTACTAAGCTTTCAGTAATAGTTCATGGTTCTGGAATTTCTTCTAGTTCTATTGCGCTCCCACTTATCTGATTTTCCAAAAACTCAATTTCCTAGAAGTGGGCATGACGAGAAACAAAAACCTTTTGCTCGTCTTCGCAATAGAAGAAATATCCCTTGGAGTTCTTTGGATATCCCACAAACTTGCACTGTACTGAGCGTTCCTCGAGTTTGTCCGCATGTTGCTTTTTGATAAAAGCTGGACATCCCCATGTCTTAATGTGCTTAAGATAGGGTTTCTTCCCACACCACATCTGATATGGTGTGGTAGGCACAGTCTTAGTTGGAACTCGGTTCAAAAGGTATGCAGCTGATTCTAGTGCATATCCCCAGAATGATCGCGGTAACTCAGCGTTACTCATCATGGAACGTACCATATCCAATAGGGTCCGGTTCCGTCTCTCCGATACACCGTTATGTTGCGGAGTGTATGGAGGAGTAAGCTGAGAGAGAATTCCATTCTCTTTTAGCTAATCCAGGAACTCGACACTCAAGTATTCACCACCTCGATCAGATCTCAGTGTCTTGATACTTTTGCCTGTTTGTTTTTCTACTTCATTCTTATATTCCTGGAATTTTCCAAAGGCTTCGGATTTATGTTTCATTAAGAAGACATATCCGTACCTTGAAAAGTCATCCGTAAAACTAATGAAGTAAGAATAACCGCTTCGCGCATGCGTAGACATTGGATCGCACACGTCGCTGTGTACGAGTCGCAAGAGCTCGCTCGCTCTTACTCTGTGTCCAGTGAACGGAGTCTTTGTCATCTTTCCTTTGAGACAGGATTGACAAGTTGCATATGATTGATATTCGAACGGATTCAAATATCCTTCTGTATGTAACTTCGTCAACCTTCTCTCATTGATGTGACCCAGTCTACAATGCCATAAGAAAGCCTGATTTGTTTCCAGAGACTTTCCTTTGTGTGTATTCTGGACATTGAAAATCTGTGGTTGGTTTAATTAGTATATACCATTGCTTAATGTACCTGACCCAATCAAAACTTGATTAAGGTGAATGTTTACAACATTGCTTACAAATGCAAATTCATAACCTTCTTTAGATAATAAAGATACAGATATGATATTACAGGTTGCATTGGGTACAAAATAACAATCACGCAAAACCAAAACGTGTCCATCTGACAATCCCAGGTGATAGTCCCCCACGGACTCAGCATCCATGCCAGCTCCGTTTGCAACTCTGAGGGTCATATCACCTGCCTTCAAAACCTTACGCCTTCTCAGTGCTTGTAAAGAATTACAGATATGAGATCCTGATCCGGTATCCAATACCCAGGATGTAGAGTTTATTGATAGATAGTTTTCAATAACATACACACCTGAAGCTGAAGCCGCAACTTGCTTCAGATCCTGGTTTCTGGCCTTCCAAGCCCTGCAATCCTTTTTCCAGTATCCACTCTTGTGACAGTAAAAGCATTCTTCCTTTCCCACAAGCTTTCCCGCTACCTTTGTTGCCTTTGTCTTTCCCTTCGTATCCACTTTACTAACACCGCCCCTTGGTTTGGCGGGGGCTTTCTTCTTCTTTCCCTTGACTTTCGTCTTGGACCTAGAAGAGGAAGATTCTCCTACAAACAAAGTGGATGTTTCCCTACTTTCTGTAGGGTGCCCTCTGCACTCCTCAGCATGTTGAGGAGTTCTGAAAGTTCAACTTCTTTTTTTTTGCAAGTTGAAGTTCAGGATAAACTGGGCGTAAGTGGAAGGAAGGGACTGGAGAATCAAGTCCGTGTAGAGCTCGTTCTCTAACGTGGTCCCAAGGTCCGCGAGCTCCTCAATGAAGCCAATCATCTTAAGCACGTGTTCCGCTACCGATGATCCGACGGCCAATCTCGCCGAAAACAGCTTTTTCGAGATTTTGTATCTGGCGATACGGGATTGCTCTCCATACAGTTCTTTTGTATGGAGAAATATGGATTCAAGGTCCATATTCTCGTGCCTCCTCTGATGTTCATTGTCCATAGAGGCAAGCACGAGGCACTTGGCCTTCGCGCAATCGATTTCCCAGGTCTTACGGATTTCCTTATCCGCGACGCTGGTTTTGGGACCTGGGACAGGGGGAGCTTTGGTGGTAAGGAGATACCCCAACTTGTCATAAGTGATTGCCATTTTGACATTCCTGAGCCAATCTTTGTAGTTTGGCCCTGTCAGTATGTTTTTATCTAGTAGTAACTTAAGTCCAGTCATGATGTTTGGTCGCTGCAATTAGGAGAGATAGAAGAAACACTTTAGCATGATGCTCTTGCAAGTTTAGAGTGGTTTTTAATTTGTCTAAACAGGATGTCTCCCACTGTCTCTCGAATCCCTCCTCAAACCAAAAAGGAAGAATTAGTCGGGATCAATCTCACCGTACAATACTTGCTTAACCGTTCATCCAGGCCAGTGTTGGTACTTCAAGGGAGGTTTTCCAACGCTTTCACGAAGTTCCTTAATTAAATAACCTTTTTTCCCTGTGGGCGTAGCCCTGCTAACACTTTTCTAGACACCTACTGGTTTATAGCATTGATCGTTAAGTGAGAAATTTCCTGAGGAGTAGCATATACTCACAGTAGGATCGGGATCCAAATATCATCGCGTGACAAAACTGAAGGAATCCTACCAGAATCATCACACTCCAAATGGTATGCAGCGCTAGCAAGTTTCAGTTTCTTTTGAAACTACCGATGTGGATTTTTGCCCCATGCTCTTATGACCTCGACTTTGGCCAACAAATCATAAGTCACATGTCAAGTTCTACCCGTCATTCTCCAGGTTAGTTTGAACCCACCCGTACCTACCCTTGACTTTGGCCAACAAGGCAGTACGACTGTCCCAAACCAACACATCTATCTATGCTGCACATGAACACCCAATAGCTACCAATCACTATGCCTTGACTTTGGCCAACAAACATAGCTTGAATACTATTGACTATCCATGTGAAACGACGGAGGGCTACGAATGGTTTTGGAGAAACCGTGAACGTAATGAACTTGATATAATCGTTGGAACGAGTTAGCTTTTAAAAGGAGTGGCTAAGCTCCGCGTTTAAAGGTTGTTTTTGAAAAGAAACCGAGTGGTTTTGAAAGTGTTCCAACGACTCAACTTTGGTTTATTTTCTTGCATTAATTTAATGCGTCCCATCATTTAATCCTACCATTGCAGAAAACAACGAAAATATGACGTACGCTTATTGCCATCCGCATTTGCCACGGGGCCCGTCATTACCCGTTAGGTTACTTAACTAACGACAGAGCGGGGGCTGGACTAGCGCGGATGCCAAACATAAGCAACGCCTAAATAGATATCATATATAGATATATACATTCGTCACATGCAATGATAGCCATTCCAGATCACAGATGAACACATTGGATATACTAGGAATCCGCATTCCGTACGAGCCTGTAATGAAAAGCGGATTACACGATCGCGATGAATAGCCAAGACCTCACCTTAGACCCCTACGGGTGCGGCAAACTACCCGCCAAGTACCCGAAGCGAAGCAACCTCTCTCAACACCGTGAGTAGGCACTCGGCACTTCGAGGTACCCGGTAGTTTGTGCACCCCACCTTGGGTCTATCCTAGAGCAAAAACAGTAAAAGAAATTATACAATGACGGCTACAACCCCATCCCGGTTGTGCGGCCATATAAAATAATATTCATCAATTACAAATTACATGAATTGAAAGAAAAAGAAACTCTCATCTCACAACCCCCCGGCTATTCATCCGCGACAATCTAATGAATTCCATATACACATACATCAACATTACAGATCACAGATATGTATAACCTCCACTAACGACGTATATCGATTTGCAGACGTTCAATACATATATCACATCACAGATATAAAGCCGTTAGCTTAAGTCTTAAAAGTTCGATCAAAATACGGATTTTAAACCCCAAAAACAAATTTTGCTTTCTGTAAAATCTGGCAGAAAAACATATTGTAAAAATCCCAAAACACCCCCAGAAAAACACTGCAGGAAAATTGTGCCACGACCGAGTCAACTCGGCCGCGAACCGCGGGGGGAGCATGCTCCTGACGCGGTTCTGCGGCGCCTGACCGAGTTAGTGGACCATTTTTCTTGCTTGTTCTTTAAAAACCTTGAGCCGATTTTTAATACATGATTTATTAATTTTTGAACAGGAAAAAAAATCGGCAGAAAGTATACATTTCGGGCGTGTTTCGTGACTTTTTCTTCGATCGAACTTCTAGCTACTTTCTAACATGTTAGATAGTGTTTAACTAGGCTCTGATACCACTGTAAGTCCACGTTACCCGTCCCCGTTCTTTGGGGTTGCGGAAATGATGAAAAACGATTTTTCTTTGGATGGTAACATGGACTCAAAATACGGATCTTTGTTAAACAACTTCTAACAACCTAACTAGGAGTTTTACCTACTCGGTTAGGGGGTTATACCTTAACTTGAACTCCTTCTCATGGACTCCTTGTGGTGGTCGGATGGTTCTCTCCTCGTCGTCTCTTTGTGCCGAAGATGGATCCACCTGAAAGCTTCTACCTTTGGCTTCAACCTCAATCTTGAGGAAACTAGAACACTTGGTTTGCTAGACCTTGTATACTAGGATGAGTAGAGAAGTGTTTTGGGTTTTATCTCTATGGTTCTTGCTTCTCAACACATGAGACAAATAGAACCATGAACTAGAGAGAGAGCAAGAGGAAGAGGGAGAGCTTGAGGATGAGAGAGAATGGGAATGATAGAATGAGCAAGACTTTTTTCTTACCCTTGCTCTCATAATAAAACATAATCATAACAAAAATAGTAATTGAGTATTATGTGATGGTTCAAGTCAAATGGCAATATCATTTCATGCACTGATTTTGCAAAGAATAACAAGAAAGCAAAAGTCTTTGCCATGAAATGATAGCCATTGTAATGATGATGGTCAACAAGTCCAACCTAGTCAACCGGTCAACTAAGTCAACAAGTCAACAAAGTCAACCTTTCAACCCAACCATGGCACAATAATACTTAATTAATATTATCATTAATCATATTTCTTATTCTCATTAGGGTTTAGCAAAAGTCAACAGTCAACAACCCTAATGAGAATCCTCAGCCTCTGTCTCTGTCAACCGTGCATACACACCCGCATCCGCGTTTCCGCGTTCCGAGGAACATGAACACAAACGAGATAAAACCAATCCCAAAACGTACACTAGGATCTGGCTTAAACCAAAGCCCGCAAGTGATAACTGCCCGGACACTAAACGTGCACAAGTGCACGGATGTGACCGAACCCTGTCGCAAAACCATGCGACCTCTACTCTTTTGCCTAAAGGCGAATAGCTCTCTGTGTGGGACTCTAAAGACTCGACACTGCGCTGGCAGTAGGTTTAACCACAGACCGCAAGCGGCACTAGCTGTGCGTAACGGCCCCCAAGTAGATGCCGATAAGAAGACGGACGAGGTGAAACCCATCTGAACTCCTACTGAGCCTGAATGTGACAATCTGCGTATAGTCCGGTCTGTTCGTCTGAGAATATCGCATGGCGGGCCTAGGGGGCGGTAAACGTCAGTCCCCTAATAGCGGTACAAGTCGTGTCGGAGTGTAGCCCAGAACACCCTGAGATAACACTGGAAACCTACCAGTATATCTCGCTTGCCCTGGCAAGGGACTTTGTGTAATGGCTCTCCTAGACACAGCGCGATATCAACCCCCAATACCGGGAGAGACGAATCCTGTCTAACCGTCACTGTCTCCAAGTGCTTCGGGACTGCACCCAACTACTACCTGTTTGCATGACTCCTTTGAGCCGTGGTAGGGTAGTAATCTAAGTACAGTGGGAACACACTCGAGGCGAAGTGACAATGTCAAGTCAGCGGACTAAGCTGTACTCATGTCACCTGGGAACTGATAACTGACGATAGGTATAGTACCGACCAACAGTTCCCTACGAGTCCTGTCCAGTGTACTCATAATCTAACGAGCACCCGCATACTATCTCAAGTACGACGTACTGACGGCTGTGGGACAGACCGTCTCCCCTGCTGGGATGGGAAGCGCATACGCTAGTCTACTCCGGAGTATCGATGCCCTGTTTCGATAGTCCTATGACTAGGGACCTGCATAAGGATGTGCTTGTGGATTACCCAGCCCCCACGAGTGTGACTGCCATCACAACGCTGGTAATCAAGCAAAGATCGTAAGGGCTCCACTAATGTGTATAGGTGATATACTAAAAGAAACACATGTACATATTGAAGTAGAGACAAACCAAGTAGCATACTACTATTTTGAGCAAGATTGTCTATACATGGTGAATATCCCAAGCTTCCATTAAGTAATATACAAACTAGTATGATACAGTAATGGCCTCTAGGGCATATACACTAACACCAACTAGTTTCGAGCAGGTCATCACAAGTAGAGACTCTGTGAAATGGTTGGTTACTATGCGATCTGAAATAGAATCCATGTATACCAACAAAGTATGGACTTTGAAAGTTGCTCCTGAAGGGGTAAAACCCATCGGGAGCAAGTGGATCTTGAGAAGATAATTGGTGTAGATGGAAAAGTTGAGAATTTCAAAGCTAGACTTATAGCAAAGGGTTTTCGTCAATGACCTTATGTCGATTATGATGAAACATTTTCTCCTGTCCCTATGCTTAAGTCCATCAGGATCCTACTTGCCGTTGCTGCATACCACGACTATGAAATCTAGCAGATGGATGTCAAGACCGTTTTTCTAAATGGTGATTCAGAAGAGAGCGTGTACATGACACAACCAGAGGGCTTCGTAGATAGTGGGAGCAGCGAAAGCATGTGCAAGCTGCTTAAATCAATCTACGGATTAAAGCAGGTATCGTGTAGTTGGAACATCTGTTTCGATGAAGCTATTAAAGAGTATGACTTCATCAAAAACGTAGATGAACCTTGTATATGTAAGAAGGTTGTAGAGAGTAAGGTTGTCTTTCTCGTATTGTACGTGGATGACATACTCTTGATAGCAAACGATATTCCTATGCTAAACTCGGTCAAGCTCTTCTTATCACATAAGTTCTTCATGAAAGATCTTGGTGATGCCTCCTACATCCAGGGGATCAAGATCTATAAAGATAGATCTAAACGGATGTTGTAATTGTCCAAATCCAGGTACATTGACACCATACTAAAGAGATTTAGTATGGAAGATTCTAAACGTGGTAATTTACCCACTTGTTCAGGAATCACTTTCTCCAAAGAGATGTCTCCCAAGACTGATTTGGAGAGGGCTCCCATGCAAGGGATACCTTATGCTCTGGCAGTCGGGTCAATCATGTATGCGATGTTATGTACCAGACCGGATGTAGTTTACGTGCTAAGTGTAGTGAGTAGGTATCAATCAGATCCTGGAAAGAAACACTTAACAACTGTGAAGTATATTCTTAAGTACTTGAGAAGGACTAAAGAAATGTTCTTGGTGCATGGTAACAGTGAACTCCAGGTGGAGTCCTTTACCGATTCGAGCTTCTGTAGGGTATTTTTCGTCACCCCATTGAGATGGGAATACGTGCGCGTTTGTCAGACGTACTACAGATTCCCCCTGCCTAGGGTAGGCCGGGGTTTAATGATTATGGGGATCCGAATCTCCGGCAGCCACGGACTAAGCTGCCGTTAATTACCCCTCGCCTTTGGGGCGAGGGAACCTCCGATTAACGGGTTAAACTGGTCATGCGAACTCAATGTGCAGTGTACGTGTGTTTTGTTTTGGAGGGGGGTTTGGATATATCGGGAGCCACGCAGAGTTTTTACGGGGGTCCCGCTACCCGGATAGCTGGCTGGGGGTCAAGGGGGCTAGCAGCCTCCTTGCGGGGTGCGGGGCAGCGCCCCGTTAGAAATTTTTTTCTAACAGGGACAGTGTCGTGGAGTATGTGTATGTGTACATATGTATATATATACATGTATATATAAATAAAGGGGGAAAAAGACATCCAAAGGATGCGTGGGGCAGCACCTTGGGCGCTGTGCGCCTAGATGCTGTGCGCTCAGGCGCTAGAGTACCACGTGTCGGCACGTGGGCGCTCTGCGCTTGAGCGCAAGCGCGCCACGTGTCGGCACGGGGGCGACTTGCGCTTGAGCGCTGGACGCTTGAGCGCAAGTGAGCCACGTGTCGGCACGGGGGCGACTTGCGCTTGAGCGCAAGCGCGCCACGTGTCGGCACCGGGGCGACTTGCGCTCGAGCTTTTGCGCTCGAGCGCAAGTGCACCACGTGTCGGCACGTGGGCAAAAAAAATTTCTCTGAAGTGAGATTAGAGAGGAGTTGGACTCCTGAGTGTGTTCTTTTTTTTTTTTGGGTTAATGGGAAGGGTTCTTCTTCTTCCTCTTCTGTTGGCTGGATCTTGAAGATCAAGAGATATAGGATTTTTTAAAATCTCTCCTTTTTGAGATCTAGTGACAGAACCAAGTTCCCCTTCGTGGGTTTGGTGGTGAAAAACTATTTTGTTTTATAAAAAGAAGAGTAAAACTCTTGATTTAATTCAAGAGAAAGAAGAAGGTTTTGGAACCTTGAAGAAGAAGGAAAGATCTCAGATCTGGAAAATTTTTAGAGAGAGAAAAAAGTTGTTGAGATATTTCATTATCTTTGCCTTTATAGGCTATACACTTTACACATAGCCCCTTGGGCTTCACAAAATGGCATTTTGCCTATCCCATAGCTCATGTGCCATTTCTTTTTGCACATAAGCCATGGGCTTTACAAAAATTTGGCTTTATGCCTATTTTTCTTACATTTATCCATAAAATAAAATAAAAAAATGCAACAAAATTATTTATTACAAAATTTTTATCTTGGCATGGGGGGAGGCCGGCCGCTTCATGTTCGGGCTCGACCCGGGCATGGGCCCACTGGATCTGGGCTTGGGCCCACTTGGCTTGGGGTTGACTTTGATTTTGACTTGGTCAACCGGGGTGTAAATTTTTACCCCAACAAATTGCCCCCCATCAATAAATGCACACCACATATGGGGGTCGTGTGCATGAAATTGATGGATCTTCTTTCACGTGGAGGCGACTTGATTTGGTTCCCGCTTTTTGGGAAGCTGGCACTGCCTTTTTTACGACATGGACGGTCGTTGCTTGACATGTCTCCGAGACGGCGTGTCTGTGATAGACGTTTTCCCTGGCCCGAAGTGATCTGGTTCCTGCTTTGTAGGAATCCTGCGCTGCCCTTTTTGCGATTTGGACGGTCGATGCTGCCCTTTTTGTGACTTGGACGGTCGGTGCTGCCCTTTTTGCGACTTGGACGGTCGGTGCTGCCATTTTAGCGACTTGGACGGTCGGTACTGCCATTTTAGCGACTTGGACGGTCGGTACTGCCCTTTTTGCGACTTGGACGGTCGGTGCTGCCATTTTAGCGACTTGGACGGTCGGTACTGCCATTTTAGCGACTTGGACGGTCGGTGCTGCCCTTTTTGCGACTTGGACGGTCGGTGCTGCCATTTTAGCGACTTGGACGGTCGGTGCTGCCCTTTTTGCGACTTGGACGGTCGGTGCTGCCATTTTAGCGACTTGGACGGTCGGTTCTGCCCTTTTTACGACTTAGACGGTCGGTTCTGCCCTTTTTGCGACATGGACGGTCGGTGCTGCCATTTTAGCGACGTGGACGGTCGATGCTGCCCTTTTTGCGACTTAGACGGTCGGTTCTGCCCTTTTTGCGACATGGACGGTCGGTGCTGCCATTTTAGCGACGTGGACGGTCGGTACTGCCCTTTTTGCGATTTGGACTGTCGGTGCTGTCATTTTAGCGACTTGGACGGTCGGTTCTGCCCTTTTTGCGACTTAGACGGTCGGTTCTGCCCTTTTTGCGACATGGACGGTCGGTGCTGCCATTTTAGCGACGTGGACGGTCGATGCTGCTCTTTTTGCGACTTGGACGGCCGATGCTGCCATTTTACCGACGTGGACGGTCGGTGCTGCCATTTTAGCGACTTGGACGGTCGGTTCTGCCCTTTTTGCGACTTAGACGGTCGGTTTTGCCCTTTTTGCGACATGGACGGTCGGTGCTGCCATTTTAGCGACGTGGACGGTCGGTTCTGCCCTTTTTGCGACTTAGACGGTCGGTTCTGCCCTTTTTGCGACATGGACGGTCGGTGCTGCCATTTTAGCGACGTGGACGGTCGATGCTGCCCTTTTTGCGACTTGGACTGTCGATTCTGGATTTGACTTGCCCCGCTTCTTGCGGCGTCAAGGATGAAGTTGACTTGTTTCCGAGGTGGAATTTGGTTCTGCCAGGGAGGTCATTGGTTGTTTTGCCGACCTGATGTGATTTGGGTTGACATCAGTATCGCTACGCTGGAATATGGTACCAGGAGCGAATCATCATTTGTCATGACAGGGTTTGGGAATTGGTTTTTGTTTGGCATCTGCATTGCTGCACTGGAATAATGCCAGGAGCAACTCATCATTTGCCCTGAGAGGATTTGGGAATTGATGGCTTAGGAAGCAGGTTTAGATCCCTATCACCTAAGACTTTTCAATTTTATGGGTCGTAAGGGCCCCATAAAAGCATTTTCTCCCTACGAGTCGAAAGGATCTCGTATGTGTGTTTTCTCCTTAGGAGTCGTGGGGACTCCTAAGTGTGTTGCTCCTTTGTGAGTCGTAAGGATCTCACGCGGGAATTTTCTCCTCTCAAAGTCGAGAGGACTTTGAGAGTGCATTTCATCTCCTTTTCATGAGTTTGCGCCCTTTCAGGTTTTCACAAACTCGCCGGCGGTCCTGCTGTTTTTACTCACGGAGCCCTTTCGGGTTTTCATCCGTGCCCATTTTGCTTGTGGACATACCCTTTTTTATTTTTTTATTTTTATTTTATTATTATATTTTTTTTGGTGGGACTTTGAATGTGGTCTCACTGTTAGGACTTAGGAGAGATTGGGATTGTTTTACGCCCGTGGATTGTATACGGTTTTGCAGGATGTATGATCCAGACCGTAGGGCCGGAAAAATTTCAGGGCTTTGTTGGCGTCTGCATCGCTGCATTGGAATGTGGTACCGGGAGCGACTTATCATTCGCCGTTGGGGTATGGGATTTGGAATTTGGTTGGCGTCTGTATCGCTACACTGGAATATGGTATCAGGAGTGACTCATCATTCGCCACTTTGGGGTTGGGGAGCGATGGCTTAGGAGACAGGTTTAGATCCCTGTCACCTGAGACTTTTCAATTTTATGGGCCGTGAGGGTCCCATAAAAGCATTTTCTCCCTACGAGCCGTAAGGATCCCGCAGGTGTATTTTCTCCTTAGGAGTCATGAGGACTCCTAAGTGTGTTTTTCCTTTATGAGTCATAAGGATCCCACAAAGGTTTTTCTCCTCATGTATCGTGAGGACACATGAGTGGGTCTTCTCAATGGAGCATAATTCCAAAGGCGGAGACCAGCCGCGTAACTGGTAATTGTGGTGGGGCATGGGTATGACGAGAATTATTTGAGCCCGTGGATTGTATACGGTAGTCAATTTGGGGACTAACCGTAGGGCTGGGAGAATTTTGAGAAATTGGATTTTGGTTGGCGTCTGCATCGCTGCACTGGAATGTGGTACCAGGAGCGACTCATCATTCGCCGTTTGGGGACTTGGAATTTGGATCTTGTTTGGCATCAGCATTGCTGCACTGGAATAATGCCAGGAGAAAATCATCATTTGCTTTGGGAGAACTTGGGATTTGGGTTTTTGGTCGGCATCAGCACCGCTAACACTGAAGCGAAATGCCAGGAGCGACTCATCATTTGCCGTTGCCCGTTGGGGAACGATGGCTTAGGAGACAGGTTTGGGTCCCTATCACCTAAGGCTTTTCAATTTTATAGGCCGTGAGGGTCCCATAAAAGCATTTTCTCCCTACGAGTCGTAAGGATCCCGCAGGTGTATTTTCTCTTTAGGAATCGTGAGGATTCCTAAGTGTGTTGCTCCTTTGTGAGTCGTAAGGATCTCACGCAGGGGTTTTCTCCTCACAAGGTCGAGAGGACTTTGCGAGTGTATTTCATCTCTTTTCACGAGTTTGCGCCCTTTCGGGTTTTCACAGACTCGCCGGTAGTCCTACTGTTTTTACTCACAGAGCCCTTTCGGGTTTTCATCCGTGCCAGTTTTGCTTGTGGACATACCATTTATTTTTTATTTCTTTTATTTTTTTTCTCTTTTTTTTTGTCGCTGGTGGGACTTTAAAAGTAGTCTCATCGGCAGGATTTGGGAGAGATAGGGGTCATTTATGCCCGTGGATCGTATACGGTTTTGCAGGATGTATGATCCAGACCGTAGGGCTGATGTTCTCAATTCGCCTATGACTTGGAGCATTCACGTGTAGTATTTCTTGAGATATCAGCCATTGATGGGTGGCATGGGCCTTTCTCCCTCGGCACTTATTAGTTGGTAGGATCCTCCGTCAAACACTTTCTCGATGACGTATGGTCCTTCCCAGTTTGGCTCGAATTTTCCCTTGGCATGTCGATTGGGGATGATCGGCCTTTTGAGGACCAACACCAATTCACCTTTCTTGAAAGCGCGGAGACGGGTTATCTTGTCATAGGCCCATGACATTTGGGCTCGGTATAGCTCCAGACTTTGCTGCACCGCGAGCCTCTTTTCTTCGAGGGCATCGAGTTCTTCAAGTCGAAGGAGCCCGTTTTCCTCCTCCGTCAACTCATGATGAACGGCCATTCTTAAGCTTGGAACTTCGACTTCGAGGGGGAGGACCGCCTCCACTCCGAAGAGCAATGAGTATGGAGTGGACTGAGTTGGAGTACGGTGCGTGGTACGATATGCCCACAATGCCTAGTGAAGCTTGAGATTCCAGTCTCTCTTGTTGGCTGAAGCATTTTTCCTCAGGAGCTTGCATAGAGTCTTATTGAAGGCTTCGGCTAGCCCATTGGCTCTTGGATTATAGATGGAGGAATATCTCCAGTCTATCTTATGCTGAGTAGCGAACCTTGAGACATTGAAGCTCTTGAAAGAAGGCCCGTTGTCAGAAATGATTCTTCTTGGTGTACCAAAGCGGTATAGAATATTATGTTGGAAGAATGTCAGAATATCTTTTTTCTTGACTTCTTTTAGCGGGACAGCTTCAGCCCATCTGGAGAAGTAGTCTGTCGCGGCCAATATGAACCGGTGGCCTTTGGATGATGGAGGATCAATTGGGCCAACAATGTCGGTGCCCCGGACTTCGAAGGGCCACGACGCCACCGTAGGATGCAACGGATTGGGATGCTTGTGAATGAAATCACCATGGATTTGGCAGATCTGACATTTCTTTGCATGCTCTCCGCAATCCCGTATCATGGTGGGCCAGTAATACCCAAGCCGTTTGATTTGAAGTCGCATCTTGGGGCCAGATTGGTGAGCACCGCAAACGCCCGAGTGAACATCTTTCATGACCTTTTGGGCTTCGGCCAATGACAGACACCTGAGCCAGAGTTGGTCATATGACCTGCGGTATAACGTGTCATTTACAAACACGTATCGGAGAGCTCATTTCTTCAGCTGAATCCTCGCAGATTTTTCTTCGGGCAGCTTGTCGTATCGGAGGTACTCTATGAAGGGTTCTCTCCAATCGGGCTCGTCTTGGATGATCGAAACTTCTTCGGCGGGACTGCTCTTCTGTTCCGCGCTTTCCTCTTCTCGTAGAGAGACTGGAGGTAGAATTTGCCGGCTCCTGACTGTGATCAGAATTTCGTCCATGTCAGGATCAGCCAGCTCCTTGGCTAAGCGAGCGAGTATGTCGGCTTTTCCGTTCAACGCTCTGGGGATTCTCATTAGTTCAATATAAGCGAACCGTTTCATGAGTTCCACCACCCGGCCTCTGTACCGAGCTAACTCGGGTTTGTATATCTTATAGTCGCCGCTTACTTGGTTGACGACAAGCTGGGAGTCACCGTAAACCCGTAGCCAAAGGATTTTCATTTCTATGGCGAGTTCCAAACCAGCTATCAGAGCTTCATACTCAGCTTCATTGTTTGTCCGAGGCTCGGTGAGAGCAAAAGAACGCCGTAGGGTTCCCACTGATGGCGTGATGCACACCAATCCTATCCCCGCTTTTACCTCCGGGACGCTTGATCTGCCGGAGCTCCTTATTGATGAGGCCCCATCGAAGTAGAGCTCCCAACATGGCTCATCTTTCTCGAGGTGCAGTACTTGTTCGTCGGGTATCTCACAATTTAGCGGCGACCCTTCTGGTATGGGATGAGCAGCGAGAAAGTCAGCAAGAGCTTGCCCTTTTACTGCTTTATGAGGAGTGTAAACTATGTCAAACTCAAGTAGCATAACAGCCCATCTTGCCATTCTGCTGGCTAGGCTCGCTCTGGTCATCAAGTGTTTGAGCGGGTCGACCTTGGAGATCAGCATAACCCGATGAGCGAGCAGATAGTGCCTCAGCTTCTTCACAGCAAATATCAGAGCCAGGCATTGCTTTTCGATTGGGGAATAGTTGTGTTCCGCCCCTACTAGAGTTCAACTGAGGTAGTAGAGTGCATTTTCCTTTCCCTCCTCGTTATTCTGGGCGAGGAGCGCACCGAGTGACTCATCTAGTACGGCGGTGTAGAGAATCAACGGTTTATTTGGAATGGGAGCGGCCAGCACTGGAGGGTGCAACAAGTATTGTTTGATGCTTTCAAACGCTGCTTGACATTCGGCATCCCAGATAAAAGGAGCTCCTTTCTTCATGAGCTTTGAGAAGGGCCTACATCTCCCCGATAAATTTGAGATAAACCTTCGTATATAAGCAAGTTTGCCTTGAAAAGATCTTAGCTGTGTCAGACTCTTCGGAGGGGGCATCTCCATGATGGCCTTTATCTTTGATGGGTCAACTTCGATCCCTCGATGTCGGACTATGAAGCCCAGGAATTTTCCCGATGCACGCCAAAAGCGCACTTCAGAGGATTCATCTTCAGATCATATTCCCTCAGTCTGGTGAGAACGGTCCTGAGATCTTGGATATGATCGGCCTTGGCTTTAGTCTTGACGACCAGATCATCAACATAGCATTCGACGACTTTATGGATTAGGTCATCAAATATATTAGTCATTGCCCTTTGATATGTAGCACCTGCGTTCTTCAGTCCGAATGGCATTACCTTGTAGCAATATATTCCGATCGGGGTTCAAAATGCTGTGTGTTTCTCATCCTCAGGCGACATCTTGGTCTGATTATATCCAGACGAGCCATCCATAAAGGTGAATAGTTCGTAATTTGAGGTGTCATCGACCATCATTTCCATGACCGGTAGCGGGAAGTCGTCTTTAAGACATGCCTTGTTGTGGTCCCTGAAATCGACACAAACTCAGATCTGCCCATTTTTCTTCTTCACTGGGACTATGCATGCGATCCAGTCTGCATATTTCTTTTCCCTGATGAAGCCGGCATCGATGAGCTTCTTAGTTTCCTCGATGACCTTTTCTTCTAGTTCCCTTCTCATTTTTCGAGGAGCTTGTTTGACTGGCTTAGCATCAGGAGATATAGCCAACTTATGTACGGCCACTTCAGGGGAAAGGCCAGGCATTTCTTTGTATGTCCACGCGAAGCAGTCGACGAACTCATGCAGCAGGGCAATTATCTGCGCTTTCATTTCCTCTGACAAGAGCGAGCTGATGTAGGTCGGCCTTGGATTATCGGGCATTCCTAAGTCAATCTCGGTTAGCTCGTCAAAGGTTGCTTGTCCGCCATCTTCGAGCTCTTGAGGAGCTTCTTTTGGCTCGGCTATCTCGTCATCATCATTTGATCTTTCGCTGGCCTCACCAACATGGATCATGTAGCACGCTTTGGAATCAGGTTGAATGTAGCCTATGCCCCGTCTATCTGGAATTCGTCCATCGATGAGTGCTCGGACCTGGGGCGGATACCATAGGCCTTCGTAAAACTTTGCTTCGGACTCCGTTTGATATAAACGGCATCCGCACTTCTTAAAGTATTCCCGCATCTCGGGTGCATAGTATCTGGAATTGAGGACGGCTCATATGCCTCTCTCATAGGGAAGGCACGCGACTGAAAGATCGTCCGGGTGCACAACAGGGTTTGACCTGTAAAACAGGATGCCCTTCTGTCCATTTTTCCTCCCGGGCACGTAGAAAGTTTTCAGCTGGTCCACGGTAGAGACTGACAATGCGTCGAGCTCTTTGCACATCCGTTCCGGCACCCTTGTGATGGCCAGGGACCCTTCTGCGACTTCGAAGGTCTCTCGTAGTTTCACTTGCTGCATGGGGGGCCAATCTGCACAGCTTTTGCACGGCAGGTCCTCTTCTTCTGACTCTTCAGTGTCACTGCCAAGATGAGGGCGAACTTTGCTGCTAGATGGGCCTTCAGTAACAGATTCGTCCGTATCGCTGCCGAAATGAGGGCGAGCTTTACGGAAGGACGGGCTTCCAGCGTCGGACTCATCAGTGTTGCTGCCGAAATGCGGGCGCACTTGGGCATTTTTGCTTTTGAAAGTGACAGCCGGCGCAGATTTGCTTTTGAGTCTTGGGGACGGTCTATCCTCAGTCAGTTGTGGCTTAGCATTTTGGTGGTTCATAAAGTACCGAGAATCTTCATATCGGACTTCATGCACACCGAACGGCTGGATGTCTCCGTCAATGCGTCTTTCTTCGCCATTTTTAGTATACTTCATGCATTGATGGAGAGTTGACGGAATGATGCCGTAATCATGGAGCCACGGCCGCCCTAAGAGAATCTTATAAGATGTGTCGGCGTCGATCACGTATATCTTAGTTTCAGTTTGCAGATCCCCAAATTTGATTGGCAAAGCTATAGACCCCAGAACTTGCTGGCAATTTTGGTTGAAGCCTTGAATGACAATCCTTTCCCTTGACAGGTGTCGGACGTCCATTGACAAACTCTTCAGAGTTCGCAAGTTCATGATGTTCACTGAGGACCCCGGATCAATCAATATGCGATTAATTCGATCTCCATCGCTGTACCCGGTCACGTAAAGCGGCCGATTATGCTCAGTCGTTCCCAGTAGCAAGTCTTCATCCTTAAATGTGACTGTTGCGGCATGCAAAGCGTGCTGGGCTTCTTTCATATTAATTTCCGCAAAGTGAACCTGATACCGCTCGGGGTTTTGTAGGGCGTGAATGAGAACATCTCTAAGCTCCTTAGATAGGACCAAGGCGTCGTAGATGCTCAGGAGAGACGGAAGCTTCCGGAGATGTGCCAAGACATTATAGTCCACCGAGGAAAGACTTATGTTTTCATCGGCCGGTTCTCTGCCATCTTCTTCATTAGCGACTTGTTTTTCCTTCCCTTTTGGGGCGTTGCCCTGATTTGGCGATAGAGCCCTGTCGCTTCTGAGCTGGATTTGATTGGTCGTCGTGGCGAGCTCCTCGTCCTCTTCGAAAAAACAGAGCTCCTCTTTCGAGTCGCTGCCAAGATGGATGGCGTAGCAGGTCACTACTGGGATCTCTTCATTGGAGTCTTCTTCTAACTCCACCAGAATTTCAGCCGCTTGTACAGGGAAGAACTCCTTCAATTGAATCAATGTTCTTTCCTTTTGTTCATATTCTTCGAGGGAATCCGGCTTGGAGGGAGATCTTTCATATCTTTCGAGAATCGATATATTTTTGAATGGTCGATCTCCCTGCAGACTCTTTTTCGCGCCGAGCTGCACTTTTCTTCTTCTTGAGCTTCTTGGATTTTGAGCCTGATGGAGCCGCATTGGCAGCTGGACTGGTAGGCTTCTTCTGTCCTTCCCATTCCATCCTGGGCTCTTTCTGAAGCAGCTTTAGCATCTTCTTCGTCTTATTAGATATGTGCGTACTCCACGGAGGCCGCGATGAGTCAGTTTCGTTTGTCAGGGCAGCAGGTTCAGCTGTCTGCTCCCAGAAGGCTTCAACTTCTGTCTGTATAAAGTTGGTGGTTGCAACTTGATTGTTCACCAACACGCTTTTGGACAGCTCGATCTCTCCAGCCTTGTACTGCTTCTCGACCCAGTCTTTGAAGATATAGCAATCCTTGATCGCATGGCTCACTACTCGGAGGTACGGGCAATACAGAGGATTGTCGGTCATTTTTGCTTCTTGGGGTCTTTTCGACTCCGGCAACTGTAGGCCGTTGTTCAAGGCATCTTTAAATATCTTGCAGACCTTGTCCCTTCTGAAAGAGTAAATCTTGTTCTTTTTCTCCTCTAGGGAAGGCCCATCTCCTCCCAGCAATGGCTTTCGAGACCGGTTGGTTTTGGATTCGCCCGCCCTTCGCTTTTCTTCATTGTCGGAGGCATTGAAGACATTGGTATTGATGGAACTCCCGCTTCTACGGTTGTCGTCCCGCTTGCTTTTCCAGGTTTTTTCTCTCTGAGAGTCCGGCGGGGACTCTTGCTTCGAGCGTTCCAGCATTTGGACTTTCTTGGTTAGCTCCTGAAATGTCTTGAGGCCCACTGTACACAAGAATGGGACCATCCAATTGCTAAGGTTCCCAATGAGAAGGCTGACGGACTGGTCCTGCTCCAACGGCGGTTCGCACTTGACTGTGAGATTACGCCATCGGGTGATAAAGTCGGTGTTGCTTTCATTCTTCCCCGGCTTGGTCCTCACAAGGTCGGCAATGGAGATTTTATCACTGACACTCATTAACCTTTGCCGAAACAGGGACTCCATTTGGGCAAAGGTAATGATGGACTCGTCCGGTATACTCGCATACCAGTCGAAGGCGACGCCGGTCAGGCTGTTGACAAACTGACGAAGAAGGAGCGCGTCATTGCCCCCTGTATTTCCGCACGATGCTTTGAAGTGGGCGACGTGCTGATTTGCATTCCCCGTTCCATCAAATCTTCCGAACTTAGGAATGACGTAGTCGGTTGGGAACTCAATCAGATCGTACTGCGCGGGATATGGCCGCCCACTACTGCCGATTTCTTTCTGAGCTTCAGCTTCGGCAACCAATGTTTTAACCTTGCTGGTGACTAAATCCATTATCTGATCCTGTGTTAGCGGGATAGTGCTATCTGGGGCCAAGGCGTCCCCATAAGCGGAATGTGGCCGGATTTCATTCGGCTCAACCAGTCTTGTTCCCAAAGGAACAGGCATTGGCTGCCTCGGATTGTCATCACCCGGCTGATTAGTAGCGGCTTGTGCCTGATTGGGAGGCGCTCGAGCAATTTGAGGCGTAAGCTGCATCACCACGTTCGTTAAGTCGTCAATCTTCGAATAGAGCTTGGCCATCTCTTTATCTTTGCTCCTGAGCTGTTTTCGAAGCTCTTGAAGTAGCTCCTGCTCTACAGTCCTGGGGCGGAAAGTCGGCTCTTCCTCGCTGTCCGAGCTTGACTCTACATGGACCGAGGGGTCTATCTGCCTATCATCTTCATCGAGAGGGTTTTCTTCATCCAGCGGGGCCGGCTGTTCTTGGGCGGCGGCAACCACATTCAGGCTAGATTGGGCTTAGGATGTGGTGGCCCCGTCCTTGCTTTTGCTGTGAAGGTTGTCGCTGGGGCGCCCGCCCGCCATATAGACCGTATGGATGATATATCCGGCCGTCTTTCTATCATTGGAGGCTAATTTCACGGATCGATGTCTTGACCCCCTTGCTTCGGTAGTTGGTAGTCGATTGAAGGCGGCTGGCCTAACCAGGTTCTTGAATGGTGCTGGCGCTTCTTTTCTGGATTTGCCCCGCTTCTTTCGTGCGGCACAGAGCGCTCGATAGACTCTTGAAGAGACAGTGTCATACTTTTTCTGTTGGGGCCGGGACACGTCTCTTTATGGCACTGTTCGGACCGCTGTCTTCTTGATTCTGGCGGTCATGGCATTTTTCTGAACCCACTTCAGAGGCTCGAAGGAATTGCTGATTCTTACGTCCGACTCAGCCGTCGTCGCGGGGCAACCCTACACTTGGAACTTCACACGATTCCATTTGGCCGAAGCCTTGGCCCTTTTGTTGGCTCGATACCTGAGCCGCTTCTGCCTTAACTTTTCTGTTCTAAGCACCTGGCAGACTTCGGCTCTTTGGGAAGACGCCGCAGACCGGTCGATGGAGGGCCTTGGAGATACGCTCGATTATGCATTTGTTAGAGTCATCGCCTGAGCTCGTCCGCAACATTTGATATTGCCCTTTGTACCGAAGTTCTTGCCCCCTTGAGACCGGCTTGGCCACCTGTTCCGCCGGGATCTCTGCCAGATGAGCGCTTCCGGCAGGGTAGATGATGACAGAGCCAAACTGGGGGGGGGTGGTTCCTCCCATTGTCGACTAAGGCTTGCGGGGAGAACCACACAAGCGTTGATCTTGACCACGTACGGAATCGGGGTCACTTTGGAAGTTGAATTCGTCTTAGGAGACATTGTCGTTGAAAGTTGATTGCTGCATGAAAATAAAACATCATTTCAGTATAGGCAATCGATATGTATATTGATTGAGTTCGCATGAACGTTTAACCCGAAATATGGGAGGAGAGATTGGTCCCACCGGGCGTGCCAAAATCTGTAGGGTATTTTTCGTCACCCCATTGAGATGGGAATACGCGCGCGCTTGTCAGGCGTACTACAAATTCCCCCTACCTAGGATAGGCCGGGGTTTAGTGATTATGGGGATCCGAATCTCCGGCAGCCGCAGACTAAGCTGCCGTTAATTTCCCCCCGCCTTTGGGGCGAGGGAACCTCCGATTAACGGGTTAAACTGGTCATGCGAACTCAATGTGCAGTGTACGCGTGTTTTGTTTTGGAAGGGGGGTTTGGATATATCGGGAGCCACGCAGAGTTTTTACGGGGGTCCCTCTACCCGGATAGCGGGCTGGGGGTTAAGAGGGCTAGCAGCCCCCTTGCGGGGTGCGGGGCAGCGCCCTGTTAGAAATTTTTTTCTAACAGGGACAGTGTCGTGGAGTATGTGTATGTGTACATATGTATATATATACATGTATATATCAATAAAGGGGGAAAAAGACATCCAAAGGATGCGTGGGGCAGCACCTTGGGCGCTGTGCGCCTAGGTGCTGTTCGCTCAGGCGCTAGAGTGCCACGTATCGGCACGTGGGCGCTCTGCGCTTGAGCGCTAGGCGCTTGAGCGCAAGCGCGCCACGTGTCGGCATAGGGGCGACTTGTGCTTGAGCGCTGGGTGCTTGAGCGCAAGTGCGCCATGTGTCGGCACGGGGGCAACTTGCACTTGAGCGCAAGCGCGCCACGTGTCGGCACGGGGGCGACTTGCGCTCGAGCGCTTGCGCTGGAGCTCGAGCGCGCCACGTGTCGGCACCGGGGCGACTTGCGCTCGAGCGCTTGCGCTGGAGCGCAAGCGCGGCACGTGTCGGCACCGGGGCGACTTGCGCTGGAGCGCTTGCGCTGGAGCGCAAGCGCGCCACGTGTCGGCACGCGGGCGCTCTGTGCTTGAGCGCCGGCGAGAAAAAGAGGCTTTTAGCCTAAAAAAAATTTCTCTGAAGAGAAATCAGAATCAGAGAGGAGTTGGACTCCTGAGTGTGTTCTTTTTTTTTTTAGGTTAATGGGAAGGGTTCTTCTTCTTCCTCTTCTTTTGGCTGGATCTTGAAGATCAAGAGATATGGGATTTTTTAAAATCTCTCCTTTTTGAGATCTAGTGACAGATTCAAGTTCCCCTTCATGGGTTTGGTGGTGAAAAACTATTTTGTTTTATAAAAAGAAGAGTAAAACTCTTGATTTAATTCAAGAGAAAGAAGAAGGTTTTGGAACCTTGAAGAAGAAGGAAAGATCTCAGATTTGGAAAATTTTTAGAGAGAGAAAAAAGTTGTTGAGATATTTCATTATCTTTGCCTTTATAGGCTATACACTTTACACATAGCCCCTTGGACTTCACAAAATGGCATTTTACCTATCCCATGGCTTATGTGCCATTTCTTTTTGCACATAAGCCATGGGCTTTAAAAAAATTTAGCTTTATGCCTATTTTTCTTACATTTATCCATAAAATAAAATAAAAGAAATGCAACAAAATTATTTATTACAAAATTTTTATCTTGGCATGGGGGGAGGCTGGCCGTTTCATGTTCGGGCTCGACCCGGGCATGGGCCCACTGGATCTGGGCTTGGGCCCACTTGTCTTGGGGTTGACTTTGATTTTGACTTGGTCAACCGGGGTGTAAATTTTTACCCCAACAGCTTCCAGAGTAATAAGGACGACAGTAAGTCAATCTCGGGTTTTGTCTTCACCCTTAATAGAGGGGTGGTATGTTGGAAGAGTTCCAAGCAAGATACCATTGCAGACTCGACGATGGAGGCCGAATACATCGCTGCCAACGATGTTGCCAAAGAGGTTGTTTGGATGAAGATGTTCATAAGATGAACAATGGAGCTGTGGCTTTGGCCAAGGAACCCCGGTCCCATCAGTGATCCAGACATATTCTTAGGCGGTATCACCTGATCAAGGTGACAGTAGATCGCCGGGAGATCGAGGTCAGGAGAGTTGACACGAAGGATAACACAGCGGATCCACTCACGAAGGCCCTCCCCCAGATACGATACGGGAGACTTTTTGGGATGTTGGGTATGAGATACTACAACAACTGGTCTTAGTGCAATTGGGAGATTGTTAGGAATATGTATACCCTAGAGGCCATTATTGTATGATATAGTGGATACTGGGACATATATATAGAGGACTTTCTTGCTCGACATGATAGTATACTATCTGGTTGCCTTTATCTTAACATGTTCACTGGTATTATTATACTGTCTCTTATATACATGTTGATAAAGCCCTCAGGATGTTTTCTTGACTACCAGGACTATGATGCAGATCATACTACTGGGACTTGTGTACTCTACAAGCACATCCTTTAACAGTTCTTAGTCAAGAGAGTATCAAGACAGGGCATCGATATTCCAGAGTAGACTAGTGTATACGTTTCTTGACCCTGTATGGGGATATAGTTGATCCCATATCCAGTGGTGTTTGACATCAAAGATTGTACATAGGTGCTCATTAGAGAATGGGTACACCGAACAGGACTCGCCGAGAACTCCTAGATGGTACTATACCAATCTTCAGATAGCAGTTCTCCGGTAACACTGGTACAGGTTAGTCTGTAGCGTTAGAGTTTCTTAGCAGGACCACTAGGTTTTAGCAAGCATCAAGTATGCAATTTAAAAAAATCTAGAGTGCTAAGGAACACAAACCAAGAATCGAATTAGAGAATTAGGGTTTTATAATGCATGTAAACAAACTTTACACTAAGTGAACAAGGAATACAACCTTTGTAGACTGGTCCTTCACTTCTAAAGCTCTGTGTAGTAGTCCTTAGATCCAAGTAGTGGTCCCCGAACTCTTCTTAGGCTCCACTAGGCAAAAGGAATGAGCTTTCTTAAGGATCTTCGAGGCCGAAGATAATCTACCTTGAGAAATCTCTAACTCAAGCTATCTCTTCATTAATTGAGGAATTAGTGAAGCAAACAACCTATACTAAATGGCTAGTTTGGTATAGTTTGATAAAGTAAGAATTTTGCTCACTTTAGAATTATTTTTCTCTCTTTCTTTCTTCACCTCACTCAAAGCTAGAGAGCAAAGAAGGAGATGAAGAAGATGATCAAGTGATGAACCATGGTATAAAATTATCTCAATTGATATTTGTAGAGGCTTAACCATGGCTGAAGATAATGATTGGGTTAATAAATATCTAGAGTAAAACAAAATTAGTGGACTAAGTCAAGGCTTCTACATGCTTCCACAAGTATCTTAAGCCATGGCATTTTCCACCTAATTTTGATTTATCTCTTAATTATTAATCATCCAAATTATCTTTAGTTTGGTATGAGTTTCATACACCCATGTCCAATGTATTATCTAGCATGAAACAAAAATAAATACATTAATATATATCTCATATATATTTATATGAATTTGTAGAAAACAAATTCTTAAGTGAGCTAATATTAGTTAATATATATTAATATATCAAATATATAATTATATATTAAATTATTAAATCAACACTTGATTTAATAATCTGGCTATGTCACATACAACTGACTAATATCATTTATATGTATATCAAATATATATATAAAAAATTATTGAATCAACACTTAATTCAATAAACCGGTTATATCACGTATAACCTATATCGCGAGATTAGAATACTGTATCACATACACGCATTAATCTCGGTCCCGCATATATCACATATGTGCCCTACTTCGTTTCTCTTGAGCTAGGAAATCTCTGTGTAGGGCTCTAAAGACTCGTCAATACGCTAGCAGTAGGTGATGATCACATTAGTCACCCACAAGCCATCAGCGGTACTAGCTGGAAGTAACGGCTACCCAGGTATTGAGCGATCAGAAGATCAACAAGCAAGCTTGTCCAAACTCCCATGAATCCAGTAAGTAACACTACAGTACAGTCCGGTCTTTTCGTCTGATATGTCGCATATCGAGTCTGGGGGTGGTAAACGTCAGACCCTACTGATAACTCTTACCAATAAATCTCATCAACAGCCCTGGACAGAGACTTCCTGTTATAGCCAATCAAGCATAGCGCAACATCAACTCCCAATACCGGGAGAGGCAAAACCCCTCCTATCGCCCAATACCCTAATGTCTTATCAAGTTATTAGGGTTTGACGATTCCACCCCCAGACTCGATATGCGACATATCAGACGAAGAGACCGGACTGTATGGTAAGTGTTACCTATAGCCTTTATGGGAGTTTGGACAAGCTTTCTTGTTGATCTTCTAATCCCTCAATACCTGGATAGCCGTAACATCTAGCTAGTACCGCTGACGGCTTGTGGGTAATTGATGTGATCATTACCTACTGCTAGCGTATTGACGAGTCTTTAGAGTCCCAAACAGAAGTTTCCTGGTTCAAGAGAAACGAAGTAGGGCACATATGTTGATATATGCTGGAGCCTGATTAAATACGAGTATGTGATACTGTATTCTAATCTGGCGGTTATTTGATATCAGTTAGATTATATGTGATATAACCGGATTATTGAATCAAGTGTTGATTTGATAATGTGATATACGGATAAATGATATTAGTCAGTTATATGTGATATAACCGGATTATTAAATCAAGTGTTGATTTAATAATATGATATACATTTATATTTGATATAATTATATGTTAACTAATATTATTAGCTCACTAATTATTCTTCATAATATATATATATATATATATATATATATATATATATATATATATATGAAGCATGACATGGATTTTCTATTTTTGGAAAATAGAAAATGAGGTGGAAAATGTGGGGAGATATTTGTGGAAAGGGCAAGTATGGATTTGTCATTTATTTTATTCATTTGCTTGCACTATTGAAGCATGGTTACAATTTTTAATTGTTGAAAATGGCATGCTTCAATAATGTGTGAGCTAAGAGCCATTCTTTACTTCATTCTACACTTGAGTTTTTTCTTGAGCTCATATGATGAGCTCTTGCTCTCTAGCTCTCTCCATCTTCCTCCTCACCTCCTCCAAGCTCAATCCCTCACATGTGTTGTGAAACCCCGAGCTTGTGAGAATCCTAGTGAGCAAACAAAACCCCTACTTCACCATCCTACACTTGATTAGCAATTAAGTGTAGTGTGTTTCCTTCATTAAAGAGTTTAGTGAAGAGCTAGCTTGGATTAGTGGAGCTTCGGGTAGATCATCTTATGCACGAAGGTCATCGGAGGAAGCTTTTTCATTCTTCAAATGGAGCCTAGTGGAGTCGTAGGGACTACAACCTGGAGCTTTAGAAGAGAAGGACACGGACTACAAAGGTTGTAACCTCATTCTCTTACCATAGTTTTTGATATCATGCTTAAAACCCTAATCATCTAGTTTAGATCTTAATTAGTGTTGATTAGCACCCCGAAATTTTTGAAATTGGCATACTTGATGCTAGTAAAACCCAGTGGTGGTGCTAACAAACACTTTTAGTTTCTTACTATTGCTATTACTATATTGTAATACCTGTTACCTGTATTGGTTACCGATGCCCACAATATTGACTTGCTATCCCGATTGACCTGACTTGCTAGACAAGATATGTACACGATTGTCCTGTGTTGACATTAGATAGACATTTTATTAATACCTAACTTGAACATGAAACCTGAGGGAAAAAGGGAAAATCAATAATGAAACTTGTAACTCAACAGTTCACTACTTTCCAGAGACTGATCAATCGATATGGGCTTCGAGCCCCGAAATGGTGATGCTAACATCATTCATCTATACATGACATTGTTTTTACTGTCTAGCGGCACGTCTCGGATTGAGCCCCAAGAATCATGACCGTGGTCCCGGGCACGCACGGGATATTATAGAGTTATGATGATGATTACATTAATTGATTTCAAATACCGTTCGGATAAATAATCTAGAAACACAGATTTTATGATACACGTGAGGTACCTACTGCCTGCTAATATATCACATGTGATTGTTTGCTTATAATTATACCTCATTTTGCACATAACACCCTATATATACATTGCTCAGTTGATTATTATGATATTTATGACGCACTGACGTTTGGGTTTTGCATGGCCCAATTTCTTTAATCTTGTCGCAGGAAGATCAAGAATATTTTGACAAGCAAGCTGAGCAGTGAGGAGCTTTGCAGATTGATTTAGTGATGTTTAGTTTAACGTTGTGATCCCATAAAGGATGCAGCTAGGATATTATCTCTTGATTGTGTCTTTATTCATTTCCGCTATCTTTCTTGTTATTATTTTATTATGGCAGATGGACATATGATAGTTAGATTTTTTTATTTACTGTTCTTGATATCTAATTGACAGTCATAATACGACTATGAACGGATTTTTTTCTCACCATAGGTAGCATGGTTGGTTTTATCACGTACCGTATTTACATATTTTGGGAAGTGGGGCGTGACAACCAGTTGCCAACAACTTAACCAATTTCAATCGTCTTTATATCAAAATGTTGATCCTAATACTATCTATGAAAATTGGACATCACCATCCAGTTCTTATCAACAGTACCAAACTTTCACACCCTATCATGTTGGTACTTCTCTTGAGGCTAATGTGGCAACTTGTAAACCCATGTCCATTGCAGAACATATTAAACACACTTAAAGCCAACAATTCAACCAATTCCAACCCTACCAAACTTTTGCACCTTATTTAGACATTTCTTTTGAACATCAATTAGGAAGTTTCATGTTTCAAAGATAATCCTTCATTGAAACTTCTTCACAAACCATGTCTAGTCTTGAAATAGAGTTGGAATTAAGTAGATAGAAAGAACAAGGGTTCCCTCATAGTCAAATCAAAACCAATTCTTTTAATCTCAACATCTTCCATTTTGAAATCCAATTGAATGAATTTGATGATCAACCGCTTAATAATATAATTGATGAGGTGCCCGAGAATAACATGTTTGACTTGTCGAATCATGAGTGTGAAAGAGAGCCATACACCATTCCAAATCAAACTGATCCTTATCTAATTAATCTTGAAATTTCCAGTTTTTAAATCCCAAATAGTGAACCTAGTGATCCATCGATTGAGGACAATATAATTGATGAATTTTAAAGAACTATTTGTTTGATTTGACTGACGGTGTTAGTGAGATCAGTACTGAGAATGTCTTTGAGGATGATCTCGCTATGTTGGATGAGTTGGATTCGCCGACTTATTATGTCCCTTCCATCGAACTTGAACATCTTATTGTACCTTTAGCCGATACTATTCTTAGCACCTATCTATCCAATATGCAATACGATAGTCAGCCTTCATCTTACACATCTGGATCAACAATTCTCGTCACCGAAGTTTGTTTACCCATTTTAGTTCACACTTCTTCTTGTTCTTCTTCTCATTTTCTTTCACTTCCATCGAGGTTTGATGAACCACACTCCGACATTTCGAGTTCTATGATTCTTGAAATACCACTTGATTTAGACTCTTTTGAGAATGAGGTAGACAAGCTTTTTGACTCTTCTACCTCAACAATTCCTGACGGATCGAGTACTTTGAATCATGGTAAACAACACATTGATTTTGAAACTTTCAACCTTTCTAATGAATCTGGCTATTCCACAGATATGGATATCGATTCCTTTCTTTCTAATGAGGTGATTGACACTAGGGCATCAACTGTTACAATGATAGTTTTGAAGATATTTTCACTGAAGAACTCGCGTTTCTTGAAGAATTGGATGCTATGATAAATCAATCTCCACCGGAAATTCATGCGCCTCCGGTTGAGGCCGAAGAAACTGAACCGCCACCCTTTTTCTTATCACGTAGGAGAATGTGACTATTCCACCCACTCCTTATCTTTCACATTCTCGTTCCTATTCGCACTCACTTTTTCGTCTCCATTGACCGAGATGTAAAAACTTTTGTTTACACCTCTTGTCTTCCCTCTACATCATCTCTTATCATTACTCTCATTTCCGTTCCTTTCACTTGTAATATGATACCACTTCCATTCATATACAGTTTCAAGTATTCTTCACTTATATCCTCTACACGTGCTTTCACTAATCGGTGTATCACCATGATAAATATTTGAATGGTTGGTTTTAACTTTTGGTCTTTGTAAGACCTTTTATAGACCGATGATGTTTTTTCCCTCTTACTTTGAACTTCAAATTCTTAATAGTGGAAACAATATTTTAATTAAGTTTGGGAGACTTTTGTTTTGTGTGTGTGTGTGTGTGTGTGTAAATAATAATCTCGTCAAAAATTTTGAAAACTCAAAACTTTTGTGACCTCTTTGTGTGGCATAACAGCGAGGACACTATCAAGTTTAAGTTTGGGGTATGCTCAGTGAGCTTTCTATTTTTGCATTCATGTTTACTTTCCACATGCATTTGCATGTTTATTTTAGTTTTTTCTTTTCTTTTGCATGTTTAAATTCCGCATTACATCATATTTAAATTTTGCATTGCATATATATAAAAAAAAACCATAAAAATTGAATTTTTTTCCTAAAATATAAAAACTTTGTCGTCAGGTTAGCTATTAGGAAAACTTAGACTCAAGTCCGACAGTTTAGATTGATAAGTTAGAAATAACTAAATTCTAGGATTAGAAGTTGAAAACCTGAAAAATAACCCTCCTTGAGTCTAACTGTAATGAATATAAATCTTTGCACCACACTATACATGTCATGAGTTTCGAGAACTAGATGACAAGTTTGAAATGTATAATAAATTTTTTAATGAATTTTCTTAAGATCAAACAAGTTTGTTTAGAAATAAGTAATATTGAGTATGATTCATGAGTGAAGTTGATATGAAGGGAGAATGTTGAAATCTTTAATAGAGGCTAAGTTGGAAAAATAACATATCTTGAATTTGATTGGAGTGATTACACACCTTATCTACATATACACGTCTTTAATTTTGGGATGAGAAATATAACTTGAAGTATCTCCGTTGGTGTTCTTTCTAAAAAATTTCATTCACAACAAGTCCTTGTTTTGTGACCTAGGTTACTTGGGTAATTAAGTCCTTAGGGTTGTTTCTACACCTGATGCCCTAAAACAATCTAGTTTGGGTGTCATTGACCTAAAGCTCGCTAAGTTGCCTAGAAAATCTACTTCCAAAACAAGCCAAGCAAGTGTTCTCTTCGATTTAAAATTCTTCATGGTTCTTTGTGGAAGAATAAACTTGGCTGTGAAGAATTTCAGATGAACGATAAAACCATAGCCCGCTTGGGAGACATTCGATGGAGATATGAAAGTTTAAATTGAAGTGACAAAATTTAATACTATTGCACAATCACGAAGGTGTGTAAGAACGAAAACAGATGAGAGGTGGAGTGAAGAATATGACGGAGTTCTTTGTTAAGGACGATAAAATCCTAGATTTGAGATTAAGCCCTAGAATGAAAACTCAAGAACATCTTAGGACTTTACAAACTCGCGAGATGCTTTTTGAAGTTATTTCTTGTCTTTATTGAAGACATGAATACTTTTAATCGAAATTTTTGAAACAAAACGACACTATTTGCACAAGCACGTAAAAATGTATAGGAGCTTAAGTTAAATGAATAGCGAGGTATGAAAAATAAGGGTTGGAAGTTTCTAATTTAGGATGATAGAGTTTCTAATTTAGATACTGAACTTTAGGATTAGAGTCAATGGTTAACTTGAAAATCTAGCTTGATAGGATTTTGTAGTTGTAATCTGCTAAAAACCCTCAAGAGACACAACTCCCCCTATTAGGGATATTTAGAGATTTAAAGGCTTGTTACACGAGCTAAGTCAAATCGTGACGCCTACGAAAGTGAGTTAGGTTTTCTTTTTCTTTTTAGGTTTTTATTTATTATTTTTAGTTTTACTCGAGAACGAGCAAAATATAGGTGTGGGGGTATTTGATCGGGCACATTTATTGCATATTTATTATCATTTTTCCTATCTTTTATTAATTAATAAATTTTATTATTTATAATTTAAGAATATATGTGGAGTTATGTGTAAAAATACATTTATATGTTTCTTAAATAATAAATGATATATTTGTCAGTAAATTGGTTGAATATCTTCTTAAATAAAATAATTACTACTAATGATTTGTTTTGAGATATTGTGCATGTTTAAATGTAGCCAAATCAATTCAAGAGATCAAACCAATCCAAGAGATCAAATCAAATCAAATTCGAAAATTCATATCAGCCTAATTTGGTAACAATCCGAGGATCCTCGAAACTGCAGATAGACGACAAGCTATTCAAGATATTATGCGCTAAAAGAAACCTAAAAATAGTTAAAAGAATTTAAAAAAAATCCGGAGCTCTAATTCTTCCAAACTGCAGCGGAACCGCCGCACGGAAAGAAAGATCTGCGGCGGATCTACCATGTAATTTGGGTCGTACGATATAATTTTTTTGGGTCATATTCTTATTTTTGCATGCATCGATATCGAAGCTAGGGTTTCATATTTTAGAGCCTATAAATATAATGAGCAGCAACCAACAGAAGGCATCTAGGGTTTAGTTTTTAGGTTAAAGTAATTCAGATTTTTTATTTCTTTCTTTCTAGTTAGCGGTTAAAATAATTGTATGAAGCTTCAATTCTTAATAAATGGTAGTTCTGTTTAATTTCTTGTCTCTTTTATTTTCTGCAATTTAAATTCACACACTTTAATTCCTTGCAACTTTAACTCATGCACTTTTAACTTCTGCAAATCGAATTTCATTGCATTTAAATTTTTTAAATTTTAGATTAAATTGATTTTGTGTTATGGAATTTCTTTCTCCCCACTTTCTTTCTTCTAATTGTTTTAAAGCGATGTACTCAAAGGTGACTCTTTACTTTCATTAGGGCCCTACTAGTTAGCTTTTTATCATTTGTTTTTTCTTCTCTTCCTCTTCGTTTATTCTTTTTGATTTGTTTTCAATGAGCGAGTAATTTCTCACTTGTTAGGATTTGTAGGAAAGTGTATTATGAGAGATGGAAATATCCCTTATACGCTTCTTATTTATCATTTTAATTTTTTTTTATAAACTTTGGCAAAGCGAGTATTAACTCTTTTATTTGGGCGCTCTATCCCTTTATGATAGTTGTGACCCAGATTTGAGACTAGTTATGCTTGCTTTGTTAGAGGCTTGAGATAATAGGGATCAATGGAAGGACATGGGTCAACAGAGAGAATCCCTAGTACCCCTCTAAGTACCTTAATCCACGTTTATCGCTATTTCTCTAGCATAAATTAATTAAAAGGTTAAAAGGAATAATTTTTAAATACTATCTCTTAACTACCCAATCCAAAAATCCTAATGAGTTTATTTTTCATTTATATTTAAATCTTTTTTAGATTAAAACGAGCGATCAAACTCTTTTCTATTAATTCGTCTAAAACTTGATATTTAGTGTTACTATCTCCCGATGGATGACCCGTACTCACCGCGGTTAGATATTGCGATACCGTGTTGATTGCGGTAATTAGAAAACCACAAAAAGACAATTTTTAACATCAATAATCGACTCATCCTTTTATTTTCTCAAATTTTCACAAGATAAAACCAAATTTTCACTTTCAAGTTTCAAAGTATCAATAGTAGCACAATATAAATCAAGTTTCGAAACCAACTCATTCTTCTCCAAGACTAATTTATCAACTAAAGCTTTTTGAGAATTATGAGTGGAATTTAAAACACTAAAATTTGCTTTTTATTTAAAACTTCAAAAGAATCGCAACAAGAAACCAAATGACTTCTCTCGTAATCTAAGATAGAAATACGATTTTCAAGAATTCTATTTTTAGATTCTAATGAAATATGACAATCATGCAAAGTATTGAAAGCATCTAATAATTGATCATGCGTCAGTTTGCGAGAATCATAAGAAGGATTAATTACAACGTAATGATCAAAACATTCCTTTTCCGATTCCATAAAGTTGGATCGTCTCTTTTAATTCGCATTTTATTGAGACGCCTATAAAGTCGCTATAGTCGTCGTTATCATGGTTTTCTCTCTTTTTTTATATTGTAAACGGCTTACTCTCCATAGATATTCTCTAAGGAGCACCACAAGTCATGTGTTATCTTGCAAGAAGAGATATTGTTAAGGACATCAACATTTAAAGAACAAAAAAGAATTTTAATAGCTTTAATGTTCAAAACAAATAAATTTTTATCACGAGCACTCCACATAGATTTAGCAATAGAGAGAATAGAGCATTCATTATCAACTATTTTCCATATATCCTTACCCCGAGATTCAAGAAAACATTGCATCATAATTTTCCAAAACTCAAATATAGAACCACCAAAATATGGAGGATTATGAATAGAGCGTTTATCACGATAAGAGCAAGATGGTAAAGATGATTCCATAGGATCTACTCTAAGATGTTAAACCTACAAGAGAGCACCAAGCTCTGATACCAATTGAAAATATACCTAGAGGAGGGTGAATTGGAATATACTACAGATATACTGAAATTAAAAAAATTCTATACTTGCAAATAGAGAACACAATTGTAAAGCTTAATAAATGATATACTAATATGAAAAGTGACGAAGCAAACTACATTTGTGAAACAATAAATAGCAAGCAAGCAAAATATCAAGTAATGAGCATTTAGAGCAAATAGGGAAAAAACATGCAATTTCTAAGCTAAAGTAAATAAGTAATTAGAGAGTAAGAAATTGCAAATGCAAGCATGCAAGGTTTATAGTGGTTCGGGAGATCCCCTAGTCCACTTTCTTTAGGCGCACGAGCCTGATTAATCGTTATGTTCTTGTGAATGTGTTATATGAATTTCTAAATACTGCAATCAAGACGGTGTCACTTGTTATTAGGCGCAATGAGTCCGAATCGTCTACGGAGAGAAGGTATGTTTTTCATTTTTGTTTTAGACAAGTTAATTCTAAATGTCTAGGGGTGTTTATTCTATCCTATGCGATATGTATAATGTGTTGGCTATAGTGCCCTTAAGGCAATTATTGTAATCGCAGGCAGGCGATTATAATAATTAAGGGAGGACCTATACGGGTAGAACAGTCTTACTCGAGATGATAGTATGCTATCTGGTACATCTCTATCATCATTTACATATATTGTGCGGTATTACAGATCACTATTATATGTTGATAGAGCTCATAGGATTCATGCTTGACTACCAGGGTTATTGTAGCAATAATACTTATGAGAACTAGGTAGTTTATAAACAAATCTTTAAATATCCCTAGTCGTGGGAATATCGAGACTGGGCATCAACATTCCAGAGTAGACTAGTATATATGTTTCTTTACCCTTACGAGGGGTGATGGCCGGTTTCACAGCCATTGGTGTCAGTTAGTCACCAAACATAGTATACAGGTGCTCATTGGGTTATAAGTTATACTGGACGGACTCACCGGGAATATGGTAGATGGTATTATACATATTGTCAGATAGCAGTTCTCTGGTGATATGAGTACAACTTAGTCTTTCGACCTAAGATCGTCATTTGTCTCGTGTGAATTCCTACCGTGCTTTGATTACTACCCTATCACGACTCTATTGAGTCGTGCAACAAGGTTTTAGTTAGGTACAGTCCCGAGCCACATGGAGGCAGTGAGCTGATCGTCAGGGATTCGTCTCTCCCAGTATTGGGGGTAGATGTCGTGCTATGCACGGGTAGCCAACGCCAGAAATTCTTGGCCAAGCTAGATGAGAATTACTGATTTGGATCAGTAGTTTCTCAGTGGGTGATGGGCATCACACTGACACAACTTATCGCGTTATTAGGTGTCTGACTTTATCCACCCCCTATACCCGATATGCGATACTCTTAGACGAATAGACCGGACCGTATGGAGATTGTCACTTTCAGGCTCAGTAGGGATACGAACAGGTTTGCTTGTCGGCCTTCATTTTGTTCAATACCTGGGTAGCCATTACGTACAGCTAGTGCCGCTGACGTGCTTGTTCCCCTCCAAAAGACGCGACCGGGATGTTGGGACGTCTGGGCCTGAATTCCGAGGGCATAAGCTAATTGGTGCTATCCGTCCACCTCTCCGAAGATGCCAAGTTGATTTATGGCACCGTGTATCGAAGGTTTAAACGGATGCGGCCGATGTAGCAGACTTCATCAGATTCCTTCTCATTATGAGGGGTTTTTGATTGTGGGGACGCTTTTCCCTGCAGGCGCAAGCCCCTGCAGTTAATTATGCTACCGCATCGCGGTAACAAGTTTCTCCTTCTCCAGATGGCCACTTCGTGTCATGGGTGTTTGTTTTGTTTTTAGTTGCCCGTGGATTGTATACGGAGACTAATTTATGTCATCGCTCGTAGGGCGTGGAATAGTTTAAATCCGTAATTTCTTCGATTTGGGATTGGGGGTTGGGTTTAAGGATACGTTAGTCTCATTTGAGACTAAGATCAACTTAAACGTTTGTTAATGATACGTTAGTCTAATTTCAGACTAAGATCAACTTAACGAGATCGTTTAGATCCGACAAAAGAGCGTTTGGGCTCTATTGTTTAGTTTAGAGACATTGCGGTCGATTACCAGTTTAAGAACATAGTGGTCCAATGTTAGTTTAAGGACATCTCGGTCCATTGTTAGTTTAAAGACATCACGGTCGAGATTAAGGACATCATAGTCCGTGAGTTTAAGGACCCCACAGTCCAATGTTAGTTTAAAGACATCACGGTCGATGTTAAGGACATCATAGTCCATGAGTTTAAGGACACCACAGTCCAGTGTTAGTTTAAAGACATCACGGTCGAGGTTAAGGACATCATAGTCCATGAGTTTAAGGACACCACAGTCCAGTGTTAATTTAAAGACATCACGGTCGAGGTTAAGGACATCATAGTCCATGAGTTTAAGGACCCCACAGTCCAGTGTTAGCTTAAAGACATCACGGTCGAGGTTAAGGACATCATAGTCCATGAGTTTAAGGACCCCACAGTCCAGAGTTAGCTTAAAGACATCACGGTCGAGGTTAAGGACATCATAGTCCATGAGTTTAAGGACCCCACAGTCCAGTGTTAGCTTAAAGATATCACGGTCGAAGTTAAGGACATCATAGTCCATGAGTTTAAGGACCCCACAGTCCAGTATTAATTTAAAGACATCACGGTCGAGGTTAAGGACATCATAGTCCATGAGTTTAAGGACCCCACAGTCCAGTGTTTAAAGACGTCATAGTCTGTAAGATTTGCTGGTTGTCGGGACCCGTCACCTCTCTGAAGACGTTGAAGGATTACAACGACATATATCAGAGGAGTGAAGAGATGTACCCTTGAACCAATGTTGGTTGAGAAATCTACAGTCCAATTTGGGACTAAGATCAAAAGATTTATGAGCATATGGGCTCAATTGATCTGAATTAAGGACTTATAGCCAACTTGGGCTAAGTCCATTTAGGTTTAAAATGTTGGACCTTTGTTTGGGTTGCTGAACATTTGTCTAGGCTCAGTCCCTCATCACTTAGCAATGCTAAACAAGAGTTTGAGGGCTCTGATAATATTTCTATCTTTGACTGAGCATTAAACATTGTAGCTCTGAATTTTACTCAATTTTGAGATTCAATTGAAGGGGAGTCTTTTGCCTCTGGAAAATTAGCCAATTTGGCTAAAAGTGGTGTTAAACACTAGAGAACAGTAGTGTTAAACACTAGAAATAAAGCTCTCAAATTAGTGTTTAAACACTAGAGAAGAAGGGGTCACGTAGGGACACGTGAGAACGCCTAAAGGTGGGGCCGGATCTCCTTTTACTTTGTTCTGTAAATAAGTGTTAAACACTTTTAATTTTTAGCCATCACGTATGGGCACGTGATAGGCACTCATGCACTGATTTGTGAAGGCATTTATTAGGGGTCACGTGGTAACACGTGAGAGCGCCCAAAGCCCACATTTCCTTTGCTTTTATTCTCTTTTTTTTGGAGGTCACGTGGGAGCACGTGAGGCATTGCCTCAAAGCTTTTTCCTTCTCATTTTTGGGGGTCTTTTCAGGGGTCACGTGGGGCCACGTGACCTTAGTTCTTTGCATGCATGGAGATCTTTTAAGTCTCCTTATTTTTAAGAATTAAATTCTCTGTAGGGTTAAACCCTAATTATGATTTTGGAGGAATTAAATTCCTATTGTGAAAGAATTAAATTCTTATGTAGGGTTAAACCCTAATTTCTTTTTTGGAGGAATCAAGTTCCTGTAAATCTGAGAGAATTAAATTCTCAATTAGGGTTAAACCGTAGTTTTGTCCATCTTGAAGGAATTAAATTCCTATAATTTTAGATGAATTGAATTCTCATATAGGGTTAAACCCTAGTTTCATTTTTGAGCAATTAAATTCCTGTAAATTGAGAGAATTAAATTCTCATATACCTAGTTTTGTTTTGGGAGAATTAAATTCTCTAAACTCAATTCCCCCTCTAAGTTTTGGATCTACATGGCGGAATCTCAACCCGATGAGAATTAAATTCTCAACTTATGGGGAGATTTACTTCTGCAGATCTTCAACCAGAGGAAGAACTAAGTTCTTTTGCAGAAGAGTTAAACTTTTAGATTGAGAATTAAATTCTCTTTTTTGAAGTTTTAAAGCTTTGATCCCTTTCTCACCTAGGTTTTCTTTCTTGAGAATTAAATTCTCCTTTCTTTTCTCTCTGCTTTTTGCTTTTTGAAAATTTCAAGATCCCCCAAAATTCTCCCTTTTTCTCTTCTCTTGGCTCCTATTTATAGGAGAATGAAAAGAATCAATTTGTTTAGTAAATCTTTCATTGAAAGATTTTTTTTTTGTTTTCTTAATCAATATGATGCTTTAGATCACTCAGTGAATTTTATTCACCGTTGGATTTTTAATCCAAAAGATATTCTATTTGTTATTCTTGGTGGATTTTAGGGAAATCTTTCTTTGTATGAAATCCTTCCATAAATTGTTGATTTTTAATCACCATTGGATTTTTAATCCAACGGTGCTCCATTTTACAGAGCACAATCTTTTTGTTTGGAAAGATCTAAATAAATATTAGGGTTTTTGATTTCCCTTAATTTAGAATTTAATTTTATTAATTCAGAAGGCTTTTGAAGCCCATCACGTGTTGGCACATGATCCCAATGCTTGATAATTTAATTCTGTCAATTAAAGAGTTGAGGGACCTGTCACGTGTTAGCACGTGACCCTCTTTGATTAGCATTTTAACCAGAATTCAATTCTGCTGTTTTAAAGAACTAAGGAATCATTACGTGTTAGCATGTGACCCTTGGTCACGTGTGAGCACGTGATGCCCCATTGGAGTTTTCCCTTAGTTTTTAACATATCTTTTAATCCTTTTCAGTGGGTTTAAAGGCCCATCACGTGTTGGCATGTGAACCCATTTAATTATTTATTTTATTCAGTGCCTACAGGCTTTGCCTGTAAATGGTCACGTGTGGGCACGTGATGCGTGGTCACGTGTGGGCACGTGTTACCTCATAACTTTTGATCCCGGATGAATTATGAGGCCCATAATATATCAAATCGAAGTTTTTTTCGATATGCTTTCGATATCATCAGAATTTAGCAGTTTCTCATTTGGGAGTTTATTAAAATACAGGCCGGAAGATACTGGTTCGCATTTTCTTAAGCATATCGCTGCCATTTGATACCTTGGACTCTTTTGCGCAGAAATTTTTGGCGGGAACAAATGCTCCCCACTACTTTGCCTACGTAAGTATATACATGGGTGAAGTAGTGTAGAGTAATGCATAGCGTATGACCAGTTTCAGGTTGGTATATAATTTTCAGAATCTTGGTCTGAGAAGATAACGAGCGGACACAAGCGTCGTCATTTATCATTGACTCAAATCTCGACTCTTAAGGGATATAGTTCCAAACCCTCAGCCCCATGAGCCGCACCCTTCTATTTCTTTATGTCTTACTCTGGCGTGAAGTAGTTTATATGCTCATGAGTAACTTCTCCATTTCAGTGGCATGCAGTTTTGGCAAGTGTGGTCCATAAATAGTAGATAACAGTTCATCTTGAACTCTTTATAGGGTAGCGATGGCTTAGGAAACAGGGTTAGGATCTGTTGCCTAAGACTTTCCAACTTTATGAGCCGTGAGGGTTTCATAAAGACTTTTCTCCCCACGAGTCGTGAGGTCTCGTAGGTGTATTTTCTCCTTAGGGGTCGTGAGGACTCCTAAGTGCGTTTTCTGTTGAGAGTCGTAAGGATCTCACAAGAGAATTTTCTCCCTTACGAGTCTAGAGGACTCATAAGTGATTGTTTCCCTCCTTGTCGTTATTCGACTTTGGAGAGTATGGCCTGTAGATAGTCTATCTTGACCTCCTTGTAGGGCACTGATGGCTTAGGAAATAAGGTTAGGATCTGCCACCTAAGGCTTTTCAAATTTATGAGCCGTGAGGGTCTCATAAAGACTTTTCTCCCTACGAGTCGTGAGGATCTCGTAGGTGTCTTTTTTCCTTAGAAGTCGTAAGGATTCCTAAGTGTGTTTTCTCTTGAGAGTTGTAACGATCTCACAAGAGAATTTTCCCACTTATAAATCGAGAGAACTCGTAAGTGGTTGTTTCCCTCCTTGTCGAGATTCGACTTTGGAGAGTGTGGTCCGTGAATAGTATGCAAGAGTCCGTTTTGGACCGACTTGCAGGGCCCCAGTGCTTAGGAGACAGGTTTTTTAATCCCCACTGCCTAAGGCTTTTCCCTACGAGTCGAGACGAATCGAGAAGTTCTCGCAAGGACACTAATTTCCTCATGAATCGAGACGAATCAAGAAGTTCTCGCAAGAATGTCCTAACGTCACAGTTAACCTTTGCTCTTTACGACAGAGGTCCGTTAGGGTCTGTGGTACTAGGGTTTTGCGCGTCGTACCGTCGCGTTGGCTGATGTATCCCTCGATAGGCAATCTTGCTGTTCGAGTAGCCTTGCGACTGTCGTGCCTCTGATCCCTTCGGGGGCTGGAAAAGAGTTCTTCAAGCAATCTTCTTAGGCAGTTTGACCGTCAGAAGAGCAAGCGTTAGGAATTTTGCCATGCCGCTTTTTACTTGAGGTTAGGCTCATTTTGGAGAGCCCCGATGAGTTATAACCACTCCGCGCTGGTGTGGGATGATCTCCGATAGTCTTTCAGGTTTTATATGAGTTGCCGTCAAGACCTTGAAGCTAGGAATTTGGCCTTTGCTTCGTTTTGCTGGTATTGTGTCTGCTGTAACGAGACGAATGTCGCGGTTATCTCTAGGTTGCGGGTGAACCGTCGAGGCTTGGAACTAGGGATTTTGCCGTGGCTCCATTATTTGATTATCGTGTCTGGATCCTGCTAGAGGAAGAACGCAGTGGTGACATCTCGTCTGCTGTATCGAGATGAACGTCGAGGTGATGACCACTCCATGTGGGATGATCTCCGGTAGTCTTTCAGGTTTTATATGAGTTACCGTCAAGACACTGAAGCTAGGAATTTGGCCTTTGCTTCATTTTCTTTGGCGTGTCCGGATCCTGTTAGAGGAAGGATGCTGTGGTGACATCTCTTCTGCTGTATCGAGATGAACGTCGAGGTAGTGACCATTCCGCGCTGGTGTGGGATGATCTCCGATTGTCTTTCAAGTTTTATATGAGTTACCGTTAAGACCCTAAAGCTAAGAATTTGGCCTTTGCTTCATTTGCTTTGGCGTGTCCGGATCCTGTTGGAGGAAGAACGCTGGGGTGATATCGCATCTGCTGTATCGAGACGAACGTCTATGTGGTGACCACTCCGCGCTGGTGTGGGATGATCTCCGATAGTCTTCGCTTCTGTAACAAGACCCTGAAGCTAGGAATTTGGCCTTCGCTTCGTTTTGTTTTGACCGTGAGGTCTTTTGTTGACGTTGCGTCTGCATCCTGCTGGACTGCGAAGGAACGACGTTGTTGACATTGCGTCTGCTGTAACGAGACGAATGCTGAGGTAGAGCTAGGATTTTGCCGTCACTCCGCTTTGCTGACCATGGGGTCTTTCGTTGACGTTGCATCTGCATCTTGCTAGACTGTAAAGGAATGCCGTTGTTGACATTGCGTCTGTTGTAACGGGACGAATGCTAAGGTGGAGCTGGGATTTTGCCGTCACTCCAATTTGCCGACGTTGCGTCTGCTGTAACGAGACGAATGTCGAGACGATCTCTAGGTTGTCTGTGAACCATCGAGACTTGGAATTATGGACTCTGCCTTGGCTCCGAGATTGATTGTCGTTGTGTCGCTTCCGTGCCCTGCTGGCATAAGAAGGAACACCGTTGCTGATCTTCTGGGATGCAGATGTTACTGTTGAGATCCGACTTTCCCTTTTGACAGGATCTGGTGGGGGACATATGGTTCCCTTTTCGTTTATGCCTATAGATTGTATACAGGGGTTAGTATAGACTCACCTGTAGGGCAAAAGTTTTATTCTTTCATTTTTTTAATTTCCGCGATGCTCTATCATTTCAGCTTTTATATCGCGAAAGTCACGATTGCCCAATCATTTCGGCTATTTTTCGCGGTGCCCAATCATTTTGACTATTTTTGTATTTACTCGCTGCTTTTTATTGCGAGTTGTCTAATCATTTCGGCTATTTTTGTATGCATATATTTTTACTTGCTGATTTTGTTGCAAGATGCCCCATCATTTTGGCTATTTCATATGCATTTTTGACTCGCTGATTTTTTTTATCGCGAGCGTGGAACTTGGAATCTGGTGCCAGTCTTAGTATCAGCATCGTTGCGACTGGAATATTGCCAGGTGTGAATCATCATTTGCCATGAAAGGACTTGAGATTTGATACCAATTTAGGCATCAGCATCGCTACAACTGGGATATTGCCAAGAGTGAATCATCATTTGCCTCTGTCGATGTCAAACAAAGGTGGCTTAGCAAACAGGGTTAGGATCCTGTTGACTAAGGCTTTTTGACTTTACGAGCCGTAAGGGTCTCATAAAGGTATTTCTCCCTACGAGTCATGAGGATCTCGTAGGTGCGTTTTCTCCTGAGGAATCGTGAGGATTCCTAAGTGTGTGTTCTCTTATAAGTCATAAGGATCTTACAAGAGTATTTTCTCCTTATAAGTCGAGATGACTTACAAGTGTTGTTTGCTGTACGAGCATATCCCTAGTCACGGATGGGACTTTGTTAGGGAAATGTTTATTCACGCCCGTGGATTGTATACAAGGGTTAATACTGAACCTCTTGTAGGGCAACATTGGAGATTGTGATGGCTTAAGAACAGGTTCAGATCCATGTAGCTTAAGGCTTTTGAATCCTATGAGCCGTGAGGGTCTCAAAGGGGAATTCTCCTTACGAGTCGTGAGGATCTCGTAAGTGTAATTTCTCCTTAGGAATCGTGGGGATCCCTAAGTGTGTTTCTCCATTGTGAGTCATAAGGATCTCACGCAGGTATTTTCTCTCTACAAGGTCGAGAGGACCTTGCAAGTGTCTTTTAACGAGATTGCGCCCTTTCGGGTTTTCACAAACTCGCCGGTAGTCTTGTTGTTTTTACTCACGGAGCCCTTTCGGGTTTTCATCAGTGCCCATCTCGCTTGTGGACGTACCATTTATTTTTTATCACGTCAGCCTGTGAACGCCGCGGGTTGTAGTAGTTTAACGACGTTTCGGTCATTTGCAAGTTTTAGGACATTGCGGTCCATCGTTAGTTTAGGGACGTTTTGGTCCGACGCCAGTTTTAGGACATAGTGGTCCATTGTTAGTTTAACGACGTTTCGGTCCGTAGCCAGTTTTAGGATATAGCGGTCCTTCGCTGCCATATTTGAGGTGAATTTCTAGTTTACGGGCTTTTCGGTCCATTGTTGCCATATTTGAGGCGAATTTCTAGTTTACAGACTTTTCGATCCATCTTTGCCGTATTTGAGGCGAATTTCTAGTTTACGGACTTTTTGGTCCATCTTTGTCGTATTTGAGGCGAATTTCTAGTTTACGGACTTTTTGGTCCATTGTTAATTTTAGGACATCTCGGTCCTTGGGGTTTTCCTTATGAATGAGCACGATGCCCCCGGCATGTCCATCCTTTTCGGAGCATGTGGTTGTGGCGGGTTCATCTTCCATTTTCCGGATAATGCGAACTTGCCCAGTTGGTATTGGTCATCAATCCAGCCTTTGAAGACGAAGCAATCTTCGATTGGGTGGCCTACCACTTGATGATAGGGGCAATAATTTGATTATTGGCCTCACCGGGTTGCAATAGGCGTTTTGGATCCGGCAAGGTGATGAGCCTGTTGCGCAGCGCTAGCTCGAATAACCTCTTCATCCTATCCCGAGGGAACGAGTAAGGGCATCTCATCTTCTCTCCAAGGGATGGCTGTCTATCACTTTGGCGATCGGCTGATTTTGGACCATTAAGCTGCTGCTGAGCATTAGCGATGAGGGTCGCTTTCCCTTTCCCTTTTTCATTTCGAGATTCCAGCTTCGAAGAAGATGGTCTATGACTCATCTGGTCCATTTGGGCCAGCTTATCAATCAAGGACTGAAAAGTGGTCGGTTTGAAAAAATCATAAATTGGGAGATGGTCGCTTGAGGGTCAAGGGTTCTCACGAACATGCCCACTGCCGGCACTTCTTCGATGCGCTGCTCGCATTTCGACCATAAATTTTGCCACTGTATTGCATACTGGACCCAAGTTTTGCCCGGCTTCATCCTGGCGTTAATTAGTGCGGTAATCGGAGTACGCTCGCTAGCGCTCGTGAATCTCTGCGTAAACAGCAGCTCCATCTCCGCAAATGTCTTAACAAAATCGTTCGGGAGTTCAGAGTACCATTCGAATGCTGTTTCCGATAAACTACCAACAAACTGGCGGAGCGGAAGTTTATCATCACCTCCGGTGTTGCCGCATAAGGCTCTGAATTGAGCGACATGCTGGTGAGGATTGCCCGTCCCTTTATATACATGAAACTTAGGGATCGTATATCCCGGCGGGTACCTTATTTGGTCATACCAGCCCGGATAGGGTCGTCCCGTTTTAACGATCTGCCCAGCCACTTCATTCGCCTGATGAGCTCGTATTTGCTAAGCGATATAATCATCCAGGGAAGCTTTGGAGATTGTCTCCTCCTTAGCTGTTGACAGAGCCGGCAGAGGATTTGATGTCTCTCCTCTATCATCTTCAATTATTATTGGAGGATCTTCAGCTGGAGGGTCCGACTGGATCATCATGCCCACCATATCTTGGAACAGAAGGGCCATTTGTTTTATATTGGCCGCTTGTTCCGCAGCTTCTTTGTCCTTCTTCTCAAGTATTCTCCAAAAAAAATCAGCATCAGTTTCCTACTCACGGCGCTACTCCGAGGATGTCTCCGGGCTTGCTTTTGATCCCGTGAGTGCAGTCATGGCTGTTAGCATTTCTTGGAGCTTTTGTTGCTGCTGCTCCTGAGCCTTAGTCACTGATCGCGTAAGCGGTCAATGACCTGTGGAGATATGGCTATCCTCTTTTTCGGATACCATATAAACGGTATGCACCACCATGCCCCCAGACTTAGGGCATTTAGGCTCAGTGCCCTTGACGTTTGTCGCAGACATGGGAATTTTCTCCGGCCTTCTCCTTTTATGGGCGGTCGAAGTTGAGGGGGTCGTTGTAGTGGGCACCTAAGTAGCTGTCACCTTCTGTGGCTTAACAGGGCAGTTCTCTTCTTGCCGAACCTTCATCTTTTCCTGTCGGCGGAGGTAATCTTGATTAATTACTGAGTCCTGGACCAGTCGCCAGACTTTGTAGATTTTGGAGGACAGCCGCTGAGGGGACTGTTCCGGCTTTATTTCTGTAACATTCTCTACTGATGGAGGAGATCTTTTCAGTACGGCGGTAGGAAAGTTCCTGCGCACCTTGTTCAGCAATTCAAAGCTGTTCCCAGTTGAAATGGCAGCATTGACTTCTACGGTTAGGGCTGGTGGAGTTAGCCCAGAGGGTGACTTTCCCCCAGCCTTCCTTACTCGGCGCCAGTGGCGACGTCGAGCGTGTCGAGCCGTTGGGATTGTTTCAGCTTTAGGGGCGACTTCGTTATGCCCTCTGTTTTGGAGAAGGGCTGTTGCTGGCGTCAGCCTCTTGAAGACTGATGTCCGTTGAGTAGAAGTATTTAATCAGTCAAAGACAGACTTTGGAGCGCGAACGTGAGCCAGAGTGGGAGCCGGGACAATCAGTCTTGTAAAGACCGACCATTTGGTAGGAGAAGCCGCCTTGACGACTTCGGGAGCAGGGATGGTTACTCTTTTCGGAACAACCTTTTCTTGAATTGCAGGCTTCACCATTGGCCCACAGGAACTTTGGCCCAATCTGGTGAAGACCGAGGTGCTGGAGCTGGACGACCCGTTGAGAGGGGCCGCAGTAGTTGTAAACCGATCAAAGACCGACTTTTTAGGAGTTTCCTGTGTTGGTATAGGAGTGCTGAAGCTTGTAGGCGGGACATGGTCCCGAAAAACAGTCCAGTGGTGGCCTGAGTGACCTGTTCCACCGGCATCGTGAACAGGGAGGCCGCTTGGGGCCCGTAAGCTATGCCTCCAGATGAGGCGGAAAGTGGGTTGCAGTTGCAGTTGGAACACTTCGTGCAAGTGGACGCCATTGATCCTTCGCTTTCTGCAACAAGTAAGACGCCAAGTCTTAGTATCTCGAACCCAAGGGCAACCATTAGCAAACCGCGATTCTTTCACGAACACGACACACGAAGTGTGGAGTGGAAAGAGGAAGAGGTCCCATCGGGCACGCCAGAATCTGTTCCCCTCCGAAAGACGCGACCGGGACGTTGGGACATCTGGGCCTGAATTTTGAGGGCAGATGGTAATTGGTGTTATTCGTCCACCTCTCCAAAGTTGCCAAGTTGATTTATGGCACCGTGTATCGAAGGTTTAAAAGGATGCGGTCGATGTAGCAGACTTCATCAGATTCTCCCTCATTGTGAGGGTTTTTTAATTGTGGGGACGCTCTTCCCTGCAGGCGCAAGCCCCTGCAGTTAATAACGCTACCGCATCACGGTAACAACTTTCTGCTTCTCCAGATGGTCACTTTGTGTCGTGGGTGTTTGTTTTGTTTTTGGTTGCCCATGGATTGTATACGGAGACTAATTTATGACGTTGCCCATAGGGTGTGGATTAGTCCAAATCCGTATTTTCTTAGATTTGGGATTGGGGGTTGGGTTTAACGATACGTTAGTCTTATTTGAGACTAAGATCAACTTAAATGTTTGTTAAGGATACGTTAGTTTATTTTCAGACTAAGATCAACTTAACGGGATCGTTTAGATCCGACAAAAGAGCGTTTGGGCTCTATTGTTTAGTTTAGGGACATTGCGATCGATTACCAGTTTAAGGACAAGGTGGTCCAATATTAGTTTAAGGACATCTCGGTCCATTGTTAGTTTAAAGACATCACAGTCGAGGTTAAGGACATCATAGTCCGTGAGTTTAAGGACCCCACAGTCCAATGTTAGTTTAAAGACATCACGGTCGATGTTAAGGACATCATAGTCCATGAGTTTAAGGACCCCAAAGTCCAGTGTTAGTTTAAAGACATCACGGTCGAGGTTAAGGAAATCATAGTCCATGAGTTTAAGGACCCCACAGTCCAGTGTTAGTTTAAAGACATCACGGTCGAGGTTAAGGACATCATAGTCCATAGTTTAAGGACCCCACAGTCCAGTGTTAGTTTAAAGACATCTCGGTCGAGGTTAAAGACATCATAGTCCATGAGTTTTAGGACCCCACAGTCCAGTGTTGGTTTAAAAACATCACGGTCGAGGTTAAGGACATCATAGTCCATGAGTTTAAGGACCCCACAGTCCAGTGTTTAAAGACGTCATAGTCTGTAATATTTGCTGGTTGTCGGGACCCGTCACCTCTCTGAAGACGTTGAAGGATTACAACGACATATATCAGAGGAGTGAAGAGATGTACTCTTGAACCAATGTTGGTTGAGAGATCTACAGACCAATTTGGGACTAAGATCAAAAGATTTATGAGCATATGGGCTCAATTGATCTGAATTAAGGACTTATGGCCAACTTGGGCTAAGTCCATTTAGGTTTAAAATGTTGGACTTTTGTTTGGGTTGCTGAACATTTGTCTAGGCTCAGCCCCTCTTCACTTAGCATTGCTAAACAAGAGTTTGAGGGCTCTGATAATATTTCTATCTTTGACTGAGCATTAAACATTGTAGCTCTGAATTTTACTTAATTTTGAGATTCAGTTGAAGGGGAGTCTTTTGCCTCTGGAAAATTAGCCAATTTGGCAAAAAGTAGTGTTAAACACTAGAGAACAGTAGTGTTAAACACTAGAAATAAAGCTCTCAAATTAGTGTTTAAACACTAGAGAAGAAGGGGTCACGTGGGGACACGTGAGGACGCCCAAAGGTAGGGCTTGATCTCCTTTTACTTTGTTCTATAAATAAGTGTTAAACACTTTTAATTTGTAGCCATCACGTGTGGGCACGTGATAGGCACTCATGCACTGATTTGTTAAGGCATTTATTAGGGGTCACGTGGTAACACGTGAGAGCGCCCAAAGCCCACATTTCCTTTGCTTTTATTCTCTTTATTTTGGAGGTCACGTGGGAGTACGTGAGGCATTGCCCCAAAGCTTTTTCCTTCTCATTTTTGGGGGTCTTTTCAGGGGTCACGTGGGGCCACGTGACCTTAGTTCTTTGCATGCATGGAGATCTTTTACGTCTCCTTATTTTTAAGAATTAAATTCTCTATAGGGTTAAACCCTAATTATGATTTTAAAGGAATTAAATTCCTATTGTGAAAGAATTAAATTCTTATTTAGGGTTAAACCCTAATTTCTTTTTAGGAGGAATCAAGTTCCTGTAAATTTGAGAGAATTAAATTCTCAATTAGGGTTAAACCCTAGTTTTGTCCATATTGAAGGAATTAAATTCCTATAATTTTAGGAGAATTGAATTCTCATATAGGGTTAAACCCTAGTTTCATTTTTGAGGAATTAAATTCCTGTAAATTGAGAGAATCAAATTCTCATATAGGGTTAAACCCTAGTTTTGTTTTGGGAGAATTAAATTCTCTAAACTCAATTCCCCCTCTAAGTTTTGGATCTGCATGGAAGAATCTCAACCCGATGAGAATTAAATTCTCAACTTATGGGGAGATTTGCTTCTGCAGATCTTCAACCAGAGGAAGAACTAAGTTCTTTTGCTGAAGAGTTAAACTCTTAGATTGAGAATTAAATTCTCTTTTTTGAAGTTTTAAAGCTTTTATCCCTTTCTCACCTAGGTTTTCTTTCTTGAGAATTGAATTCTCCTTTCTTTTCTCTCTGCTTTTTGCTTTTTGAAAATTTCAAGATCCCCCAAAATTCTCCCTTTTTCTCTTCTCTTGGCTCCTATTTATAGGAGAAGGAAAAGAATCAATTTCTTTAGTAAATCTTTCATTGAAAGATTTTGTTTGTTTTCTTAATTAATATGATCTTTTAGATCATTCAGTGAATTTTATTCACCGTTGGATTTTTAATCCAAAAGATATTCTTTTTGTTATTCTTGGTGGATTTTAGAGAAATCTTTCTTTGTATAAAATCCTTCCATAAATTGGTGATTTTTAATCACCATTGGATTTTTAATCCAACGGTGCTCCATTTTACAGAGCGCAATCATTTTGTTTGGAAAGATCTAAATAAATATTAGGGTTTTTGATTTCCCTTAATTTAGAATTTAATTTTATTTATTCAGAAGGCTTTTGAAGCCCATCACATGTTGGCACGTGATCCCAATGTTTGAAATTTAATTCTGTCAATTAAAGAGCTGAGGGACCTGTCACGTGTCGGCACGTGACCCTCTTTGATTAGCATTTTAATCAGAATTCAATTCTGCTGTTTTAAAGAACTAAGGAATCATCACGTGTTAGTACATGACCCTTGGTCACGTGTGAGCACGTGATGCCTCATTGGAGTTTTCCCTTAGTTTTTATCATATCTTTTAATCCTTTTCAGTGGGTTTAAAGGCCCATCACGTGTTGGCACATGACCCCATTTAATTATTTATTTTATTCAGTGCCTACAGGCTTTGCCTGTAAATGGTCACGTGTGGGCACGTGATGCGTGGTCACGTGATGCCCGGTCACGTGTGGGCACGTGATGCCTCATAACTTTTGATCCCGGATGAATTATGAGGCCCATAATATATCAAATTGAAGGTTTTTTTGAGATGCTTTCGATACCATCAGAATTTAGTAGTTTCTCATTCAGGAGTTTATCAAAATACATGTCGGAAGATACTGGTTCGCATTTTCTTAAGCGTATCGTTGCCATTTGATACCTTGGACTCTTTTGCGCAGAAATTTTTGGCGGGAACAGTGCTTGTGGTTAAACCCACTGCCAGCGTATTATCAAGTATTTAGAGTCCCACACATAGGATTTCCTAGCTTAGGCGAAATGATGTAGTGTACGTGTTTTGATACGTACTGAGGTTCGATTAAAACACATGTTTGTGTACACGTGCTTTTAATCGGACATTTTTTTAATACTGGTCGGTTTGAAAGATAACCAGATTATCACATTTGGATTAATTGCGAGCTAGTATTATATATCTCTTTTAGTATCTCTCTTTACGGTATTTGTATTTTGACAGAATACAGTATTTATACGAATGCGTGTCTTGATACAAATACGAGTATTCGTATCTTGATACGAATACGAGTGTATGTATTTGTAGCATATACTTATATTAGTGTATGTATATAAATTTGTACACACACATATATGTATATGTGTACATGTGAGGTGGCTCATTTCTCTTTTCATCTTTTCTATAAAATTTGAGAACGGTGTAGACTTGTGACTCACCATGGTGAGTCGCAAGTCCATCTATTCTTCATATTAAAAAGAAGAAAGAGAAAAGAAAGAGATAATGATAGATTTTCATGCCATGCTTGTTTCCTCACTTGCCCTTCACCGAAGCTTCTTCTTCCTTCTCTCTTGATATTTTTTCTAAGTCGAGAAAGAATAATGAAAAAGAGAGAACAATCAGAGATTAACCACCACTGTATCTTCTATTGATCAATTCCTAACAAGTTTTGATCGCCAGTTGCTTCACTTGGTATTTAGTGTGAAGCTAGTACCTTAGCTAGTGTTCCCTTAGGTGGATCATCTTCGACGAGAAAGACTAACTCCCAAACTCGTTCCCAACGACCAAGGAGCTAAAGAAGTGGCGTAGAAGATGAAGAACACGACTACAAAGGTTATAATTACTAACCGAGTAGTTAAACTCCTTCAAATATTTTCTAGTTTAGTGTATGGATTCAATTCTAGGTTGTAGAGTTCATGCTCTTGTTTTGAAAAGTTTTGTTTTGTATTCCGCATGGCCGCAAGTTTACGGCACGAGCATAAGCGTCTACCTAGATGGTATCAAAGCCAAACCAAATAGTAGAACTGGATTAGAAAATATTTTAGTTACGAGATCGAAAATTTACCCGTATTTAGTTTCGAATTCCAAGTTTCTGTTCATTTCAAAATTGAACCAGAATTTTTTTTTGGATATGTCAGTGGACTACTTTTCAAGAAAGAAAACTTGGCACAAAATTCGAGGATAAACAGATAAGTTTAGGCTGAGGTTTGGCCGAAAATAGCGACCCAATTTTTTCCGTTTCTCCTAAAATTTTGTCAGTTGCTTGGAATTGTAGAAACTAGATTTTTAGTATACATCTTTTTGCCCCAGATTTTGTTTTGTAATGTTTGTGCATACGGGCAATTCGGGACTGTTTTCGGTCGAAATTTCAACATCGTTTATATTTGTATCTTTGTATATGTGTTTGTATACGTCGTCTAATTGCTATAGGTCGATTAGACGGGGTTACAAATACTTACTTCCGATGTGATGATGTATATCTTGTGATGGTGTAGTCGGATAGTTGTTGTGGATACCCCCTCATCTTAGAATATTTATATATTCGTTTATTCAGGACGAGCGGCTGGATTGTGGCCGTCATTACCATTTGTTGTATATTATCTTATTGGAACACGACCGGGTTGAGGTCCTGTTCATACCATAATATTGTATTATTATATTCCCCATTCTTATTCGTTTTATAAATAAACAGGTGCTTTTGACGCATGTCTGCTACATATTACAGGTTACAGGTTCTTGGATCTAAAACAATGAAAACGATGAAAATACGATGCAAAAGTGGACTTTGACCAACAAACAGAAGACTCTTGATCAAGCCTACAGCAAAGATAAAATTCACAAAGTACAAGGCAATGCAAGGTCCAAGATTACAAAGCGAACGGTTAAAAGTCCACCGTAATTATTCACTGAAGATCTGGAAGAAACATAGAAGCTATTTTAATAAAAGAACCAAATAATAAGGAAGCCCAAAGACAGAAGAGCCCACAAAGGAAATTTCAAGGCCCAATACTTCCTTTTAATAAAAGACAGAGACATAAAATTTTACCAAAGCTTGAAGTCTACTTTGACTAGGTCTTCCTAAGGATATTTTGGTATATGTGGACATGCAAATCAATTGTAACCTAGGGTTTCCTATCCTCTATAAATAGGAACTCTAAATCATTGTAAAGGCTATGCCTCCCTTCATTAATAAATTTCAGAATTCTTTTGGAGAGCATCAATTTGTAAGTTCTTAATTTATTTTTTGCCCTAGGTAATTTTAATTCCTTGCCCTAGGTAATTTTAATTCCTTTCCCTAGTTAGATCTTCTATTCTCTGCCCTAGATAAATGTATTTTAATTCCTTAATAAGTGAGTAGTCTCCTCGCTTGTTAGGGTTAGATCTGGGAAAGGTTTGAGAGACGAAGATCTCTCATCCCCTTTCTTGCCCGTCATATATTTTCATAGAACTCCATGCATACCTTCTTATTCCGCTTCCTACGGCACTCTACCCACGAGGTAGCGGTGATACCATAGTCTAAAGGCCCGGATTTTAAGGTTTTCCATGGAGGTTAGGGTAAAGATTAAGAAAGGAAGGACAAGGATCTAGAGGAAGAACAATCTTCCCAATCATCCTAATCCCTTTTATTAATATTTACCATAACACCTAATTAGATCTTCATATGGGTATAGAAAGCGGTGAGATTTATAGACTTTCCAAACTTTACCTAGACCTAACCCTAGCAAGACTTAGATGTAGATTAATTTAGTTTTTAGATTTAATAATCTGTCCGCCCACAATCGGAATTAACTTGTAAGCGCGATTAGGAGATTCACAACATCCATGTGGACCGACCCGTACTCACCGGCTAGCTGCAAAGCGACGCCGTTCTTGATTGCGGTTAATAGAAATAGTTTTTGACATACAAATCAAATGGCGCCGTTGCCGGGGATGGCGTGTTATTTCCTTTTTGCAATTTCGGGTTAATCAAAATTAAAAAAATCATAAAAACTGAAAAATAAAAAAAAAATATAAAAATATATCATCTGTTATTTTGGAAGGGTTTCTCGTGTGAATCTTTGCAGGATTAACGGATCTGGAAAAATCCAGAGTGCGAAACAGAAAAATATATATCAAAACAGAGAGGTATTGTAAGTAGAGAGCTACAGAATTTTTTCAGAGGCTTGATCTCTCCATCCCACCTCTAAACCGCGGCATAAGCGCGCTCCCGCCGCCCTTCCGCGGCCCTCTTGTGACATCAGCGCGCGAAATTTTGTCGGTTTGTTTCCTATTTCTCCCCTCTGCAAATCCCTATATATCTTTTTGTCAAATCATCTGCAGGATTTTTCGCGCTAAAAATCTTTTCCCTTCCAACTAACAAGTCTTGTGCAGGATTTTTGCGCCTCGTTTAACATAGAAATTGATTGCAAGTAATATTTTTCTGTTTGCATATCTTTTCTCGAAAATCTTTTTGCAAAAAAGAAATTTCCAAATAAAGAGCAAAAGAAAAAAAAAGGGGAATTTTTTTAAAACAACTTGCAAATTTTTGCCGCAAATAAAAATAATTGATTGCAAGTGATTTACTGCTTTGCATATTTTAATCAGATTTTAAGGGGCTTTTGACCAATTCAGATTGGGTGGGGATTTCATTACCCTTCCCAGGACCCCAGAAATCACATAAGGCATATGCATTGACCATCTATTAATTAAAAAATACTAGACTCAGCCCTAAGGACTTCGAGCTCAATAGGACAGAGGACTAGTTATAGGCATCGGCCGTTTATCCTAACCTGACTTTGCGGTGCCTAGGCAAGTGTGTCAAAGGCTAGTGGTTTTTAATTAGGCCCACTACTGTGGTTCCTTCCCACTTACCTGGCACTTACCTGGCCGCAATTGGCGGTGAAGAGGCGGTTTGAGGTCCTATTTCTAGCCCTTTGGAACAGTTAGGAGCTGTCTAGCTGACCTAGGTGACCCTAGATCTAGGCCTGATTGTGCATTTCTGGTTGATTGCATTTGTGTCTAAGCCCTTTATCGAAAATTTTTGCAAAACAAATAAAAAATAAGAGGAAAATTTTTATAAAAAGACTTGCAACTTTTGTCGCGAAGAAATCCTTGCACCCCACTTACACCCACTTACACCCACCTTCTTTCTCTTCTCATCATGGGTACCCGACATAATAAATCACTTGCCGAACTTTGGTATCCCGAACCTAATTTTGCGTCGTACGTCAATTTGTTCGGTTAATTTAAAGACGATCCTTCCTTGCCTAAAATATCTTTGAAAGATCAAATAGAAGCGTCTAGGAGAAATAGTTTGACTTTTCAACCTACTTTGTGTCAACCAAGTCAACCATTACCACCTTCATATGTTGATACCATTTTTTCAAGTCCTTCTGTCACTCCTAAGCCGATGTCCATTGCTGAGCATATTGCTCAATCTCGCAGCCGATCTTTCACCCCTCTCCACTCATCTAGTTATAGGGATCCACACAATTATTCACCTTGTTATCCATATGTTGACCCTACCCCTGCCCAACCACCCACTTCCTACCAGTCCTATCCGACCTTACCACCCTCACTAGACACTGTTTCTACACAGCCATTAGGGAGTTTTGCATATCCACACGATTTCGAATCTTTTACCGAAACCCCCTCACCACCCAAGTCTAGTTTGGAAGAGTCGTTGGAGGCATATATTGCAGCAACAAATAAAATGACTAGGAATATGGAAGCGTCCGTGGCCGCCCTTATGCAACCTGCTGAACCGGTAGCTAGTTTCCCACTAGCTTCAAATTTTTCAATGTGTGAGGCGGCAGTTGGACAGAGTGAGAATGTGAGAGGATTTCCAAATCATACCTACCCTTACCCAATTAAAGCCCACAACTCCGGTTTTCCATCGATTGCCCTAAATAGTTCACCCGTTGAAAATAAAAACGAGTTGTGTGATTTTGTAGTGTTTGATTTGCCAAATTGTGAAGAACCCCTTTCGAGTGAAACCACACCTAATCCTTTCGATCTTTACACCTCCCATCTAGAACCTAAATCGATAAATATCCATGCTTTTGATGCGGTGTCTAAAGAAATTGATTTTCACTTGATTGAGGATATAGACGCCGGGAATATTTCGGATGATGAACCTGTCGATTTAATTGAAATTTTATGTTCAAATCATCATCCCGAGTTATTAAATGTTTCTCCCGAATCTCATATGCGTCTTGATTTTGATGATAATGGCATGGATGAGTTGAATTTTGAGGAGAATTATAAGGATAGTATTGAGGAGAGTTTTGAGGATCATATTGAGGTTGAACCATTTTTGTTTGATGTGTCGGATTTTCCAATTCATCCTCCCGATCCTTTAACTGTTATACCACCCTCCCTCCTTTCCATCGTTCCGACCACGCTTGAAGACTGTGAACTTGAAAAATTTTCTTTTGAATCCGACACAGTTTTCACAGACGTTAACACTTACGAGTGTTTCACTTTTTCGGACGATATTGATGACTCACCGCCCGAGTTCGAGTTCTTTACATTTTCAGATGAGTTAGTTGAACCATCAGACTCGGTTGCTTACAGTAGTTTCGAACCATTAATGGAATCTTTCAAGTTCGAGACAGTTTACTACGGTGAGAATGATACTATCCCTAATTCACTTCCTTTCGTCTGTCCTATCGTTCCGACCGTACAAGTGACCTTTACGCTTTCATCTCCTATACCAAGTACGGCGTACCCATGTTTTCTTGCGAATCTTGACGGATTTGACCCCATTTCACGACGAGTTGATAGGTTAGCGCAATCGCTTTTAACACATCGATCATCACAAATTGCGCTAATTTATTCACTCAATTTACACCCTCAAGATCGTACTCTACTTCTTTCTCTTTTCCGCCATTCTTCTCCCCCACCAAGACCATATTCTACCATTCTTCTTTCCACACGGTCTCGCGTGCTTCTCATTTCTTTCCTCTACACCCCATTATTTCACCAACTCGGCTATTACCACGATAAGATTTTTGAATGGTTGGTGCTAACCTTTGGCTTGTGTAAGGCTAAGCTTAAGTTTGGGGGGGGAACCTTGTTGTATATATGTACATATATTTTTTTTGTTTCTATAAAAAAATAATAAAATAAAAAAAATTTCAAAACAATAAAAATTCAAAAAAAAATTGTAAATAAATAAACAGGGGAGTGCCGGCGTTTTGACCCTCTTGGTGCAGCATGACAGTGAGGGCACTGTCAAATTTAAGTTTGGGGGTATGCTCGGTATGTCTTCTTCCTTCGCATTCATATGTATATTTTTGCATTTGCATACTTATTATAAAAAACCATAAAAATTGAAAAATTTCAAAAATTATAAAAATTAATGTATTCAATTTTGGCCTAATTGACTTGAGTTTGACAAATAGGTTAACTGGCTAGGAATAACTAGATCTTAGACTTAGTAAATTAAAAACCCTAAAGATAACCTTCTCTAAAGTTTAACGGTAGAAAGTATATGTCTTTGTAGTTTATTTAGAAATAGGCAAATTTTGAGTTCACTTCTTGGGCTAAGTCGAAACAAAGGAAAAGTATTGATGTTCTTATTAGAGTATAAGTTTGAAAAATAATTCCTAGCTTAAGTCTAGATTCTGAAAATGTATACCCTACAATTTGCACAATCACGCACTTTGAAACTTAGAATAGTAGAGGAGACCTTAAAATGCTCTTGTTTAAAGTCCTTAGTACAATGAAAAAAAAGAAAAAAAAAGTGTGAATAAAGAATAAAAAAAATGGACACTGGTTTTTGTGATTGCTTAAGGATGCAAAAATAGAAAAATATTTAGTGAGGGTGCTTCATCACCTAGTGCCTTAGACCAACTGGTTTGGGAGTCACTGCTAAAGCCTTGGGTGTTACAAGACTAGGAAGTACGCTTTAAAGTGCTAACGCATCTTGTAATCGGTTGTTGGTACCTCAAGAAGTATTAACGGTCGCATGAAGGATGTGTAAGTGAAAATTCACCAATTAATAAGTGCTTTGGACAATGGACGAGAGTACAATTGCTTGATTTGAATTTCCAAGTGTAGGGGTGATATTTACACACACGTGGGGATATATGATTAGAGTTTAGATAAGAGAAAGGAATGAAGAATAGAACTTGTATCTTTAGTAGAGTTGATAGAAATTCCTAAGTGGAGATGAAAACCTAGAAGGAAAACTTAAGAGATGCCGAAAGCTAAGTAATTCTATGAAACATATATAATCTTAAGTTAAATGATGAGGAAGTGTGAAGAATATGGGTGGATAATTTGCGGGTCAACGATAATAGAATTCCTTGTTAGAAGACCTAATTGGAAAACCAAAGTCGAACAGCCAAATTGATAGGATTTTGTGGGTGTAATCCGCTGAAAACCCTCAGGAGACAACACTCCTCCTACTAGGGACACCTAGAGGTTTAACGGCTTGTTGCACTGCTCAGTGCAATCGCGTTTCCCTGCGAAAGTGCGGTTAGGTATTTGTAGAGAATAAAAAAAAAAAGTTTGCTCGAGGACGAGCAAAAGATAAGTTTGGGGGTATTTATTCATACCATAATATTGTATTATTATATTCCCCATTCTTATTCGTTTTATAAATAAACAGATGCTTTTGACGCATGTCTGCTACATATTACAGGTTACAGGTTCTTGGATCTAAAACAGTGAAAACGATGAAAATACGATGCAAAAGTGGACTTTGACCAACAAACAGAAGACTCTTGATCAAGCCTACAGCAAAGATAAAATTCACAAAGTACAAGGCAATGCAAGGTCCAAGATTACAAAGCGAACGGTTAAAAGTCCACCGTAATTATTCACTGGAGATCTGGAAGAAACATAGAAGCTATTTTTATAAAAGAACCAAATAATAAGGAAGCCCAAAGACAGAAGAGCCCACAAAGGAAATTTCAAGGCCCAATACTTCCTTTTAATAAAAGACAGAGACATAAAATTTTACCAAAGCTTGAAGTCTACTTTGACTAGGTATTCCTAAGGATATTTTGGTAAATGTAGACATGCAAATCAATTGTAACCTAGGGTTTCCTATCCTCTATAAATAGGAACTCTAAATCATTGTAAAGGCTATGCCTCCCTTCATTAATAAATTCAGAATTCTTTTGGAGAACATCAATTTGTAAGTTCTTAATTTATTTTCTGCCCTAGGTAATTTTAATTCCTTGCCCTAGGTAATTTTAATTCCTTGACCTAGTTAGATCTTCTATTCTCTGCCCTAGATAAATGTATTTTAATTTCCTAATGAGTGAGTAGTCTCCTCGCTTGTTAGGGTTAGATCTGGGGAAGGCTTGAGAGACGAAGATCTCTCATCCCCTTTCTTTCCCGTCATATATTTTCATAGAACTCCATGCATACTTTCTTATTCCGCTCCCTACGGCACTCTACCCACGAGGTAGCGGTGATACCATAGTCTAAAGGCCTGGATTTTAAGGTTTTTCATGGAGGTTAGGGTAAAGATTAAGAAAGGAAGGACAAGGATCTAGAGGAAGAACAATCTTCCCAATCATCCTAATCCCTTTTATTAATATTTACCATAACACCTAATTAGATCTTCATATGGGTATAGAAAGCGGTGAGATTTATAGACTTTCCAAACTTAATCTAGACCTAACCCTAGCAAGACTTAGATATAGATTAATTTAGTTTTTAGATTTAATAATCTGTCCGAACACAATCGGAATTAACTTGTAAGCGTGATTAGGAGATTCACAACATCCATGTGGACCGACCCGTACTCACCGGCTAGCTGCAAAGCGACACCGTTCTTGATTGCGGTTAATAGAAATAGTTTTTGACATACAAATCAGGTCCATATTACCATTGTATATTCATTCATTCTTATATTAGGATAACCCATGGAGAAGTGCTCGAATAGCCGGGTTTTAGAGTGTGACTAGGTGGTCGTCTCACAGTGGAGAGTTCAAGCCGCCTCGCTCTAGAATTAGTGGGCTATTTGCTGCACTTGAAGGGGTTTTAGGATAGATCCACAGTGGAGTGCACAAGTTGCCGGATTCCTTGAAGTGGCGGGAGGACCACTCATGTCATTGAGTGATGGTTGCCTCACTTCTAGAATTGATGGGTAGCTTGTCGCGCTCGTGTAGGTCTTCGTTCAGGTGATGTTCAAGCTATCCATACGACCGAGGAACGTTGGTTTTCGTTTGCGACCTAAAAGAAACACGGGGCTCCTAGTTTATCCGCTATTCTATCTTGTTTATCGCATGGCTGTGATGTTTATTACCATTCTGTGATAATATATATAAATGTTGTATATGTTTTACACCCGCGCTAGCCCTGCCCATGCATTGCCGTAACTTAAGTAACCTAACGGGGAAGTCCCCGGACCCCGTGGAGAATGCGGGTGGTATATACGTACAATCTATTTTTGTTGTTTCTGTGATGCATAGGAACTTTATTGATGGGATCTCATTATAGGTTTAATGCAAGGAAAACAAACCTAATTGATGTTGTTGGAACCAATTTTTAAAACTACTCGGTTTTCTTCAAAACCGCTCATTTTAAACCGGAGCTTAAGCCACTCCTTTTCAAAGCCACCCGAGTTCCTTCAACGATATCAAGTCCATTACGTTAAAAGTTTTTCACCAAAAACCAGCAGTAGCCCTCCGTCATTTCAGATTGGTACTACCTAGTATCCGTGCTGCGTTTGTTGTCCTTTGTCAAGGCATAGTGTTCGGTAGCTATATAGTGCTTTTCTGTTGCATAGTTATGCGATTATCTAGGACAATCGTATAGCCTTGTTAGCCTTTGTCAAGGGTTTATATGGGTGGGTTTAGAGTAATCCAGGATAATGAAGGGTTGAACTTGACTTGCGACTTATAATTTATTGGTTTTTATCAAGGTCATATGATGTTTAGGGTAAAAACCATATCGGAAGTTTCAAACATAAGGAAAAATTGCCAGGCATGCGCATAAGTGTGGTGACTTGAGTAACTTACATCAAGTTATCATGCGATGATAGTTAGGTCCCGATTCTCACTATGAGTAGGTATTACTCTTCAGGAGATTTTCACTTCACAATTAGCTAAACTGTTAGGTGTCTAGAAAGTGTTAATGAGGTTACGCCTCTATAAAAACGCGATTATTTAATTAGGTCCGTGTGAAAGCATAGGGAGCCTCTCTCGGAGTACCAACACTGGCCTGGCTGAACGGTTAGCGAATTTATAAGGTGTAAATGATCTCAACTAGTTCTCTTTTTAGGGTTTGAAGAAGAAATCGAGAAAACAGTAGGAGCCATCATGATTAGATAAAGTGATTAACCAATCTAATTTAAGTTAGAGTGCACGATGAGTGTTTCTTTTCTCTCTATCTTTGGCAGTGACCATAACCTGCTTTAAACTAAAACTCGTAAACCAAGTTGACCAAACCTTTTTACAAACCTAGTTTTGGATTGTCACGATTCATGACAAAGTCACATATATCCATGCCACTCCTGCTTTACCTTTTTCTTTCTCCAGAACATTCCGTATCACTACGAAGATCCATATAGAATGGATAAAACCATCTCATATGGTTTCATACGAACTTGAAGAAATTTATTTTAGTTTGAGGATGGATTCCGGTTCTGAAGAAATTGAATAGGATTATTCATTTGTCTTTTCTATTTACCTTCTCTCAGATTGCGAGGGCTCCTAGTATTAGGAGAGTATACCTATTACGCTTCTTGGATAGTCTTCTTCCAAACCTTAGACATATATCGAAAGTGTTGGAGATAGTGCCCTCAGAGTCAATTATTGGATCACAGGCACGTGATTGCAATGATTGAGGGAGGACCTATCCCGGTAGGACAGTCTTACTCGAGATGATAGTATGCTATCTGGTTTATCTTTATCATCGTGTACTGCTTTAGGTGACCTGACATGTCGCTATTACACGTTGATAGAGCCCCTAGGATTCTTGCTTGACTGCCAGCAGTATGATGGCGATCATATACGTGGGAGCTGGTGGTCTATAAGCACATCCTTAAAAGGTCCCTAGTCGTAGGAGTTTCGAGACAGGGCATCGATACTCCGTTAGTAGACTAGTGTATACAGTCGAGACCCCGACGAGGGATGGTGGCCGGTCTCACAAGCCACTGGTGTCAGTTGGTTCACCTAAGATGTATACAGGTGCTCATTGGGTTATGAGTACACCGGACAGGACTCGCCGGGAACCTGCTAGTTGGTCTTATACCAGATGTCAGATAGCAGTTCCCTGGTGACATGTGTACAGGTTAGTTCATCGACCTGAGATCGTCATTTGTCTCGTGTGAGTTCCCACTGTGCTTTGATTACTACCCTACCACGGCTCAAAGGAGTCGTGCAAACAGGTTTTAGTTGGGTACAGTCCCGAGCCACATGGAGGCAGTGAGCGGATCTGCAGGGGTTCGTCTCTCCCGGTATTGGGGGTGAGGTCGCGCTGTGTCTAGGAGAGCCATTACGCAAAGCCCTCGGCCGAGGCAGGAGATTTACTGGTAGGTATTCCAGTAGTATCTCAGGGCGTTCTGGGCTACGCTCCGACACGACTTGTACCGCTTTTGGGGGTCTGACTTTCACCAACCCCCTAGGCCCGCCATGCGATACTCATAGAAGAACGGACCGGACTGTACGGATATTGTCACTGACAGGCTCAGTTGGGTGTCGGGGTGAGCTTCCTCATCGACGTCCCATTTGGTCAATAGCTGGTGGCCCGTCACGTATTGGCTTATACCTCTGACGTGCCAGTGGTTAAATCCACAGCCATAGTATTGACGAGTCTTTAGAGTCCACCACAGTTACAGTTACTCAAGTTTCGGACGAAACGCTGTAGAGGCCGTATGGAGATATGGCAGGGTTCGATCAGATACGTGCGGTATTGCACGGATCGTGATCGGACAGTTTTTACTAGCCGGCTTTGGCTTAAGCCGGATTCTAGTATTTGATAGTGTAGTTTTGTCTCTTTGCATTTGTGTTCAGTGGGAATACAAATGCGGGCATGTATTTGCAGTAGTGGGGTTTTCCCGTATTTTATTACGGGATCAGTTTTTCTGAAGTTGCCAGTTTGCATTCCATTCCGGCCGGTTTTCCTTCATTCCTTCTCGGTCGGACTTTCTTGTTGGAAGGGGGTTATTTGCAGTTTGCGAATAACTCTTTTGTGGAGGGTCTTGTTGCTTATGTGCCTTTGTCATGATGAGATTCCTTTTTAATCTCATCACTTGCTTTTCATTTGATGGTTGGTGGAAAGGATTTAGATAAGAAATGAGAGTGACCTTCTTCTTTAATTATCTTTTCCTTTTCTTATTTGATGAATTCCTTTTTTTCTCTCTCCAATCTCATTCTTGAGATAAAGAGGCCGGCCACATTATTTATGGAAAGGGGTTTTTTATTTTGGTTGAAAAAAAAATGCTCATCTCATTTTTTCATGGTTGCAAAAGATTAGCTTCAAAGCTCATTTCTTTCTCTCCTTCTCTTCTCCATTTCCTCCACATCAAGGCAACCTCATAACCCCAAGAGACAAGTTCACTACACTATTCTATAGCAAGCCTTGGACGCGTCGGCTAGCCAACTTCGCGCCCGAGTTGCCTCGGTCAAGAGGCGGGAGCCCGTAAAAGATTCCGGCTACGTGGTGCCCTTTCCGACGAGCGAGGAGGTGACGGAGATTCCGCGGGAGATCGGAGTGGAGACGAAGACCGAAGGACACGGATCGCTTGGTATTGCATCTCTACTCTTTTCTAGTTTGCTAGCTAGCTAGGTTAATGGCCCGATCCGGGTTCATTGTCCGCGGTAGCGCCGGTTTCCGAGTAAGGAAAATTTTTGATTCCGCATTTTGGCCTCGAGTACCAGGCCGGGGCGCTGCCGTGGCGCAACATGGTATCAGAGCCACGCCATTAACCTAACCTAGCTTGTTCTAATGTGTTTTTCAGTTCCGATCGACCAAAATTCCAAAAACCGTATTTTTCTAGCACATCAGTTTCTGTCGAAATTTTTTGGAGTCTAAAAATTTTTCAGGTGGTCTCAGAGTGATGTGCAGGGAAATATAAGCATACTGAAAAAATTTGGAAGCATGAACTGTTCATACCACCGCGGAAGGGCGGCCAAACCCTTACTGGGGCCGCGCTTCCGCGGCCAAATAAACTGTTCACCTCCACAAAATTTTTTAGTATTTTCCTCTGTGAGAAATGTGGTTTCTGGGATATTAAATTTGGGCCCAGATCTTCTGTGACTGCTACAGTATTACTTGGGGGCCCACTTGTTAATTGTTTGATCGATCGGATATTTTTAAACACATTATTTCACAGTATTTACATTATATCTGCGACCGTGAATGTCACTTGATCGGTAAATCCGGTCTAACTGCTATAGCCCGGTTAGACGGATTTGCGAACGTGATTTTCACGTTGATGTTCTATGTTTATGCTGTGTTGTTGCGGATCGGTCGTGGGGGATAGCCTGGATGCAATGCTAGTACTGTTTTGTTGTATTATGTACATTTGTTATTGCGGGGCGAGCGTCCGACATGTGGACTGCCGTCACTGCCTGTTTGTATTATTCTTTTGGGGCACGACCTGGTTGCGGTCGATGTACCCGGTGTATGTATATTTTACTTTCTGTACTAGGGTTACCCCGCGGTGGGGTGCATGGATAGCCGGGTTCTGGAGGGCAACAAGCCCGCATCTCAGGTCATTGAGACGGAGGGGGCTTCACTCCAGGATTGGCGGGCTATTCGCCGCACTCGTAGGGGGTACAGGTTGGCCCAGGAGGGGTGCCCAAGTTACCGGATTCCGTGAAGTGCTGGGTGGTCCATTCACGGTACTGAAGGGGGCTGCCTCGCTTCAGGTTTTGGCGGGTGACTTGCCGCGCCCGTAGGGGTCTAGGATTTCATTGCACAGGCTATCCACACGACCAGGGGAACGTCGGGTTTCAGCAGCGGCTCTGTGAAACCCGGGGCTTCCAGATATCTGTATTGTTCTGTGATACTGTACATTTCTGTGATGTTGCATTCTTTTCACGCCTTGAGCGAAATACTATATATTGGTATATATATTAGTAGATGTTGTATATGTTTTTCATCCGCGCTAGTCCAGTCCCCGCTCTGCCGTTAGTAAGCTAACCTAACGGGTGATGACGGGACCCAGTGACGAATGCGGATGGCATATACGTATGTCAGTATATTTTCGTTCTTTGTGGTGTGATCAATTGATGGGACTGCGTTGATTCGGATCAATGCAAGCTAAACAAACCTATTCTGATGTTGTTGGAACACTTTTCAAAAAGCTGTTATTGCAAGGACGTTCACTTTTGTTTTGCATCGTGGTATTCATTTGGAATATCCTGCTCCTCAGTCGACGAGGCAAGGGCCGAGATCCCTTCACCGGGAGTGACCCCTTGGACAGAAGTTTGCGTCAGGGCATTAACTTCACTATAGCCGATTACTTTTGCTTTGCATCGTGGTATTCAGTTGGAATATCCTGCACCTCATTCTACGGGGAAAGAGCCGAGATCCCTTCACCGGAAGTGACCTCTTTAGTAAAGGTTTTCGTCACTATATTTTCATAAAAAATTATGCAGTTCCTTCAACGATATCAAGTTCATTACGTTAAAGGTTTTTCGCCAAAAACCAGCCGTAGCCCTCCGTCATTTCCTACAGGTATTATTTGGTATTCGTGCTGCGTTTGTTGACCTAGTCAAGACGCAGTGTTCGGTAGCTAAGTGGTACTTGTTTGTTGCATAAGTGGGATTGGTTAGGACAGTCGTGCGGCCTTGTTGACCTAGTCAAGGGCACGTACGGGTGGGTTTAATGCAATCCAGAATAATGACGGGTTGAACTTGACTGGCGGTTTATGGTTTGTTGACCTAGTCAAGGTCATAAACCGCTTGGGGTAAAAATCACATCGGGAGTTTCAAAAGAACTGAAACTTGCCAGGCATGCGCATACCTTCTGGAGTGTGGTGACGTGAGTGGATTCCGTCACGTTATCATGCGATGAGAGTTGGATCCCGATTCCCACTGATGAGTTGGTTTACTCCTCGGGTGATCCCGACTAATTCTTCTTTCAGGTTTGGAGGAGAATTTGAGGTACAGTGGGAGGTTTCCAGATTAGACAAAGTGGTAACCATTCTGATCTAGGATAGAGTGCACGCTGAGTGTTTCTTTTCTCTCTCTCTGGCAGCGACCATTGACCCGACCCTAAGACTTTGACTCAGTGACCAAGTTGACCGAACCTTCTTAACACTGGCTTTTGGATTGTCAGAGTTGCAGACCTCATTGCCACTCCTACTTTTACCCTTTTCTCCAGGACACCCCGTATTACTACGAACGTCCACTTCCATTGGACAAAACCATCGTATGGTTAGATACGAACTCGAAGGACTTCGAGGATGGTTTCTGGTTCTGGAGAAAACGGATAGGACTATTCAGTTGTCTTTTCTTTTCACCTTCTCATAGGTTGCGTGTGCTCCTTGGCTTAGGAGTAGTACACCTATTACGCAGATTGGATAGTCTTCTTCCAAACCTTAGGCTGGTGCCGAACGGTGGGGAATGAAGAAAACCAATTAGCATAACGATGGTGTGCAGAAGGTATTAAGTTAAGACAAAGCAAGGGATTAGTAGGAGGGCAAAGTAAATTGCAACTGATATTCACGACCAAACCAAGTATTTCTTCGCCAATCCTAAATCACCTTTGTATTTCTCCAGGACACTCCGTATCACTACGAAGATCCCATTTTATTGGATAATCCATCGTATGGTTATATACGAACTCGAAAGGAACTTGTTCCAGTTCGGGGATGGATCCTGGTTCAGGAGAAATAGGAATAAAGTACATTCAGGTGTCTTTTATCTTCACCTTCTCTCACTTTGCGAGTGCTCCTAGGATTAGGACAGTACACCTTTTATGCTTATTGGATAGTCTTCTTCCAAACCATAGGCTGGTGCCGAACGGTAGGGAAGGAAGAAAACCAATTGGCCTAAAGGGGTGTGCAGAAGGTAATGACTAAAGGCAAATAAAGGGATTTGGAGAGGTGGCAAAGAATTATACGGTTACAGTTGTGAATCTGGACAATGGAAGAGGCATTACTACGAATACCAGGATACCCCATCGAAACATTTCAATGTTTCAGTTTCACTGTGTACTGTTAATGGAAAACTGATTTCCCAGTTAGACACTTGCTCCAGGGTATGTATTTACCAGGTTGGATTCTCACATCTGTATGGTTTTACAGATGATGAGTGGGAGTAAGTTATTGGGAATTGGGTGATCATCCTCATTATATCAGGATTCGTTGTAATCGGTGATATTTGAGGAAGTCACCTGGGTTGTTTGCCGGTCGGCAAATATTTGGTTTTGAATATCCGCTGTTGTGCACCAATTTCAAATTGATATATCTGTACGTCTATTTTCATAGAGTGAGATATGCCTTTTGATATTATGTCGATGACATTTACCTATATCAGTGGATGGTTAGGTAAGGAGCATTAAACAGCGGTGTAATTCTTCTTAACCATAAGTACAGTTTTCAACCTACGACGCACAGTGAAAGAGTTGTTAGACTCAGCGGACTTATACAGAGTATTGTATGTTGTCCAGTGTCCATTAGGGCAGAGGGGTTGGTCCTCATACTATATTCTGTTTACTTTTAACTTCTCTAGTTCTTAGACATGTGTTTCGTTGAAACACAGGGTCTAAGTCTTGAGGAGTTATAGGTATTTGAATAGAGTAGAGTACCAGGTGTAGCAAGTATCGGGATTCTTCAAAGTGATCGAAGATGTGGATACTTGTGTATGGTATTCAGTTGATAGTAATGATAAAGAGAAATTGCTTCTCTTTCAGGTTACTCATAATTGGAAGCATTCCTAAATTAAGTAACGCTGATCGGCCTCCTTCCATTTAGTTGACATGCACTGGAGACAGCTGCATGATTTGAATCTGGTTCAATTGAATCAGTGCCTCTGTTTCTATATTGGATATAGAACAGTTCATATAACGATGTTAAGGTACGGGGAGTTGTCCGGCTTATGCTTAAAACCAGACTCCGGATAACTCAAGGCACGTTTCTGTAATGGCTGTTTGTGGGTTGACCCAGGCTATGACGAGGGTTGACTTTCTACCATCTGACAGATCAATAGAAATATTGTTCTAGACTCGCCACAGTTTTATTAAAAATGGATTTTTTTTCAAAAACAGCAGTGGGAGTATGGTAGAACTGGAAGTGATTCCAGAACCGCAAACGATTACTGAAGATTTAATAAGGAACCTAAAGATTCAATCTGATTTGACATTCCATTGGCCACTCCGCAGATAAGGTGGGTAACTTCAGGCACCCGAGAGGTACTCCGGTAGCCTCAAGGACGGTGACAGGGAAGTTCTTGTTTACCCACACTTGCCATTGCTGTTGTTCCAGGCTGCGAGACCCGGTGAGAGGATGAGTATAGCGTCGTTCTAAACTAGCTTTAGAAGTGCGCGTCTATATGACTCCACCAGAGGGTTGTCGTAGTCAGTGGGAGCAGCGGAAGCATTGGTGGACATCAGGCTTATGTCTATTTATAGACTAAAGCAGATGTAGCGGAGATAGATCATCTGTTTCTGATGTGACAGTCATGGGTTTGACGTCATCAGAATAGGGGATGGATCTGTTGAGAAGGTAGTAGGAAGTGATATTCCTATACTACGATCGGTTATACTTTGGTCGTCACACAGTGTTTTCTCCACATGGGACTTGGATATTATATCAGACATACTGGTTACTAGACCTATGGTTTTAGATCTAGATTTGGGTGGTTTCCCAATCAGGGTATTTTGACAGCATTCTATGAGTATTTAGAATGGACGACTCCTGGCATGGTAGTGTACCTGCAGGTAATGGAGTCACCCTCTCTAAAGGTGTCTTATAGACTAAAGTAGAGAGGGATGTGCATGATTGACAGATCACTTGCTTAGGCAATTGAGTCAATCATGAGATGTCAAGTACCACACCAGATGTTGTTCTTGCACTAGATGCAATAAGTTGATATTGATCCAATCCTGGAGGAACAGTCGGAAGCAGTTTTAGAACATAAGTGAATGTTCTAGGGATATGATAACGGCTGCCTCCTTTAGGAGACAGTTATCATTCCAGGCTTCCAAGGTGACATTGACGACAAGGAGGTTGTCAGAGTTATAGTTTTCCCTCTGACGAGGGGCAGTATTTTGGACAGGTGATCCAAGGCAATACTGAGGGAGGCATGGCGCAGGATACTGATTAAGTTCAGTTGACGATACAGTCTAAGAAGTTTGGATTTGGAGTTCATTTATGAGCTAGGTCCCATCAGACATCCAGACATTCTAAGACAGGTATTGCTCATTTCGGGAGATGGCTTTCTCCGCGAACATGAGATATAGAGAGACATAGAAAGAAACATCACAGCGGATCCACTCACTGAGGCTATTCCTCGAACGCAAAAGTTTCACAAACGAGCTTTGTGAGACTGACTAGTAGAGGAGTTGGGTGTTCGGTATCACACGGGCTGTGAGTATGCGACATCGCAATAATTAGCCTTGAGTGCAAGTGGGAGATTGTTGGAGATAGTGCCCTCAGAGTCAATTATTGGATCACAGGCACGTGATTGCAATGATTGAGGGAGGACCTATCCCGGTAGGACAGTCTTACTCGAGATGATAGTATGCTATCTGGTTTATCTTTATCATCGTGTACTGCTTTAGGTGACCTGACATGTCGCTATTACACGTTGATAGAGCCCCTAGGATTCTTGCTTGACTGCCAGCAGTATGATGGCGATCATATATGTGGGAGCTGGTGGTCTATAAGCACATCCTTAAAAGGTCCCTAGTCGTAGGAGTTTCGAGACAGGGCATCGATACTCCGTTAGTAGACTAGTGTATACAGTCGAGACCCCGACGAGGGGCGGTAGCCGGTCTCACAAGCCACTGGTGTCAGTTGGTTCACCTAAGATGTATACAGGTGCTCATTGGGTTATGAGTACACCGGACAGGACTCGCCGGGAACCTGCTAGTTGGTCTTATACCAGATGTCAGATAGCAGTTCCCTGGTGACATGTGTACAGGTTAGTTCATCGACCTGAGATCGTCATTTGTCTCGTGTGAGTTCCCACTGTGCTTTGATTACTACCCTACCACGGCTCAAAGGAGTCGTGCAAACAGGTTTTAGTTGGGTACAGTCCCGAGCCACATGGAGGCAGTGAGCGGATCTGCAGGGGTTCGTCTCTCCCGGTATTGGGGGTGAGGTCGCGCTGTGTCTAGGAGAGCCATTACGCAAAGCCCTCGGCCGAGGCAGGAGATTTACTGGTAGGTATTCCAGTAGTATCTCAGGGCGTTCTGGGCTACGCTCCGACACGACTTGTACCGCTTTTGGGGGTCTGACTTTCACCAACCCCCTAGGCCCGCCATGCGATACTCATAGACGAACGGACCGGACTGTACGGATATTGTCACTGACAGGCTCAGTTGGGTGTCGGGGTGAGCTTCCTCATCGACGTCCCATTTGGTCAATAGCTGGTGGCCCGTCACGTATTGGCTTATACCTCTGACGTGCCAGTGGTTAAATCCACAGCCATAGTATTGACGAGTCTTTAGAGTCCACCACAGTTACAGTTACTCAAGTTTCGGGCGAAACGCTGTAGAGGCCGTATGGAGATATGGCAGGGTTCGATCAGATACGTGCGGTATTGCACGGATCGTGATCGGACAGTTTTTACTAGCCGGCTTTGGCTTAAGCCGGATTCTAGTATTTGATAGTGTAGTTTTGTCTCTTTGCATTTGTGTTCAGTGGGAATACAAATGCGGGCATGTATTTGCAGTAGTGGGGTTTTCCCGTATTTTATTACGGGATCAGTTTTTCTGAAGTTGCCAGTTTGCATTCCATTCCGGCCGGTTTTCCTTCATTCCTTCTCGGTCGGACTTTCTTGTTGGAAGGGGGTTATTTGCAGTTTGCGAATAACTCTTTTGTGGAGGGTCTTGTTGCTTATGTGCCTTTGTCATGATGAGATTCCTTTTTAATCTCATCACTTGCTTTTCATTTGATGGTTGGTGGAAAGGATTTAGATAAGAAATGAGAGTGACCTTCTTCTTTAATTATCTTTTCCTTTTCTTATTTGATGAATTCCTTTTTTTCTCTCTCCAATCTCATTCTTGAGATAAAGAGGCCGGCCACATTATTTGTGGAAAGGGGGTTTTTATTTTGGTTGAAAAAAAAAATGCTCATCTCATTTTTTCATGGTTGCAAAAGATTAGCTTCAAAGCTCATTTCTTTCTCTCCTTCTCTTCTCCATTTCCTCCACATCAAGGCAACCTCATAACCCCAAGAGACAAGTTCACTACACTATTCTATAGCAAGCCTTGGACGCGTCGGCTAGCCAACTTCGCGCCCGAGTTGCCTCGGTCAAGAGGCGGGAGCCCGTAAAAGATTCCGGCTACGTGGTGCCCTTTCCGACGAGCGAGGAGGTGACGGAGATTCCGCGGGAGATCGGAGTGGAGACGAAGACCGAAGGACACGGATCGCTTGGTATTGCATCTCTACTCTTTTCTAGTTTGCTAGCTAGCTAGGTTAATGGCCCGATCCGGGTTCATTGTCCGCGGTAGCGCCGGTTTCCGAGTAAGGAAAATTTTGATTCCGCATTTTGGCCTCGAGTACCAGGCCGGGGCGCTGCCGTGGCGCAACAGAAAGGTAGGGAAAGAAGAAATCCAATTAGACTAAGAATGCTGAACAGAAGCTAAGAAGTAAAAACATATAAAGGAATTGGAGTAAGGGCAATGGAAATTGTAACTAATGTCATGATTCCGGTATTGGAAGGGGCATTGCTTGGAATACCCGAACACTCCCCGAAACATTTTCATGTTTCAGTATTACTGTGCGGTGTTAATTGAAAACTACTTTCCCAATTAGATTCTGACTTCAGGGTATGTATTTACCGGACTTGATTCTCACATCTGTATAGCGTTACAGATGCTCAGTGGGAGTAGAATATTAGGAATTGGGTGATTATATCCTCAATATCAGAATTCTTTGTAATTGGTATTTTTGAGGAAATCACCCGCGTTTTGCCTAACGGCAAATATTTGGTTTTAAATATCCGTTATTATGCACCAATTTCAAACTGATATATCTATAAGTTTTTTTTAAAAAGTGAGACATAATTTTTTGAAATTATGTTTATAACATTTATCTTTATTAGTTGATGATTAGGTAAGGTGCATTCAATAGCGGTGTAATTCTTCTTAACCATAATACAGTTTTCAACATATGACATACAGGGTTTGAATTATTAAACTCAGAGAACTTATACAAAGTATTATATGTTGTACGATGTCCATTTGGAAAAGGGGTTGGTACTCGTACTATATTCTGTTTACTTATGAATTCTTTGATTTTAGACACGCATTTCGTTAAAATACAAGGTCCAAATTTTGAGAAGCTATATGTATAAGAATAATGTCAAGAACCATACGTTGGAAGTGTCAGGATTTTTCGAGATGATAAAAAATGTAGATACGTATGCTAGGTATTCCATTGTAAGTAGTGTATTTGAGAACTTTCTTCTTTCTCAGGTTACTCATCTGTAGGTGCGCTCCTTGATGAGTAATATTGTTTAGCCTTTTTCCTCTTTGGTTATGCACTGGAAACATCTGCATAATTTTTGAATCTGGTTCTAATTAAATTTGTTCCTTTATTTCTATATTGGATATAGAATAGATTTATATCTTAACAATGTTAAGGTATATAGAGTTGTCCGGCTTATGCTTAAAACCAGTATCCAGATAAACTCAAGGCATATTTCAGTAATGACAGTTTGTAGGTTGTCCCGGGCTTAGACGGGGTTAACATTCTATCATTTGCAGGATCGATAGTTATATTGTTCTTGACTCGCCACCTTTTTAGTAAGATGAATTCTTTTCAGAAAACATTAGTTGGATTATGGTAGAACTGGAAGTGATTCCAGAACCACAAACGGTTACTGAATATTTAATAGAACCTAAGGATTCAATTGGATTTGACAATCTATTAGCCACTCCACAGATTTAGTGGGTAATCTCAGCCACCTGAGAGGTACTTCGGACTTCTCAAAGACGGTGACAGGAAGGTTTTGATGACCCAAGCTTATCACTACTGCTATCCTAGACTATGAGATCTGGCAGGTGGATGACTATAACGTCATTCTAAATTGAATTTAGAAGTGCATGTGTATATGACTCTGCCAGAGGGTTGTTGTAGTCAGAGGGAGCAGCGGAAGCGTGGTGGGCCTGTAGCTTATATCAATCTATAGACTAAAGCAAGTATAGCGGAGATGGGTCATCTATTCTTGATATGACAGCTATAGTTTTTGATTTCATCAAGAATGATAGATAGACCTGGTAAGAAGGTTGAGTAAGGAGTACTGTCCTGATTTTTGGATGACAAACTCCTAATATGAAGTGTTATTTCTATACTATGATCGGGTAAATTGTGGTTGTCACAGATATTTCTTCACATAGAAACTGGATAAAATATCAGATATTCTGATGACTAGATCTATAATTTTAGATCTTGATTTGGGAAGTGTCCCAATTCGGGTACTTAGACACTATTCTAAAGTGTGTTAGAATAGATGACTCCTGACATGGTGGTGTACCCACAGGTGATGGAGTCACCCATTCTAAAAGATGTCTTCTGGACTGATGTGGAGAGTGATTTGCATGATTGACATATCACTTGCTCAGGCAATTGAGTCAATCATGAGATGTCAAGTACCATACCAGATATTTTTTTTTTGCACTAGCTGCTGTAAGCATATATTAATCCAAACATAGAGAAACATTGCGAAGCAGTTATAAACATGAGAAAATGTTCTTGGTATATGGTAACGGCAGCCTCTTTTAGGAGGCGGTCATCATTTTAGGCTTCCAAGGTGACATGGATGACAGAGTGTCTGTCAGAGTTAAAGTTTACCCTCTTCTGACGGGTAGTATGTTGGACAGGGGTCCAAGCGGATACTGTGGTATGCGTGACGCAGGATACTAATTAAATTCAGTGGAAGATACAGTCTAAGAAGTTTGTTGGATTTAAAGTTCATTTATGAATTTGGTCCCATCAGGTATCCAGACAAGTTCTAAAATAGGTATCACTTATTTCGGGAGATAGTCGTTCTCCACAAAGTTGAGATATAGAGAGATAAAGATAGAAGAATTGGAGCGGATCCACTCACTGAAGCTATTTCTCGAATACGAATGCTTCGCAAACATGCTTTGCGAAATTGATTAGTAGAGAAGTTGGGTGTTCGGTATCATATGGGCTGTGAGTATACGACACCGTAATAATTAGCCTTAAGTACAAGTGGGAGATTGTTGGCTATAGTGCCCTCAAGGCAATTATTGTAATCGCAGGCAGGAGATTATAATGATTAAGGGAGGACCTATACGAGTAGAACAGTCTTACTCGAAATGATAGTATACTATTTAGTACATCTGTATCATCATGTACATGTATTGTGTGGTATTACGGATCACTATTACATACTGATAGAGCCTATAGGATTCATGCTTGACTACTGGGGTTATTGTGGCAATCACACTTGTGAGAACTGGGTAGTCTATAAGCTAATCCTTAAATGTCCCTAGTCGTGGGAATATCGAGACCGGGCATCGATATTCCAGAGTAGACTAGTGGGTGATGGGCATCGAGACTGGGCATCGATATTCCAAGGTGGACGAGAATTACTAATTTGGATCAGTAATTTCTCAGTGGGTGATGGGCTTCAAACCGACATGACTTATCGCGTTATTAAGGGTCTGACTTTATCCATCTCCTAGACCCGATATGCATACCGGACTGTACGGAGATTGTCACTTTCAAGCTCGGTAGGGATACAGACAAGTTTGCTTGTCAGCCTTCCTTTCGTTTATTACCTCGATAGCCGTTACATACATCTAGTGTCGTTGACATGCATGCAGTTAAACCCACCACCAGCGTATTGTTGAGTCTTTAGAGTTCCATACAGAGGGTTTCCCAGCTTAGGTGAAATGATGCAGTGTACGTATTTTGATATGTACTCAGATTCGATTAAAACACGTGTTTTTGTACACGTGCTTTTAATCAGACATTTTGTTAATACTGGCCGGTTTGAAAGATAGCCAGCTTATCACATTTGGATTAAATGTGAGCTAGTATTATATATCGCTTTTAGTATCACTCTTTACGTTATTCATATTTTGAAAGAATACGGTATTTATACGAATACAAGTATTTGTATAAATACGTTTATTTACGTCTTGATATAAATACAGGTATTTATATCTTATACTAATATGGGTATTCGTATTTTGAAACGAATACGGGTGTATGTATTTATAGCATATACTTGTATTAGTGTATGTGTATATATATATTTGTACACACACATATGTATATGTGTACTTGTGAAGTGGCTCCTTTCTCTTCTCATCTCTTCTATAAAATGTGAGAATGGTGTAGGCTTATGACTCACTATGGTGAGTCACAAGTCCACCCATTATTCATATTAAAAAGAAGAAATAGAAAAGAAAGAGATAAAGATAAATTTTCATGCCATGCTTACTTCCTCACTTGCTCTTCACCCAAGCTTCTTCTTCCTCCTCTCTAGGTTTTTTTTCTAAGTAGAGAAGGAAGGAAGAAAAAGAGAGATCAATTTGAGATTAGCAACCACTATATCTTCTAGTGATCAATTCCTAGCAAGTTTTGATCACTATTTGCTTCACTTGGTATTTAGTGTGAAGCTAAAGCTTTAACTAGTATGCCTTCGGGTGAATCATCTTCGACGAGGAGGACCGACTCTCAAGCTCGTTCCTGACGACCAAGGAGCTAAAGAAATGGCGTAGAAGTTGAAGGATACGACTACAAAGGTTGTAATCACTAACCGAGTAGTTAAACTCCTTCAAGTGTTTGCTAGTTTAGTATTTGGATTCGATTCTAGGTTGTAGAGTTCATGCTCTTATTTCGAAGATTTTCGTTTTGTATTCCGCATGGCCGCAAGTTTGCGGCACGAGCATAAGCGTCTACCTACATTATGTCTAAATAGAGCTTGTTATGGTTTCAGATTAGGTAGTTTAAGTTAGGAATTCTGTATTCTTTCTTTTTTGCCAATTTTAGAATTGATGCTAGAGTAATCAGAAACAATATGGATTAAGGTGCTTTAAAAGGGTACTTGTGAGTTTAAGCTATACTTTCTAAATGCTAAGTCCGTTCTAATTGAAGCTTGTGAAAGTGTTTATTAGCATCGCCACTGGGTTTTACTAGCATCAAGCATACCAATTTTTATAAATTAGGGGTGCTAATCAACACTAACCAAGATCTTAAACTTGATGGTTAAGGTTTAACTATGATATCATAAAACTATACTAAGAGATGGATGGCTACAACCTTTGTAGACCGTGTCCTTCTCTTATAAAGCTCTGGGTTGTAGTCCACGCGGGTCCACTAGACTCTACTTGAAGGTTGAATGAACTTGTTTTAATGACCTTCGTGCCGAAGATAATCCACCCGAAGTCCGCTAATCCAAGCTACCTCTTCACTAAACTCTTTAGTGAAGGAAACACATTATACCAAAACGCTAATCTAGTGTAGGATGGTGCAGTAGGGGTGTTGTTTGCTCACTAGGGATCTCAAGCTCTTTGGTTCACATCATATGTGAGGGTTTAGAGCTTGAAATATGAGGAAGATGATGATGATGGAGAGAGCTAGAGAGAGTGGGGCTAAAGAAAATGAGCAAGCCTCTTTTGAAAATGAAGTGAAGAATGGCTTATCAATTATCACAATAATTGAAGCACCAATTTAAAACAATAAAAAAAGCAACCAAGCTTCAATAGTGTGGAATAAATGAATATTCAAATGATCAAGCCATGCTTCACCCCTCCACAATTTCTATCTCATTTCTATTTTCATAAAAATAGAAAATCCATGCCATGCTTCATATAATATATATTATATATATATATATATATATATCAAATATATATATATATATATATCAAATATATATATATATATATATATATATTAACATATATATTAAGTAAATAATTACTGAGTAATAATATTAGTTAATATATAATTATATCAAATATAAATATATATCATATTATTAAATCAACACTTGATTTAATAATCTGGTTATATCACATATAACCGACTAATATCATTTATCTGTATATCACATTATTAAATCAACACTTGATTCAATAATTCGGTTATATCACATATAACCTAATCGATACCAAATAACCGCCAGATTAGAATACGGTATCACATACTCGTATTTAATCAGGCCCCCGCACATATCAGCATATGTGCCTTATTTCGTTTCGCTTGAACCAGGAAACTTCTGTGTGGGACTCTAAAGACTCGTCAATACGCCAGCAGTAGGTGATGATCACATCAGTCACCCACAAGCCGTCAGCGGTACTAGCTAGACGTAACGGCTACCCAGGTATTGAGCGATTAGAAGATCAACAAGCAAGCTTGTCCAAAATCTCATGAAGCCTATAAGTAACACTTACCATACAGTCCGGTCTCTTCGTCTGATATGTCGCATACCGAGTTTGGGGGTGGAATCGTCAGACCCTAATAACTTGATAAGTCATGCCTATATAAGGCCTATAACGGTACGAGAAACTACTGATAACACCTACCAGTAAATCTCATCAACAACCCTGGCCAGGGACTTCCTGTTATAGCCAATCGAGCATAGCACAACATCAACTCCCAATACCGGGAGAGACGAAACCCCTCCTATCGCTCATTGCCTCTATGTGACTCGGGACTGTACCCAAAATCCACCTATTTGCACGACTCCTTTGAGCCGTGGTAGGGAGGAAATCAAAGCACAGTTGGAACCGCACAAAACTCTATGATGATCTCGGTCTACAGACTAACCTGTACCAGTATCACCAGAGAACTGCTATCTGACGATAGGTATAGTACCATCTAGGAGTTCTCGGTGAGTCCTATTCAGTGTACCCATTCTCTAATGAGCACCTGTGTAAAATCTTTGATGTCAAACACCAATGGATATGGGATCAACCATCGCCCCTACAGGGTTAAGAAACGTACACTGTAAGTCGATGTCGCGCATTCCGCAAGTTCGGGGGGAGGCTGAATACGTAAAAAATGATTTTTACTGGTGTCGCAACACCGACTTGAACTCCAGGATCGATGCTAAACCCTAACTAGCTAAACTATATGAGGTTAACTACTTGGAAAGAAGTTTATACCTCACAGATTCATGTCCTTCGGGTCTTCTTTTCGCTGTCCTCCTCCTCGTCATAGGCTCTAAGGATTGTGATGGATCGGGCAACCTCGTTGGCCTCCTTGAGTCAAATAGGATCCACCCGAGAGTCTATAGTCCGAGCTCCAACCTTAAATCCGAGGTAACTATGGCATCTAGTTCGCTAAACTAGATGTCCTAGATGACGTAGAGAGTGTAAATGGATTACTTTGTCTCTAAATACCCTAGGTTTCTCAACACATGAGACATTAGGGTTAGAAGAAGAAGAAGGGGAGCTTGAGGAAAAGAGAGTAAAGTATAAACATTGGAATAAAAATTAGAATGAGATGACAAAGAGTTGTGACTTATGAAGCATCCAATAATTCAAGCAAGAAAATATCTCACCAAAATATCTAGCATGCTTCATGAGTCACCTAGTGAGTCACCATGAGTCACCACATGAGTCACTAAGTAGCCATGCCTCATTCAATGTAAAACTCCACCTCATTTCCTCCACCTCATTATTCTTTTAATCAAAAGAATAAAACTCTAATGAGGTGTCTTCTTCTAGAAACAATCCCGAGTAAATTACAAGAATGCCTCTCATCCGTATATACATACCCGTATCCGTATTTCGAAAAATACGAATACAAAGAGACAAAAATAATCCATCAATATAATACTAGTATTCGGCTTAAACCAAAGCCCATTAGTATTATCCTCCCGAACATCATACGTGCACAAGTACACGTATGTTATCGAAGCCCTGCTGTAAAACCATACGACCTCTACATCTTTTGCCCGATGTAGGAAAATCCTCTGTGTGGGACTCTAAAGACTCGATACTATGCTGGAAGTGGGTTTAACTACAAGCACGTCAGCGGTACTAGCTGCACGTAATGGATGCCAAGGTATCGGTCGATAAGAAGGCCGATGAGCAAACTCATCCGAACTCCTACCGAGCCTATCTGTGACAATCACCATATTGTCCGGTCTATTCGTCTAAGAGTATTGTATATCGGGCCTGGGGGCGGTAATCGTCAGACCCCTAATAGCGCAATAAGTCGTGTCGGAGTGTAGCCAAAAACACCCTGAGAAACTACTGGAGTACCTACTAGTAAATCTCGCTTGCCTTGGCCAAGAACTTTGTGTAATTGCTTTCCAAACATAGCGCGATATCAACCCCTAATACCGGGAGAGACAAATCCTCTCTAACTACCACTGCCTCCAAGTGCTTCGGGACTGCACCCAACTACTACCTGTTTGCATGACTCTTTTTAGATTTGGTAGGGTAGTAATCTAAGAACAGTGGGAACACACTCGAGGCGAAGTAGCAGTGTCAAATCGACGGACTAAGCTGTACTCATGTCACCTGGGAACTGCTACCCGACGATAGGTATAACACCCACCAGTAGCTCCCTACGAGTCTTGTCCAGTGTACTCATAACCCAATGAGCACCTGCATACTATCTCCAGTATGACGTACTAATGGCTGTGGGACAGACCATCTCCTTTGCTGGGATGAGAAGCGTATACACCAGTCTACTGTGGAGTATCGATACCCCGTCTCGATAATCCTACGACTAGGGACCTGTATAGGATGTGCTTATAGACTACCTAACCCCCACTAGTATGACTGACATCACAATGCTGGTAATCAAGCAAAGATCTTAAGGGCTCTACCAATATGTATGAGCGATATGCTAAAAGAAACACATGTGCATATTGAGGTAGAACCAAACCAGGTAGCATACTACCATTTCGAGCAAGACTGTTACTATATCCGTGTATATCCCAAGCTTCCATTAAGTAATATACAAACCAGTATGATACAATAATGGCCTCTATGGCATATAACACTAACAATCTTCCACTTGCACTAAGGCCATGTATTGGCATATCGCAGACCTATCATCTCGAATAGCCTCTTGAACTGTGTCTAAGGGATGGCCTTGGTGAATGGATATGCAGTGTTGTTCACTGTATTTACTCTCCTCATCTCGATCTCCCGATGATCAACGATCTCCCTGATCAGGTGGTACCGCCTCAAGATATGTATGGACCTTTGATGGGATCTGGGTTCCTTCGCTAAAGCTATAGCGCTGTTGTTGTCGCAATACAACGGTATTAGATCAACAATGGTTGGAACCACCTGAAGTTCAGTTAAAAACTTCTTCATCCAGACTGCCTCTTTTGCGGCATCACAAGCAGCGATATACTCCGCTTCCATCGTCGAATCAGCAACGGTGTCCTGCTTGGAGCTCTTCCAACAGACCACCCCTCCATTGAGGATAAAGACATAACCCGACATAGACTTGGAGTTATCCTTATCACTGTGGAAACCGGAGTCAGCAAATGCCTCGATCTGGAGGTCTTTTCCGCCATACTCCAAGAATATCTCCTTAGTCCTTCTTAGGTACTTGAGAATGTTCTTTACTGCTTTCCAGTGCTTCTCCCATGGGTTTGACTGATACCGGCTTACCACGCTGAGTGCGTAAGCAACATCTGGTCTGGTACACAACACCACATACATTATAGATATTACCGCAGAAGTGTAGCGTATAGATGTGATGCGATCTCTTTCCAAATCAGTCTTAGGAGATATCTCTTCGGAGAGGGTGATTTTGTAACAAGCCAGTAGACTACCGCGCTTTTAATCTTCCATGCTAAATCTTTTCAGTATGGTGTTGATGTATCTTGACTGTGAAAGTCGCACCATTCTCTTTGATCTATCACGATAGATCTGGATCCCTAGAATGTAAGAGGCATCACCCAGGTCTTTCATGGAGAACTTATGTGACAAGAATCCTTTGACTGATTGTAGCATAGGAATGTCATTTCCTATCAAGAGAATGTCATCCACGTACAAGACAAGGAATACCATAGTTCTCGCTGCAATCTTACTATAGATGCATGGTTCATCTGGATTTTTGATAAAGTCGAATTCTTTGATCGTCTCATCAAAACAGATGTTCCAACTCTGAGATACTTGCTTTAGTCCATAAATGGACTTAAGCAACTTGCACACTTTCCCACTGCACCCACTCTGAATGAAACCCTCTGGCTGATCCATATAGACGCACTCTTCTAAATATCCATTTAGAAAAGCGGTCTTTACTTCCATATGCTAAATCTCATAATCGTGGAAAGAAACAATGGCAAGAAGGATTTGAATGGATTTGAGCATAGCCACTGGAGAAAAGGTTTCATCATAGTCCAAACCAGGTCTTTGACGAAAACCTTCTGCAACAAATCTAGCCTTATAGGTTTCAACCTGTCTATCCACACCAATCTTCTTTCTGAAGATCCATTCGCAGCCTACGGTTTTTACCCCTTTTGGAGCAATATTCAAAGTCCATACTTTGTTGGTGTACATGGACTCCATCTCGGTCCGCATTGCATCCAGCCCTTTTATTAAGTCGCCGCTCTGAATGGCTTGCTGGAAGCTAGTTGGCTCATCATTGTTAATGATGCAATCATCTCTGTCCCCGTCTATTAGAAAACCGTGGTATCTCTCTGAAGGATGAGACTGCCTACTAGTTCTGCGGAGTGGCGTAGGGATGTCCGGTTCTTTTGAAACCTCTAATTCTACCATGCTTTCAGTAATAGCTTATGGTTCTAGAATTTCTTCCAGTTTTATTGCGCTCCCATTAGTTTCTTTTTCCAAAAATTGATTTTAAAAAAAATGAGCATGACGAGAAACAAAAAACCTTTTGTTCCTCTGCGTAATAGAAAAGATACCCCCTGGAGTTCTTTAGGTATCCCACAAACTTACTCAGTACTGAGTGTGCCTCGAGCTTATCTGTATTCTACTTTTTTACAAAAGCTGGACATCCCTATATCTTCAGATACTGAAGATAGGGTTTCTTCCCACTCCACATCTGATATGGTGTGGTAGGCACAGTCTTGGTAAGAACCTTGTTCAAAAGATATGCAGCTGATTCTAGTGCATAACCCCAGAGAGATCGCGGTAAATCAGCGTTACTCATCATGGAACGTACTATATCCAATAGGGTTCTGTTCCGCCTTTCCGATACACCGTTGTGCTGAGGTGTGTATGGAGGAGTAAGCTGAGAGAGAATTCCATTCCCTTTTAAGAAACCCAGGAACTCGGCACTTAAGTATTCACCACTTCGATCAGATCTCAGTGTCTTGATACTTTTGCCGGTTTTTTTTTCCACTTCATTCTTATATTCTTGGAATTTCTCAAAGGCATCGGATTTATGTTTCATCAAAAAGACATGTCCATACCTAGAGAAATCATCCGTAAAAGTAATAAAATAGGAATAACCACTTCATGCATGCGTAGACATTGGACCACACACATCGCTGTGTATGAGTCCCAAGAGCTCGCTCGCTCTTACTCCATGTCCAGTGAACAGAGTCTTTGTCATCTTTCCTATGATACAAGATTGACAAGTTGGATAAGACTGATATTCGAATGGATCCAAATATCCCTTTCTATGTAACTTCGTCAACTGTGTTTCATTGATGTGATCCAGTCTATAATGCCATAAGAAAGCCTTATTTATTCTTAGACTTTCTTTTAAGTGTGTTTTGGACGTTGAAAACCTGAGCTTGATTTAACACGTTTATACCGTTATCTAGTGTACCCGACCCAATCAAACTTTGATTAAGGTGGATGTGGACCACATCGCTTACAAATGTAAAATCATATCCTTCTTCAGAAAGTAAGGATACAGATATGATATTACAAGCTAGACTAGGTACACACAAACAGTTACGTAAAATCAATATCTGCCCACTTGTCAATCCTAAGTGATATTCCCCCACGGATACAACGTCCACACTCATTCCGTTAGCAACCCTGAGAGTCATATCACCTGCCTTGATAACTCTATATTTCTCAAAGCCTGTAATGAATTACAGATATGAGATCCTGATCCGGTATTAAGTACCCAGGAAGTAGAGTTAATTGACAGGCAGTTTTCAATCACAAACACACCCGAAGCCGAAACCACAACATGCTTCGGATCCTGGATATCTGGCTTTCCAAGCCCCGCATTCTTTCTACCAATGCCCTTTCCCGTGACAATAGGAACATCCCTCCTTCCCTACTGTTAGCCCTGAAACTTTTGCCCTTCCCTATCCCTCTACCTTAATGACACTGCCTATCGGCTTTGTGGAGGTTTTCTTCTTTTCACCCTTGGCTTTCGCCTTGGATCCAAAAGAGGAAGATTCCTCGATAATCAGAGTGGGTGTCTCCCTGGTTTCCTTCAAGGTACCCTCAACTGGAAGTATAACTTTCTTCCCCTGGACGTAAGTAGAAGGTAGGGACTGTAGAATCAAGTGAGCATATGACTCGTTCTCCAATGTGGTCCCCAGGTCCGTGAGCTTTTTAATATAGCTGGTCATTGTAGGGACATGGTCCCTTACAGATGACCCGACAACCAACCTCGCTTGAAGCAATTCTTTCGAGGTCTCATACCTTGCGATACGAGATTGCTCTCCAGATAAATCTTTGTTATGGAGGAAGATGGAAACTAAGTCCATCTTCTCGTGCTGCCTCTGGTTTACACCATCTACTGAGGCCAACACGAGGCACTTGGCATTCACACTGTCTTTTTCTGATGTCTTACATATATCATTATCCGCGACGGTGGAATCTGGACCTGGGACGGCGGGGGCTTGAGTAGTAGTGAGGTGGTACAGCTTGTCATAGGTAATGGACATCTAGACAAATCTTTGCCAGTAAATATAGTATAACTCGGTCATTTTATTATATAGCTGCAACCTAATCTTGGTCCCGCTGCAATTAGGAGAGAGAGAAGAAAACACTCAGTATGACGCTCTTTCAAGTTTATATTGGTTTTTAGTTTATTTAAATAGGATAGCTCCCACTGTATCTTGAATCCTTCCTCAAACCATAAAAGAAGAATTAGTCAGGATTAATCTCATCCTATAATACTTGCTTAACCTTTTAGCCATGCTGGTGTTGGTACTTCGAGAGAGGTTTTCCAACGCCTTCGCAAAGTTCCTTAATTACATAACCTATTTTTCCTGGAGGCGCAGTCCCGCTAACACCGTTCTAAACACTTACTTGGTTTATAGCATTGATTGTGTCAGTGAAATATCTCCCTAGGAGTAGCGGATACTCACAGTAGGATCGGGATCCAAATATCATTGTGTGATAATCCTGAAGGAATCCTATCAACATTATCACACTCCAAATGATATGCAACACCAGCAAGTTTCAGTTTCTTCAGAAACTCCCGATGTGGATTTTTGCCCCATGCTCTTATGACCTTGATGAAGGCCAACATATCATAAGTCACATGTCAAGTTCTACCCGTCATTGTCCAGGTTAATTTGAAGCCACCCGTACATACCCTTGACGAAGGCCAAAATAGTAGTATGACTGTCCCAAACTAACGCATCTATCTATGCTACAGATGAATATCCAGGAGCTACCAATCACTATGCCTTGGTGAAGGTCAAAATATATAGCTTGAATACTACTGAATATTCAACTGAAATGACGGAGGGCTACAGCTGGTTTTGGCGAAACCGTGAACGCAATGAACTTGATTTAATCGAAAGAACCTGATAGTTTTTAAAGGAGTGGTTTAAGCTCCGCATTTAAAAGTTTCTATTTTGAAAAAAACCGAGTGTTTTTAAAATTGTTCCAACGATTCAGTTTTGGTTTGTTTGCTTTGCATTAATTTAATGCAGTCCCATCATTTACACCTATCATCACAGAGAGAAACGAAAATACCACGTCCGCTTATGCCATCCGCATTTGCCACTGGGCCCCGTCTAACACCGTTAGGTTACGTAACTAACGCCAGAGCAGGGGTTGGACTAGCGCGGGTGCAAAACATAAGCAACGTCTACTATATAGCAAATATATAATAACCATTTGTCTCATGCAATAATAGGCGTTCCAAATCACAGATGAACATATTGGATATACTAGGAATTCCACGTTTCGTTTAAGCCTGTAACGAAAGACGGATTCCACGGTCGTGATGAATAGCCAAACCCCACCCTAGACCCCTATGGGTGCGGCAAACTACCCGCCAGATTCCCGAAGTGAAGCAACCTCCTTCTGTAAAATGAGTAGGACACTCGGCACTTCAAAGAACCCGTTAGTTTGTGCACCCCACCTTTGGTCTATCTTAGGAGCAAAAAACAGTAAAAGAAATAATACAACGATGGCTACAACCTATCCGGATGTGCCCCGCAAAACAATATTACATCACTTTACAATATTATATCGAATGAAAGAAAACTCTCTTCTCACATCCCCGGCTATTCGTCCAACACGATCCAATAAAATTCATATACACAAACCAACATCACAACAACACAGATATGTGCAACCCCCACTAATAGATGTATAGCGATTAGCATACGTTCGCATCATATATCAAACACAGAAGACCTATTAGCCAAGAACTTTGGAATTTTGATCGAAACATATTTCCCGTGTCTACCCCAAGAGTAAACCAGCATAAAAAACATACTGGGTAGAAACCAAATATACCAGAAAACAATACACCCAAAATAAAAACCACAGAAGAAAAATTAGCCGACTCGGCCGCGGAACGGCGGCGAATCGCACCGATTCGCCGCGGTTCCACGGTGGTCTTGGCGAGTTAGTGACTTGTTTTTCTTCAGTGATCATAGAATACCCTGCACTTAATTTTCATTCTTCTGAAATAATTTTTCTGGCAGTTTTAAAATTTGACAGAAAGTTGGGGCGCGGGCATTTTGTTTTCGGGTTTTTTCGACGATTGAAGTTCTAATAACTTGCTAACTAGCTAGTAAAGGTTTAGTAGGTTTTGATACCAATGTAAGTCGATGTCGAGCACCCCACGAGTTCGTGGGGAGGCGGAATACGTAAAAAACGATTTTTACGGGTGTCGCAACACCGACTTGAACTCCAGGATCAATGCTAAACCTTAACTAGCTAAACTATATGAGGTTAACTACTCAGAAAGAAGTTTATACCTCACAGATTCATGTCCTTCGGGTCTTCTTTTCTCTATCCTCCTCCTCGTCATAGGCTCCAAGGATCGTAACGGATCGGGCAACCTCGTCAGCCTCCTCGAGTCAAATACGATCCACCCAAGAGTCTATAGTCCGAGCTCCAACCTCAAATCCGAGGAAACTATGACATCTAGTTCTCTAAACTAGATGTCCTAAATGATGTAGAGAGTGTAAATAGATTATTTTTTCTCTAAATACCCTAGGTTTCTCAACACATGAGACATTAGGGTTAGAGGAAGAAGAAGGGGAGCTTGAAGAAAAGAGAGTGAAGTATAAACATTGGAATAAAAATTAGAATGAGATGGCTAAGAGTTGTGACTTATGAAGCATCCAATAATTCAAGCAAGAAAATATCTCACCAAAATATCTAGCATGCTTCATGATTCACCTAGTGAGTCACCATGAGTCACCAAGTAGCCATGTCTCATTCAATGTAAACCTCCACCTCATTTCCTACACCTCATTATTCTTTTAATCAAAAGAATACAACTCTAATGAGGTGTCTTCTTCTAGAAACAATCCCGAGTAAATTACGAGAATGCCCCTCATCCGTATATACATACCCGTATCCGTATTCCGAAAAATACGAATACAAAGAGAAAAAATAATCCATCAATATAATACTAGGATCCGGCTTAAACCAAAGACCACCAGTATTATCCGCCCGAACATCATACATGCACAAGTACACGTATGTGGTTGAAGCCTTGCCGTAAAACCATACGATCACTATATCTTTTGCCCGATGCAGGGAAACCTCTGTGTGGGACTCTAAAGACTTGACACAACGCTGGCAGTGGGTTTAACCATAAGCATGTCAGTGGTACTAGCTGCACGTAATGGCTACCCAGGTATCTGTCGATAATAAGGTCGATGAGCAAACTCATCCGAACTCTTACTGAGCCTATCTGTAACAATATCCGTACAGTCTGGTCTGTTCATCTAAGAGTATCACATATCGGGCCTAGGGGGCGGTAATCGTCAGACCCCTAATAGCGCAATTAGTCATGTCGGAGTGTAGCCCAAAACACCCTGAGAAACTACTGGAGTATCTACCAGTAATTCTCGTTTGCCTTGGCCAAGAACTTTGTGTAATGGCTTTCTGAACACAGTGCGATATCAACCCCCAATACCAGGTGAGGCGAATCCTATCTAACCACCACTGCCTCCAAGTGCTTCGGGACTGCATCCAATTACTACCTGTTTGCATGGCTCCTTTGAGCCGTGGTAGGGTAGTAATCTAAGAACAGTGGGAAAACACTCGAGGCGAAGTAGCAGTGTCAAGTCTACGGACCAGGCTGTACTCATGTCATTTGGGAACTGCTACCCGGCGATAGGTATAACACCTACCGGTAGCTCCCTACGAGTCCTTGAAAGTCTACCTAGCACCACCATGGGTTCCAAGTGGCATCAAGCATGCCAAATTCAATTTTTTATTGGTCTAAGCTTGATAAACCAACATCTTTGCTAGAATATTAGGGTTTAGATTAGTATCAACACAAAACTAGTAGAAGGAAAGAAGATTATACCCTTGTAGTTCGAGTCCTTCTCTTCTCTAGCTCCGGGTTGTGGTCCACGCGACTCCACTAGGATTCTCTTCAAGATGAAAGAGCCTCCTTCGTGATCTTCGCGCCAAAGACGATTCACCCGAAGTCCACAAGCTCAAGCTAACCCTCCACTAATCTCATTAGTGAAGGCAACACTCCACATCAAATTGCTAATCTAACGTGTGATGGTGAAGTAGGGTTTTAATTTGCTCACTAGGGTTCTCACAAGTTCAATGATTCACTTCACATGTGAGGGTTTGAACTTGGAGGTGAGGTAAAGAAAATTGTAGAGAGCAAGAGAGAGCAAGAGCTCATGAAAATGGCTAAGGCATGAAGAATGAAAAAAGGATGAGAGTAAACTCAAATGGCTCTCTCTTTTCTCACTTATTCAAGCATGGAATTAAAATGCAATAATAAATTGTAACCATGCTTGAATAGTGAATCAAGAGTAATATACAAATAATAAAACCCATGCCTTGCCCATTCTACAAATATCTCCACAATTTTCACCTCATATTTCTATTTTCTTAAAATAGAAAAACATGCCATGCTTCAAATAATATATATATATATATATATATATATATCAAATATACATTAATATATATATATATATATATATATATATATATATATAAAGGAATTAGTGAGATAATGATATTAGTTAATATATAATTATATCAAATATAATTTATATCAAATTATTAAATCAACACTTGATTTAATAATCCGGTTATGTATGACCGACTAATATCATTTATCTGTTTATCACATTATCAAATCAACACTTGATTCGATAATCTGGTTATATCACATATAACCTAACCGATACCAGATAACTGCCAGATTACAATACGGTATCACATACACGTATTTAATCAGGCCCACGCACATATCACATATGTGTCCTACTTCATTTCGCTTGAACCAGGAAACTTCTGTGTGGGACTCCAAAGACTAGTCAATATGCCAGCAGTAGGTGATGATCACATCAGTCACCTACAAGCCGTCAGCGGTACTAGCTGGAAGTAACGGCTACCCGGGTATTGAGCGATATGAAGATCAACAAGCAAGCTTGTCCATACTCTCCATGAAGCCTATCAGTAACATTACCGTACAGTCCGGTCTCTTCATCTGATATATCGCATATCATGTCTAGGGGTGGTAAACGTCAAACCCCCATAACGTGATAAGTCATGCCGATGTTTGGCTCATAACAGTTTGAGAAACTACTGATAACTCTTATCAGTAAATCTCAGCAACCCTGACCAGGGATTTTCATTTATAGCCAATCGAGCATAGCACAACATCAACTCCCAATACTGGGAGAGACGAAACTCCTCCTATCGCTTATTGCCTCCATATGACTCGGGACTGTACCCAAAATCTACCTGTTTGCACGACTCCTTTGAGCCGTGGTAGGGAGGAAATCAAAGCATAGTGGGAGCCATACAAGACTCTATGACGATCTCGGGTCTAGACTAACCTGTACCAGTGTCACTAGAGGACTGCTATCTGACGATAGGTATACTACCAACTAGGAGTCCTCGGCGAGTCCTGTTCAGTGTACCCATTCTCCAATGAGCACCTATATACAATCTTTGACGTCACATACCAATGGTTGTGGGATCAACCATTGCCCTCTAAGGGATAAGAAACATACACACTAGTCTGCTCTGGAATATCGATGTCATAGTCTTGATATTCCCACGACTAGGAACTGATTAAATGATGTACTTTTGGACCACCCTGGCCCTACTAGTATGATCTCATCATAATCCTGGTAGTCAAGTACATAACCTAAGGGCTTTATCAACATGTGAGAGCAAGACAGTAAAGAATACCATTCAACATGTTAAGATAAAGAGTAACCAGACAACATACTATCATGTCTAGCAAGAAAGTCCTCTATATATATGTCCAAGCATCCACTATAATATACATCACATGTACAATAATGGCCTCTAGGGCATACATATTCCTAACAATCTTCCACTTGCACTAAGGCCATGTGTTGTAGTATCTCATACCCAACATCCTAAAAAGTCTCTCAAACTATATCTGGGGGAGGGCCTTCGTGAGTGGATCCACTACGTTGTCCTTCGTGTCAACTCTCCTGACCTCGATCTCCCGACGATCTACTATCTCCCTGATCAGGTGATACCGCCTCAGAATATGTCTGGATCTCTGATGGGACCTGGGTTCCTTGGCTAAATCCACCGGTCCATTGTTATCACAATACACAGGTATTGGATGCTTAATGGATGGAACCACACTAAGCTCAACAATGAACTTCTTCATCCAGACAGCTTCTTTGGCAGCATCGTTGGCAGCGATGTATTCAGCCTCCATCGTCGAGTCCGCTACGGTGTCTTGCTTGGAACTCTTCCAACACACCGCCCCTCCATTGAGGGTAAAGACAAAACCCGAGACCGATTTACTATCGTTCTTATCACTCTGGAAGCTCGAATCGGTAAAGGACTCCACCTGGAGTTCACCGTTACCATACACCAAGAACATTTGTTTAGTCCTTCTTAAGTACTTAAGAATGTTCTTCACAGCCGTCCAGTGGTTTTCCCCAGGATCTGATTGATACTTGCTTACTACACCTAGTGAGTAAGCTACATTCGGTCTGGTACATAACATCATATATATGATAGAGCCTACTGCCGAAGCATAGGGTATCCCTTGCATGCGAGCCCTTTCCAAATTAGCCTTGGGAGACATCTCTTTGGAGAGAGTGATTCCTGAACAAGCGGGTACATTACCTCGCTTGGAATCTTTCATACTAAATCTATTTATTATGGTGTCTATGTACCTGGATTAGGACAATCCCAACATCCGTTTAGATCTATCTCTATAGATCTTTATCCCCAGGATGTAGGAGGCATCACCAAGATCTTTCATTGAGAACTTGTGTGATAAGAAGAGCTTGACCGAGTGTAGCATAGGAACATTGTTTCCTATCAAGAGTATGTCATCCACATACAATACGAGGAAGACCACCTTACTCTCTACAGCCTTCTTATATATACAAGGTTCATCTACATTTTTGATGAAGTCAAACTCTTTGATAGCTTCATCAAAATAGATGTTCCAGCTCCACGATGCCTGCTTTAACCCGTAGATGGATTTAAGCAGCTTGCACATCTTTCCGCTGCTCCCACTGTCTATGAAGCCCTCTGGCTATGTCATGTACACGCTCTCTTCTAAATCACCATTTAGAAAAGCGGTCTTGACGTCCATCTGCCAGATTTCGTAGTCATGGTATGCAACAATGGTAAGTAGGATCCTGATGGACTTAAGCATAGCGACAGAAGAAAAGGTTTCATCATAGTCGACTCTAGGTCGTTGACGAAAACCTTTTGCTGCAAGTCTAGCTTTGAAAGTCTCAACTTTTTCATTTACACCAATCTTCTTTTTGAAGATCCACTTGCTCTCAATGGGTTTTACCCCTTCAGGAGCAACATCCAAAGTCCATACTTTGTTGGTGTACATGGATTCCATCTCGGATCACACAGCATCCAGCCATTTCACAGAGTCTCCACTTGTGATGGCCTGCTTGAAACTAGTAGGGTCATCATCTTCCATTATGCAATCCTCGCTCCCACCGTCTATCAGAAAACCGTAGTATCTCTCAGGTGGGTGAGGAACCCTACTAGATCTGCGGAGTGGCTGAGGTTCATTGGGTACTATTGGATCCTCCGGTTCTACCAAATTGTCAGTTGTAGTCTTTGCTGCTGGAACTTCTTCCAGTTCTACTTCATTGCCACTAATTTCTTTAACAAGAAATCCCTTTTCTAAAAAGGTGGCATGTCGAGAAACAAACACCTTTTGTTTCTCGGAGTGGTAGAAGATACACCCTTATGAATGTTTGGGATATTCTATAAATTTGCACAGAACTGACCTTGCCTCGAGCTTGTCCAGATTTTGTGTTTTCACATAGGTCGGACAACCCCATATCTGAATAAAATTAAGATATGGAATTTTCCCATTCCATATCTCATATGGAGTGGTAGGCACTGATTTGGTCGGAACTCTATTCAATAGGTATGCAGCTGTCTCAAGCGCATAACCCCAAAAATAAATTGGTAACTCAACAGTACTCATCATAGAGCGCACCATATCTAATAGGGTGCGATTCCTCTTCTCCGATACACAGTTGTGCTGTAGCGTATACGGAGGAGTAAGCTGAGAGAGAATCCCATTCTCTTTTATATAATCACGGAATTCCCCGCTCAAGTATTCTCCTCCCCGATCAGATCGTAGGATTTTAATACTTTTCCCGTCTGGTTTTCTACTTCGCACTTATATTCCTTGAATTTCTTAAAAGCTTCAGACTTGTGTTTCAACAAGAACACATGTCCGAACCTTGAAAGATCATCGGTAAATGTAATAAAGTACGAATAACCATTCCTGGCATGTGTAGACATAGGACTGCATACATCACTATGTATCAGTCCCAAGAGTTTAGTAGCTCTTTCTCTGTGTCCAGTAAACAAAGTTTTGGTCATCTTCCTTTTGAGACATGACTGGCAAGTTTCATAAGATAAAAATTTGAACGGATTCAAATATCCATCTTTATGCAACTTAGCCAGTCTTGTCGCATTGATATGACCTAGTCTATAGTGCCATAAGAAGGCTTCGTTCATTTCTGAACTTTTCCTCCTGTTTTTGTTCTGTACGTTAAGAACTGTACTTTGATTAAGAACGTATATACCGTTACATAACGTACCAAATCCAATCAACATTTGATTTTGGAAAATGTTTATAACATTATCCTCTAATGTGAGATTATATCCTTCTTTAGTTAGCATAAAAACCGATATAATGTTGCACATCATCTTTGGTACATAGTAACAGTCATTCAGAATCAATGTATTACCAGTTGGTAATACAAGGTGATAATCGCCAACTGCCTTGGCTGCAACAATTGCACCATTCCTTATTGTTAGGGATTTATCACCCTTTACCAGTTCTCTACCTTTCTTTAGCCCATGTAACAAATTACATACGTGGGATCTTGATCCGGTATCCAATACCCAGGATGTAGAACAAACTGAGAAACAGTTCTCGGTAACGAACACACCCGAAGAAGATGCATCAACATGTTGTTTCTTCGCACGGGTGGCATAGGAATCCTGATATTCCCCTATCCCTTGCTCAGACTATGACAGTCATAAGATAGAACGGGACCAACGTTCCCTAGCCCTGTATAAAAGGAGGGTTCGGTCAATACATCCATATTATTATCTTAATTAAGGCGTGACATTGATTGCTGTCTGGAGAGAGAGAGAGAAGAAAACGCGTTAGCGTGCGCTCTTTTCAAGATTAGATTGGTTATTATCTTATCTAATCAGGATGGCTCCCACTGGTTTTATCAAATCTTCTTTCAAACCCTAAAAGTTAAGATTAGCCGGGATTAATTACACCCTACAGGTTCACAAATCGTTCGGCCAGGCAGTTATCGGTACTCCGAGGGAGGTTCCCTGTGCTTTCGCACGGACCTAATTAAAATAAACATCGTTTTCCTAGAGGCATAACCCCGTTGACACCTTTCTAGACACCTACTGGATTAACTAATTGTAAAGTGAAAAATTCTCCCAGGAGCAACTCTTACTCACAGTGGGTATCGGGATCCAACTATCACATAGAAGGTATGCAATCTCATTGCAAATTTCAACAATTGAAATTCCCGATAATAGTTTTTACCCCTAGCGTCCTATGACCTTGACGGAGGTCAAACAACCCATAGGCCGCTAGTCAAGTTCAACCCGTTCATTTCTTGATTGAATTAGACCCACCTGCACGACCCTTGATGGAGGCCAAACAACGCCGTACGACTACCCTAATCTAATCGCATTACATGCTACAGATAAGTACTAATCAGCTACCGCACACTACGTCTTGATGGAGGCCAAACAACCGTACCACGAATACTAAAATAGCACTTATCTGAAATGACGGAGAGCTACGCATGTTTTTAAGGAAACCATAAGCGTAATGAACTTGATATCGTTTGTAGAATTTAATGATTTTGAAAAGGAGTGTTTTTAGGCTTTTGCTAGTTTTTCTAAAGAGGTCACTCCCGGTGAAGGGATCTCCGCTCTTTCCTAATCGAATGCGGTGCAGGATATTCATGAATACCACTAGGCAAAGCAAGAACTAGAGAAGCAATCAAAAACAAAACCGAGTTGGTTGTAGCATTTGCTAGTTTCGTTAAAGATGTCACTCCCGGTGAAGGGATCTCGGCTCTTTCCTCATCGAATGAGGTGCTGGATATTCATCAAGGAATACCACTATGCAAAGCAAAAACTAGAGCTACCCTTTTTGAAAATTTGATTCTACAACATCTTTACGTTTCGTTATTTTCATTAATCACATTAATGAAGTCCCATCATTTAATATTTCCTAAACATCACAGAAAAATGAAACGAAAATAGAACGTACGCTTATGCCATCCGCATTCGCCACGGGGCCCCGTCATGCACCGTTAGGTTACTTAACTACCGACAGAGCGGGAGCTGAACTAGCGCGGGTGCAAAACATAAGCAATGTTTATTATATATCATATATATAATAGTACATTCGTCTCACACAGTTATATGATCTACATCACAGAATAAAGCAGCAGAAGCAATATATGAAATATTGAATATACTAGTATGTCTGTGTTTTAAATTTAGCCAGTAATGTAAAACATGGATTCCACGGTCATGATGAATAGCCAAAACCACATCCCTAGACCCCTACGAGAGCGGAAAGTAATCCTGCCAATTCTAGAGTTAGGAGACACGGTCTCAACTCCTTGAGATGGTCTTCCACTGGGCTCTAGAACCCGGTTACTTGTGCTCCCCGCCTTGGGTCTATCGTAATGCGGAAAAGTAAATAATATACAACAATGGTGATATCATCCTCAACCCGGAAGTGCCCCAATAAAAGAATATTACATACAGATTTTATATGAATGAAAATAAAAACTCCCATCTCACATAGAACCTCCCCCCCGTCTATTCTTTGACGACGATCCAATAAATCATATCAACAACAATACATGATATCACATAACATCAACATAAGAAAATATGCGTATCCCTAAAACTTGTTGACATATAGCAACGAGATTGGGATACCCCACATATTTACATTTACGACCGCAGAAAAGAAAACAAAAAACTACAATAATTAGAATCCGCAATATACTTAGACATCATAAACCCGGAATATCTCATATTCCGGATTTTATGCCTAACTTATAAAACTTGCATTTTAGTCTCAAATTGAAAACTCTTTTCAATTTGTTGTTGGATAATTCAAAAAGATTCCTGACTTAGTGATCGCGTACAATACGCAATTGCGACGGAATTTTGATCCGAATCAAAACTTCGTGGCAATCGATCAATTGAGACTAAACGGCTAGGTTTACAATAAACTAACTAGTTTTCATAAAACTAATTAATCCGGATTCTAATAATTGTATCACATATCACAAAGCTTGTAAAGTAACTGCGACATAGAATTCCACACGCAATTAGCAAACTAAACTAAATTTTCCAAGACATGAAAAATCCAGCGAGCTAAAGTTCCAAAACCGATCATTTTAAGCCAATCCGGGAGTTGAAACAAACTCGATACCTGCCCGAATCTTCACGGAGGCAAAGATACCAAAATTAACTATCGAATGGGGTGCTTCGGGGGTGGTACCCACCCCCGGGGGCTACCTCTAAGTGGCCTCTAAGTGAAGGCAGACCCGAGAGCACCTAGTTGGGGTGCTCTCGAGTCACCCACCCCTAAGACCACCTTATGGTGGTCTTGGGGTGTGGATCCGGCCTCTGGTCCCCTCGAGGTGTCCCCTGGGTGCGCACGCTCCATCCCGCGGCTTCTCGGTTCAAACCGTGAGCCCGCGGGGTATGCAAACAACTCAAAACATCATTTTGAAAACTGTTTTTATCGGTAGTTTTTGCGTGACAAAAACGGCGGATTTCTAACGTCGCTAAAAGATATGATAGGCTACCCTAATGTTCTAGCTTGGCTCTGATGCCATGAAAGTCTACCCTAGCACCACCGTGGGTTCTAAGTGGTATCAAGCATGCCAAATTCAAATTTTTATTGGTGCTAAGCTAGACAAACCAACATCTTTGCTAGAATATTAGGGTTTAGATTGGTATCAACACAAAACTAGTAGAAGGAAAGAAGGTTATACCCTTGTAGATCGAGTCCTTCTCTTCTCTAGCTCCGGGTTGTGGTCCACGCGACTCCACTAGGCTTCTCTTCAAGATGAAAGAACCTCCTTCGTGATCTTCGTGCCAAAGACGATCTACCCGAAGTCCACAAGCTCAAGCTAACCCTTCACCAATCTCATTAGTGAAGGCAACCCTCCACATCAAATTGATAATCTAATGTGTGATGGTGAAGTAGGGTTTTAATTTGCTCACTAGGGTTCTCACAAGTTCAATGATTCATATCACATGTGAGGGTTTGAACTTGGAGGTGAGGTAAAGAAAATTTTAGAGAGCAAGAGGTCATGAAAATGGCTAAGGTATGAAGAATGAAAAAATGATGAGAGTAAACTCAAATGGCTCTCTCTTTTCTCACCTATTCAAGCATGGAATTAAAATGCAATAATAAATTGCAACCATACTTGAATAGTGAGTCAAGAGTAATATACAAATAATAAAACCTATGCCTTGCCCATTCCATAAATATCTCCACAATTTACACCTCATTTTTCTATTTTCTTAAAACAGAAAAACATGCCATGCTTCATATAATATATATATATATATATATATATATATATATATATATATATATATATATAAAGCAATTAGTGAGCTAATGTTATTAGTTAATATATAATTATATCAAATATAATTTATATCAAATTATTAAATTAACACTTGATTTAATAATCCGGTTATATATGACCGACTAATATCATTAATCTGTTTATCATATTATCAAATCAACACTTGATTCGATAATCTGGTTATATCACATATAACCTAACCGATATCAGATAACTGTCAGATTACAATACGGTATCACATACACATATTTAATCAGGCCCACGCACATATCACATATGTGTCCTACTTCGTTTCTCTTGAACCAGGAAACTTCTGTGTGGGACTCTAAAGACTTGTCAATACACCAGCAGTAGGTGATGATCACATCAGTCACCTACAAGCCGTCAGCGGTACTAGCTGGACGTAACGGCTACCTGGGTATTGAGCGATATGAAGATCAACAAGCAAGCTCGTCCATACTCTCCATGAAGTCTATCAGTAACACTATTGTACAGTCCAGTCTCTTCGTCTGATCTGTCGCATATCATGTCTAGGGGTGGTAAACGTTAGACCCCCGTAACGGGATAAGTCATGTCGATGTTTGGCTCATAACAGTTTAAGAAACTACTGATAACTCTTATCCGTAAATCTCAGCAACTCTGGTCAGGGATTTTCAGTTATAGTCAATCGAGCATATCGCAACATCAACTCCCAATACCGGGAGAGATGAAACCCCTCCTATCGCTCATTGCCTCCATGTGACTCGGGACTGTTGTAACACCCTAGTTCATTTATACCAGTTCTATTTTGAGTATTTCTTTATTTATGGTTATTTCTTGATTTATTGTGTTTTGGGTGCGAATAGTATATTTTGCATCTTTATTTGCATCCGACTCGACCCGCTTGCTGGAAACCCGTCTTGATTCCTATTTATGATTTATCCCGGCTAGTTATGAGGATCCGTGTACTTTCCTGTTTTATATCCTGCATACCTGGATTATATCTAGCATCTGCATTTTTTTAATATAATATTTAAAGTCAAATAAAATATTTTAAAAATATATAGCATGGCCTGCATCATACCCCTGACCGTGTGGTAGCATCCGTATATCGTGTTCCCGTCCCGTTCAGTGAAACGGACCTGTTCGGATCGCTACGTACACGCTACATGCATCCGTTCTTGGGGGTATGCTTTTTTGTTACCCGGATATCCTGTTTTGGTTTTGGTTATTACGTATATTATTCGTATTTTCAAACCGTAATTTTAGACCCAACCTGGCGTGTTTTGGACTTTTTTGTATTAGCCAAAATCTCAAAATTTCCCTCATATTTTATTCTTACCATTTTTACTGTTTCAAAAATCTTTTAGTTTTAAATTTTATTTTAAAAGATTTTTTTTAAACAAATTCACCGGCCTCATGTCTCTCTCTCCTCTGTGTGATATATATATATATATATATATATATATATATTATATTATATATATAAAATTTTTATTATTAAACCTAACCCTATTTTTCCCTTCCACGTTCTCTCTTTCTTCCTCGTCTTCTTCTTTTCATTTTCATTTTTTTCCCGCCGTCACTCGTCGAGAATCCAAGCCCGCACCACGCCCTTCGCCTCGCCGCCTCCACGCTCATTAGCATCCCCATCTCCCTGACCTTCTCACCTCTCTCCTCGAATCCAACCACCACCTCCGTCACCTCCATGACAAACCACGACCGCGTGGAAACCCATGCTCGTCCCAGCCTCGTCATTGCAACCCCTCGCCTTCACCGTCGACCTTGCCCTCGCCTTCTTATCATTGTTTCCACCTTCATCATCACCACCACTCCACTTCTTCCTCCAACCCTGCAAACCCAACCCGACATACCCATGCACCCACTTTCGCCCGAATGCACAACCCGACCTCGCCGACGCCCTCGCCGTCGACTTCCTCTCCTCGACCTCTCTCTGCTCCCTTGCAGTCCCAACGGAGAGAACCCTGACCTGAGCGAACCCCTACACCCTATGAATCCAGCCACTGCAAGCCCTTGTCTGAACCCTCTTCGCCGGAGCTCCGACCCCGTCGTCGCCTCCACACCCTCGCTACCACCTTCTCCATCACTTCCTCACTCCTCCTCCACAAGAACCTGATTCTCTTCACTACACAAAACCCCGATCCCCGACATTAAGAACCCTGCATCTCTCCCGCAACCCACTGCCATCGCCGGCATCGACGACCCATCTTCGACATCCTCTTGTTGCCTTCTCTGACCCCAGAGCACAGCGAACCCAGTCCCCTATCTTCTCTTCTCTCTTCTTCTTCGTCTACTTCTTTCTTCTTGGTTTTCCGTTTCCCGGTGATCGCCGGAGCCATGCCGTTGCCGACGATCCGGACGACCCGGTGGATGTTCCCAGCCAGCGTGGTCGCGTTCTTGCTTTTCCTAGTTCTGTTCTGTACGCCGTGTGTGCATTGAGACGTTTACCCGACGTCAGACGCGGCGTACACACCCCGTCGTGAGATCTATTCAGGAAAGTTTATCTTGCTACATGCTATGTATCACATTTTGCATCCATATGAATAAAAATATCACATGTTGATTGCATTGTACACCCATATTAATATTTTACGTTTTCCGATACCCATATGCATCCATATCATTTATTATATATGTAGCTGCATCTACAGATTATATTATTTCATGTTACTGTTGTATTAACACCCCATGCTTGATAATGTGCATCCTACGTAGTCATGGAGCTGTAGATGTAACCCCTGATAGATATTTGTGCATCCATGCTTTTACAGTACATCCGTACTTTTACCGTGATTCGATACTTGCTACATTTTTACTGTTGGACACCCATTTGATACACTGTGCACCCCCTGATATGACCTGATGCACCACTGCTTGACTTGATACCCGATCCTGTTCCTAATGTTGACAATCCTGACATGTTGTCCCGATGGACATATCCTGTTGTCTATTTTAGACAAACCTGTACCTGCTTGATCCTGTGTTGGCAATAGCTCCAGATTTATCAATACCTGACTTGAACACATAACTTGGGGGTAAGGGAAAATTAATGATGAAACCTGACTTGTAACTTAACAGTTCGACACTTATACTGATCGGTTTTACGGGCTAGGCCAGCCCTGGGATGATGCTGCTGACATCATTCGTCTGTATATGTTACCTGTTTACTGCCTAGCGGCACGTCTCGGATTCAGCCCGAGAGTCTTGACCGTGGTCCCGGGCATGCACGGGATACTATTGAGTTACATCGACGATTCATTAAATTGATTTCAAAGACTTGAGAGTAATTAACCCAGTAGAATAGATTACTCACCGCCTGCACATACACTTCACTGTTCCATATTTGTGTTACTGTTATACACTCATTACTGTTTATATTCATGCCTGCATATTTTGTTACTTCCTGATTATATTTTATTGTTTGATATTATGATGCACAGACGTCTGGGTTTTGTATGGCCCAGATCCTTTCTCTCTTTCGTAGGCTGACCAGGAGTACTTCAGTTGACAGGCCGAACAGTGAGGAGCAATTTGGTATTTAGTTCAGTTTAGTTTAGTTTTCTTTCAGCATTTTCATTTCCTGATGTGAGCCCATATTTGGGACGTAATTTCCAGATGTTTGCTTATTGGATTTATTGCTTCCACACATTTATATTTCTTGACACGTTTATTCTGTCATATGGACATGTATTGGATAGTTTATTTTATTTTACTGTTCTTGATATCTTATAGACAGCCGTAATGTGACTGTGGAGGGATGTTTCCTAGCCACAGGTAGCATGGTTGGCTCTGTTACGTGCCGATCTTAGCGAACTCTGGGAAGCGGGGCGTGACAACTGTACCCAAAATCCACCTGTTTGCACGACTCCTTTGAGCCGTGGTAGGGAGGAAATCAAAGCACAGTGGGAGCCACACAAGACTCTATGACGATCTTGGGTCTATAGACTAACCTGTACCGGTGTCACCAGAGGACTGCTATCCGACGATAGATATACTACCAACTAGGAGTCCTCGGCGAGTCCTGTTCGGTGTACCCATTCTCTAATGATCACCTGTGTACAATCTTTGATGTTACACACCAATGGTTGTGGATCAACCATTGCCCTCTAAGGGACAAGAAATGTACACACTAGTCTGCTCTGGAATATCGATGTCATAGTCTCGATATTCCCACGACTAGGAACTGATTAAACGATGTATTTTTGGACCACCCTGGCCCTATTAGTATGATCTCATCATAATCCTGGTAGTCAAGTATATATTCTAAGGGCTTTATCAACATGTGAGAGCAAGACAGTAAAGAATACCAGTCAACATGTTAAGATAAAGAGTAACCAGATAGCATACTATCATGTCGAGCAAGAAAGTCCTCTCTATATATGTCCAAGCATCCACTATAATATACTTCACATGTACAATAATGGTCTCTAGGGCATACATATTCCTAACAGTCCTGTCCAGTGTACTCATAACCCAATGAGCACCTGCTTACTATCTCCAGTACGACATACTAATGGCTGTGGGACAGACCAACTCCCCTGCTGGGATGAGAAGCGTATACACTGGTCTACTCTAGAGTATCGATGCCCTGTCTTGATAATCCTACGACTAGGGACCTGTATAGGATGTGCTTATAAACTTCCCATCCCCCACTAGTGTGACTGCCATCACAACGCTGGTAATCATGCAAAGATCCTAAGGACTCTACCAATATCTATAAGCGATATGCTAAAAGAAACTCATGCACATATTGAGGTAGAAACAAACCAGGTAGCATACTACCATTTCGAGCAAGACTGTTACTATATTCGTGTATATCCCAAGCTTTCATTAAGTAATATACAAACCGGTATGATACAATAATGGCATCTAGGGCATATAACACTAACACACACTAGTCTACTCTAGAATATAGATGTCCTGTCTCGATACTCCCTCGACTAGGAACTGTTAAAGGTTGTGCTTATAGACTACACAAGTCCCAGTAGTATGATCTGCATCATAGTCCTGGTAGTCAAGCAAACATCCTAAGTGCTTTATTAACATGTATATGAGAGACGGTATAATAATACCAGTGAACATGTTAAGATAAAGACAACCAGATAGTATACTATCATGTCGAGCAAGAAAGTCCTCCATATATATGTCCAAGCATCCACTATATCATACAATAATGGCCTCTAGAGCATACATATCACTAACAGCTTATCCTTCCATTCTTTGCTCTTAGTTATAGCCTTATATTAGGATCACAATTATCATGTAGGATGGAGTGCCTAAAAGAGAGGGTTGCGTTTTCTTAGGTCGAAGTTCAATCTAAATATGTTAGGTAAAAGGAAGAAAAATGGATTTTTCCATCTCTCAAACCACCCTCTCCTTAACCCTAACAAGTGAGAAATTACTCACCCATTAAATAGAAAACAAACAATAAAAAGAGAAGGAGAAGAGAATATCAGTGGAAATATCGAAAGCTAACTACTTGGGTCCTCACGATAGCAAGGAATATCCATCGAGTATCATCGCTTAAAAATCAAGATTTAGGAGAAAGGATAAATAAAAATCAAGAAAATAACAACATCTACTTTATCAAATCAAAAACAAGTTATCTAAGAAATTTGATGAACATGACATGAAATAAAATTGCAAGATAATAAAAGAACAAGAACAAACCTTTATTGCAATATAATAATAACTCTTAGGTTCATTCATACAACAATCAAAAAGCTCCCATAACTTCTTTAATGGCATACAAGATGAAGAAGAGGATAACTAAAGATACAAAAGTCTAACTAAACTCTTAATTTAACAAAGTTTAGCCTAAGGTATGATCCCCATATAAATATGTCATGCACTGAGATAGAGCAAATAACACAATACAGAATGGTAAAATCAAAAATTCCTAGCTAGCATGACATACTTCCCTAGTGATCATCTTAAAACTATAACTTGCAAGAACAAAAAAAACTATAGCTAAGGGAGAATAGCATACAACCTTTGATACTTCTTCTCAAAACTCCAATTTGTGTAGGAAGGTTTCTCCTTTGATTTGAACTCCGAGCTTGGTCTCCTAGGGTTCACTGGTTGAAGTCATGTTGTCGATCCTTCCATCGAAGATGATCCACGACGATGAATGGTGACTCGAGCTACTCCTTCTCTCTTAATAGGTGCTAAATAGCAAGAAGAAGTATCATATAGATGTAGATGATGAGGGGTTTCACTCATTTCTCTCTATTCTTTTCTTCTCTACTTTTTTCTTTTTATCAAAACTTTGCAAATATGAAAAGGGGAGAGAGAGAGGAATTAGATTATGGCCAATCTCAACATACAACCATAACCTAAGCCATGCCACCTCTCTTCTATCATGCTAACACATGTTCTAAGGTGTGTGAAATGGTTACACATCACCCTTAGGCATGCATAAATGTGAAAAGGAAAAAAGATATAAGAAAAAGAAAAATGATATATCATGTTTAATAAATATTAGCCATGATAAATAAAAATGTTCACATCACACGGAACAAAAGATAAAGAGAGAGAGGAAAAATGATATTAGGTTAATTACATATATTATCACATAATATCATATAATTAAACATGTCATTAAATTAACAATTAATTCAATGACCCGGTTTAGTCAAAAAGCCGGCTAGTATCATAACCCGTCCGGCTAAAGAAGAATACCTAACCGGACCACGCATGTATCCCATGCGATTACTACATTATTTCGTTAGAGTGGACAAAACATCTATGTGGGACTCTAAAGGCCCGTCAATACGCTGCCAGTGAGTTGTCGGATCACATCCTCAACTTACAAGCACGTCAGCGGTACTAGCTGTATGTATCGGCTACCCAGGTATTGAACGAAGGAAAGGTCGACAAGAAAACTTGTTCGTATCCTACAGGGCCTATCGATGACACTTACCGTACAGTCCGGTCTCTTCATCTGAGAATGCTGCATACCGGGTCTGAGAGATGGAATCCGTCAGACTCCCAATAACCCGATAAATCGTGCCGACTCAAAACTCATAACCAAATGAGAAACTACCGATAACATTTATCAGTAAATCTCGCTTGCCCTGGCCAGAGATTTATAGTTACAGCTAATCTCACACTGCGCAACATTAACTCCCTATACCGGGAGAGAAGAATCCCTTCCAATCGCTCATTTCCTCCACATGATCCGGGAATGTACCTAACCATTACCTATTTGCACAGCCCTTTAAGGCCGTGGTAGGGTAGTAATCTAAGTACAGTAGGGACCACATGAAACACTATGACGATCTTAGGTCTACAGACTAACCTGTACTTGTATTATCTGAGAACTGCTATCTGACGATAGGTATAGTACCATCTAGAAGTTCTCGGTGAGTCCGTTCGGTGTACTCAGTCTTTAATGAGCACCTGTATACAATCTTTGGTGTCAAACACCAATGGTCGTGGGATCAACCATCGCCCCGTACGGGGTCAAGAAACATATACACTAGTCTACTCTGGAATATCGACGCCCTGTCTCGATATCCCTATGACTAGGAACGTTTAAGGATGTGCTTATCGACTACCCAGGGTCCACTAGTATGATCGAAATCATAGTCATGGTAGTCAACCAAAGATCCTAAGAGCTTCATCAACATGCATTTGTAAGAGCAAGAATAAATATATACATGTTAAGATAAAGTCAAAACCAGATAGTATACTATCATTTTGAGCAAAATTGTTCTATACATACATATTTCCCTAATCTCCAATATAATATACAATAATGGCCTCTAGGGCATACATATCTAACAATCTCCCACTTGCACTAGGGCCAGTTACTGGCGTATCTCATACCCAACAACCCAAAAAGTCGCGCAAACTATACTTGGGGAATGGCCTTCATGAATGGATCCGCTGGGTTTTCTTTTGTATTTACTCTCCGTATCTCGATCTTTTTGCGATCAACGATCTCTCTGATAAGATGATACCGCCTCAATATGTCTCTGGACTTCTGATAGGACCGCGGTTCCTTCGCTAATACTACAACTCCATTGTTATCACAATACAAAGGTATTGGATTAGCAATAGTCGGAACCATCTCAAGTTCCGTTATGAACTTACGCATCCAGACCGATTTTTTGGCAGCATCATTGGCAGAAATATACCCAGCCTCCATCATCGAGTCTGCAATGGTGTCTCGTTTGGAACTCTTCCAACAGACCGTCTTTCCATTGAGGGTAAATACATAACCCGAGTTGGATTTGCCGTCATCTTTGTCACTTTGGATGCTCGAGTCGGCAAATACCTCTATTTGGAGGTCACCGTTACCGTACACCAAGAACATATCTTTAGTTCTTCTCAAGTACCTAAGTATGTTCTTCACAGCTGTCCAATGTTTCTCCCCTGAGTTTGATTGATATTGTCTTACTACACTAAGTGCATAAGCTACATCTATACTGGTACATAATATCACATACATTATAGACCCGACTGCAGAACCACAGGGTATAATGTTCATGCGATCCCTCTCTTCATCAGTCTTAGGGGATTTCTCTTTGAAGAGAGTGATTCCATGACAAGCGGGAAGATTACCGTGCTTAGAATCTTCCATACTAAAGCTCTTTAGTATGGTGTCAATGTACCTTGACCGGTACAATCCCAAAATTCGTTTAGATCTATCTCTACAGATCTTAATCCTTAGTATATAGGAGGCGTCACCCAGGACTTTCTTGGACAATTTCCGTGACAGAAAAAGTTTGACTGATTGTAGCATGGGAATGTCATTTCCCATTAGGAGAATGTTATCCACGTACAATACGAGGAAAACAACGGCTCTCCCTACAATTTTCTTGTAAATACAAGGTTTATTTATATTCTTGATAAAATCAAACTCTTTGATTGCATTATCAAAGCAGATGTTCCAACTTCACGATACTTGTTTTAATCTATAAATGGATTTAAGCAACTTGCATGTTTTTCCGCTGCTCCCACTGTCAATGAAACCCTTTGGCCGATCCATATAAATGCATTCTTCTAAATCACCATTTAAAAAAGAGGTTTTTACATCCATCTGCCAGATATCATAGTCGTGGAAGAAAGCAACAACAAGTAAGATCCGGATGGATTTAAATATAGCCACTGGAGAAAATGTTTCATCATAGTCCACACCTGGTCTTTGACGAAAATCTTTTGCAACAAATTAGCTTTATAGGTTTCTACCTGTCCATCAACACCAATCTTATTTTTGAAGATCCACTTGTATCCAACGGGTTTTACCCCAGGAGGTGCAACGTCCAAAATCCAAATTTTGTTTGTGTGCATGGATTCTATTTCGGATCTCATAGCATCCAGCCACTTCACCGAGTCTCTACTCGAGATAGCCTGCTGAAAACTAGTAGGCTCATCATCATCGATAATGCAATCCTCTCGATCCCCATTTATAAGAAAACCATAGTATCTCTCGGGCGGATGAGATTGCCTATTAGATCTACGGAGTGGCTGAGGTTCGTCAATTTGTTCTTGAATCGGTAGTTCTGTCAAATCTTCAGTTACTGCTTGTGGTTCTAGAATTTCTTCTTGTTCTACCGCGCTCCTATTAATTTCTTTTGCAAGAAATTCTTATTCTCAGAAGACAACGTGCTAAGCGACAAACACTTTCTGTTCCTCAGTGTGGTAGACAAGATATCCCCTTAAATTTTTGGGGTATCCCACAAACTTACATAATACTGAACGTGCCTTGAGTTTCTTCGGATTTATTTTCTTAACATAAGACGGACAACCCCATATCTTAAGAAACTTAAGACATAATCTCTTCCTACTCCATATCTCATATAGAGTGGTAGGCACAAATTTGGATGGAACCCAATTCAATATGTACGCTGCTATTTCAAGTACATAACCCCACAAAGAAAATAGTAACTCAGCGTCACTCATTATATAGCACACCATATCCAATAAGGTGCGATTTCTTCACTCCGATACACCGTTGTACTGTGGTGTATACGGAGGATTAAGCTGAGAGAGAATTCCATTCTCTTTTACGAACTCAAGGAATTCAGTACTCAAGTATTCACCACCTCGATCCGTTCCAAGTATTTTGATACTTTTTCCTGTATATTTTTCTATTTCGTTTTTATACTCTTTGAACTTTTCAAAAGCATTGGACTTATGTTTTAACAAGAACACATGTCCATACCTTGAGAAGTCATCAGTAAAAGTTATGAAGTAAGAATCTCCGCTTCTTGTATGTGTAGACATTGGTCCACATACATCACTGTGTATGAGGCCTAAGAGCTCGGTAGCTCTTTCTCCGTGTCCTGTAATGGAGTTTTGGTCATCTTTCCTTTCAGATAGGATTGACATGTTTCATAACATTGATATTCAGACGGATCCAAATACCCATCTTTATGTAACTTATTCAATCTTGTTGCATTTATATGACCAAGTCTACAATACCATAAAACAGTTTCATTTATATCTGAAGAATTTCTTTTGTTGGTGCTTTGGATGTTGAAAACTATGTGTTGATTTAGAGTATATATTCCGTTATTAAGTGTACCAGTCCCAATCAACATTTGATTAAGGTGAATGTTAATAACAATGCTTTCTAATGTGAAACTATATCCTTTTTTTTATCTTGTAATGCAATTGATATAATATTACATATCATTGTTGGTACAAAATAACAGTTCTTCAAAATCAAAAAGTTGCCACTTGGTAATCCCCAACAGTTATGGTGTCAACACTTGCGCCATTCCCTACTCTGAGGGTCATATCTCTTTTCTTCAAAAACCTGCTACTTTTCAATGCCTGCAAGAAGTTACAGATGTGATAACCTGATCCGGTATCCAATACCTAAGAAGCAGAGTTAATGGAAAAATAGTTTTCTGTTACAAACGCACCTGAAGCTGAAGCATCATCATGTTTCTTGTTCTTGAGGGTAGCCTTATAAGCCCTCCAATTCCTCTTCTAATGCCCTTGCTTGTGACAATGAAAACACTCTCCTTTCTCCGATTCTACAACCCCAGTTTTGTCCTTGCCTTTCGCCTTTTGGACACCACCTTTCGGTTTGGTGGGGTTCTTCTTCTTTCTTCCCTTGGCCTTAGCCTTGGACTTGGAAGAAGAAGAATTTCCAACAGCTAGAACGGGTGCTTTTTCCTTCTTCAAGGTGCCCTCGGCTATTCTCAACATATTGAGGAGCTTTGGAAGACCAGCTTCCATTGCGTGCATATTGTAATGCGATACGAATTGAGCATAGGCGGAAGGAAGAGACTGCAGAATTAAGTCAACGTATAACTCATTTTCTAATACGAACCCCAGGTTTGCGAGTTCTTCAATAAGACTGATCGACTTTAAGACGTGTTCTCCTACTGATGATCCAGGAGCTATCCTCATTTGAAACAATTTCTTTGAGGTCTCGTATCTTGCGATACGAGAGCGCTCTCCATACAAATCCATGCAATGGAGGAATATTGATTGTATGTCCATATTCTCATGCTACTTCTGAAGTTCATTATTCATTGAAGCCAGCACTATGCACTTGACTTTCACGCAATCTTCGTCCCATGTCTTACGAACCTCGATGTCTGCAATCGATGCATTGGGACCTAGGGTCTGGGGTGCTTTACCTATGAGGACATATACCAATTTGTCATAAGTGAGGGCTATGGTGATATTCCTCAGCTAGTCCTTGTAATTAGGTCCAGTCAACGTATTCTTTTCTAATAAGAGTTTTAGTCCAGTCATGGTCGCTGCTTGTTAGAGGGAGAGAAAAGAAAACACTCAGCGTATGCTCGTGCAAGATTAGAATGGTTTATTATCTTGTCTAATCAAGATGGCTCCTACTGTTTTTTATCAAATCCTCCTTAAAACCTTAAAAGGAAAGATTAACCGGGATTAATTGTACTCTACAAGCTTGCTTAATCATTCATCCAGGCCAGTGTCGGTACTTAGAGGGAGATTTTCCAAGGCTTTCGCCGAGTTCCTTAATTATAGAGAACATCTTTTCCTTAGAGGCGTTGCCCCATTAACACCTTTCTAGACACTTACTTGATTTAGCTAATTGCAAAGTGAAAAATTCTCCCGGGGATAATGCTTACTCTAGTGGGAATCAGGACCCAACTATCGCATAGAAAGTATGCAATTTCATTGGAAATTTCTAACCTGAAATCCTCGATATGGTTTTTACCCTTAACAGCTTATGATCTTGACGAAGGTCAACAAACTATTAGTCGATAGTCAAGTTCTACCCGTTATTTTTGATTAATTATAGATCCACCCACACAAGCCCTTGAAGAAGGTCAACAAGGCTGTATGACTGTCCTAGATAATCGCATCATATGCTACAGATGAGACATCACTTAGCTACCGAACACTACGCCTTGACGAAGGTCAACAAACACAGTACGAATACTAAGTACTTTACTCATCTAAAATAATGGAGGGTTACGGCTGGTTTTGATGAAAACCTTTAACGTATTGAACTTTATATCGTTGTTGGAATCGAGTGATATTTGAACAGGTGTGACTTAATATGCATTTGAAAATTTTAGTTTTTAATAAGAAAAAACCGAGTAGTTTTCAAATGTTGTTCTTATAACATCAATATAGGTTTATATCTTTTAATTAATCTCATTAATGAATTACCATCATTTAAAACCTATCCACACCAGAAAAGAAACGAAAATAGAACGCACATTTATACATCTGCATTCGCCACGGGGCCCTGTCATGCACCGTTAGGTTACTTAACTAACGGCAGAGCGAGGTCAGGGATAGCACGGATGCAAAACATAAATAGCATTTATTTATATCATAAATAAATATAGCATTCGTCTCAGATACAAGCATTACAGAAATATCATAGAGTAATGGAAAACAGATTTACTAGGAAATAACGCTTTCGATCAAGCCATCAACCGAAATACGGAATTCCACGCTCAGTGAATAGCAACAACCACATTTATCCTAGACCCCTATGAGTATAGTAACATACTCGCCAATTCTAGAATTAGGTGACCTGGATCTCAACTCCTTAAGATGGTCACCCACTGTAATATTTCAGAAATATAAAATATTATTTTTGGAATTTAAATATTAAAATAATATATTTCGCGAAAACTATTCGATTTGCAAATTAGGGTTTTCGTAAAATGGTATAAGTATATACCAATATTTGGGAAATAATTAGAGATTAAAATGATTTAATTATTAAAAAGATATTTGTCGGATTTGGGCATTTTTATAATTAATTATATCCAAGTTTAAATTAAACTTAATTAGTGCACTACTGATCACGATTAAGCCAAATCCGTATTTTTACATTTTCCGTTGCTAATGCACCATGTCATGTTACATTTTGGTTGCAGGCTGTTTTTATTGTTTTTGGTTTTATAAGAGAGAAAAAGAGAAAAGAAAAGAAAAACAAAAGTTATGAGAGAGAGAGAGAGGACAAGGAGATATTTTGAGAGAGCGTAAGAATAAGAGAGTGAGAGAGAGGGGTTATACTCACCGTTTCTTTTCTTCCCTCCTTCATTCTCAATTGTTTTTCTTCATCTCCTTCTTCAAGCTTCCTCCACCTCCTCTACCTTCATGAATCATCTTAAAAACTTCATCAAAACCCCATGCCACCTTCAATAAAAAGATGCACAACCTCTTCCTAAACCCTTTGGATCAATCGAGTTTGGATTTTGAAGACTTTGGGCAACCCAAGAATTTTCTTGAGTTGCCAAATGAGGTATATTTCCTTTCCTTAGTTAAGTTATTGTGTTTAATGTATCCTAGATTTAGTTTAGAGTTCGAATTAGTTAGATTGTGATCTTGGAAATTTCCAAGTTGATGTTTAGTGATTTTGTGGACTTGTGATGTGGTTATTGAAGAGTAGTGAGTGTTGCAAAACCTTAGAGATTGCTTTTCTGGGCCAAAACAGAGATTAGAACCCGATGCACGAACTTAGACTTTTCTCGTGTTGGTTTTGTGAAACCTAAAGGACTACAGGATATCTTGAGTAACTTGGGTTATTTATGAGATAATCAAACAAGTCCATTGACCTAGATAAACCACTAGAAGACCGCTACCAAAGTTCGAGCCCGAATGCCCCTATCAAAACCGGCGAGGCCGGGTATTTTGATGATCTCGCCGGGCCCATTTTGTATTCTGGTGTTGTGGATTGGTCTGTAGCACATACTCCCTATAACCTAGCCCCTGTATTGCTAGTTTAGTCCAAATTGACCGGAGCAGAAATCTAGGAGTTTTTTGGGTTGGTTTTGGTTATGTTTTCTGATATTTGAATTCTTGGTTTTGATATTTGAGATTGGATTTGGTCGTTGTACGTTTGTACGTCAACGATAAGGGATAATTGGTTGTTTTTGCATGCGCAGGCTATAGGTTCTAACCTATAAGCAAATCGTGAGCCATTTCGGTTTTCGGATATTGGTTTTAATAGTATTGTGATTGTGTATTGATTGTAGGTACCTTCGCATGGATTTCCGAGATGAAGAAGCACAACGAATTCGGCGAAGCGAGGATTTTGCAGGTGAGTAGATTTATATCTACGGGGGAAGTCGGGTGGATGGCGTATAGCACCCCCGTAACCTTTGATATGGATAATCGGTATTTAAGTTATAGTTTGGAGAAACCTATGTATGAACTCATGAATATGATCAAGGATTTAGTGTGAGATGGTATGATAGCTAAGGATGACTCGGTTTGATATATGAGAATATGAAATGAGGATGTGAATCGTGATATATATGTAATTGGAAGAGGACAAGTATGAGATTTATAGTGGCATGTTATGAGATCGATATCGATATGATATGAGATCAGTGTAAATATGATGTGAGATTGAGATAGAGATGTGATGGGATCGATAAGATAGGATGTGCGAGACCATAGTTCTGTACCCTTACCGATGTATAGGACGATATATCCTTAATCTAAATTACTGCTACTATACGATGGATTACCGTACGCGATGAGATATACCGGATGATTGATCCGCGCTCGTGATTTGAGGATAATATTCGAGGATATCGCCATATCGGATACTATGAGGCTGGATCGCCGACGGTGTTTCGTGATCCGAGTATCACACTTTTATTGTTTGGATTTGAGTTTCGATGATTGAGTTTCATAATATTGTTTTCGTGCACCATGGCTGCACCTACTGGATATTTACATTTTGTGCATAGTTATTGCACTTGAAATATTTTTATACACTGTTGCGTTGGTTTATGATTCATACATATCTATTGCACTTGATATCGATTTTATGCCTTTGCTGCACGTACTTATGATTCCATGGATGTACGCACTCGACATGACTTATGCACTCGGTATAGCTTAATGTGCTTGCAGTGCATTGATATGGATTCTGTGCATGCAGTTGCACACGTTTATGATTTTATACATCTTGGCACGCTTGGTGTTGTTTTTTTGCGTATTTGAGATATTGATGAGTTTTTTTTGCATTTGTTGCACTAGACCTATATTTGCGTGCACCGTTGCACTTGACGTTCATTTTCATGCGCTTTACTGAAATAGATGTTTTGTGTGGACCTGACGCACTTGATTTGGATTTTCACGCATATTGGACGCATGGTTTGAGATTTTATGCACACCGGATGCACTTGATTGAGATTTTATTCATGCATGTTACATGCACTGGGTTGAGTTTTTCGTGCACTCTAGATACACTTGATATTGTCGCCGCGCACACTAGTTGCACTTGGCAGATCCTTTCGTGCACACCTGTTGCATTTAGTTTTGCTTTTGTGCACATTCGAGGCACTTGTATTGGGCTTGGTTTTCTGTGCGCACCAGACGCACGTGATGTTAGATACGTATTTTGAGGCTGATTTTACTCATGAGCATCGTATTTTCATGTTGGGTACTATATTATAGAGTGGCCGAGCAGGATTGATCTTAGGACAGTACCTGAGTACTTTTGCATGCATAAAAGTTACCAAGAGGTTTTCAAAAAGGAGCTATAGTCTCACTATTTCCTACGTGTCCGTGAGTGACACGAAACTTTACAAAGGAAAACCTTCTGGGATATTTCAAAAAGGCGGGACGTATAATTTGAGCAAAACATATATAAGTATATATTTACTATTTTACAAATGATCGTCCGCCACTTGTGCCGTGAGCTACGCATCGAACGGCGATTCAAAAAAGATTGTGCATGTGTTTTATCCAGTTTTTAGAGGAATTTAAAGGGATGCGTACTATATACGTATTATGATTTTGACTATAGTATATTTGGATTTCAGTAGTCGATTTTGAGATTTGCATCTCCTTTATAACTCCTATGATTGCATGATACTTGATGGAGTTTCGATTTTGAGTTTCACACTCATTTTCATGCGCACACGATGCACTGAGATGTGTTTGAGTATTCCGTGATTTCGGAGCCCCGTTGTTTTGAACAAATTATCGAAATGTTTTAGTAATTTGGGGTTTAAATTTAAATTCGGAGAATGAATTTATTTAAGGGAGGAAGATTGTAACATTTCTGAAATATAAAATATTATTTTTGGAATTTAAATATTAAAATAATATATTTCGCGAAAACTATTTGGTTTGCGAATTGGGGTTTTCGTAAATTGGTATAAGTATATACCAATATTTGGGAAATAATTGGAGATTAAAATGATTTAATTATTAAAAAGATATTTGTTGGATTTGGGCATTTTTTTAATTAATTATATGCAAATTTAAATTAAAGTTGATTAGTGCACTACTAATCACAATTAAGCCAAATCCGTATTTTTACATTTTCCATGGCTAGTGCACCATGTCATGTTACATTTTGGTTGCATGTTGTTTTCATTGTGTTTGGTATTATATGAGAGAAAAATAGAAAAGAAAAGAAAAACAAAAGTCATGAGAGAGAGAGAGGACAAAGAGATATTTTGAGAGAGAGTGAGAATAAGAGAGTGAGAGAGAGGGGTTATACTCACCATTTCTTTTCTTCCCTCCTTCATTCTCAATTGTTTTTCTTCATCTCCTTCTTCATGCTTCCTCCACCTCTTTTACCTCCTTGAATCATCTTCAAAACTTCGCTAAAATCCCATGCCACCTTCAATAAAAGGATGCACAACCTCTTCCTAAACCCTTTGGACCAATCAAGTTTGGATTTTGAAGACTTTGGGCAACCCAAGAATTTTCTTGAGTTGCCAAATGAGGTATATTTCCTTTCCTTAGTTAAGTTATTGTGTTTAATGTATCCTTGATTTAGTTTAGAGTTTGAATTAGTTAGATTGTGATCTTGGAAATTTCCAAGTTGATGTTTAGTGATTTTTTGGACTTATGATGTGGTTATTGAAGAGTAGTGAGTATTGCAAGACCTTAGAGATTGCTTTTCTGGGCCAAAACAGAGATTATAACCCGATGCACGAACTTAGACTTTTCCTCGTGTTGGTTTTTTGAAACCAAGAGGACTACAGGGTATCTGGAGTAACTTGGGTTATTTCTGAGATAATCAAACAAGTCCATTGACCTAGATAAACCCCTAGAAGCCGCTACCAAAGTTCGAGCCCGAATGCCCCTATCAAAACCGGCGAGGCCAGGTATTTTGATGATCTCGCCGGGCCCATTTTGTATTCTGGTGTTGTGGATTGGTCTGTAGCACACACTCCCTATAACCTAGCCCCTGTATTGCTAGTTTAGTCCAAATTGACCGGAGCAGAAATCTAGGAGTTTTTTGTGTTGGTTTTGGTTATATTTTCCGATATTTGAATTCTTGGTTTTGATATTTGAGATTGGATTTGTTCGTTGGACATTTGTACGTCAACGACGAGGAATAATTGGTTTTTTTGCATGTGTAAGCTATAGGTTATAACCTATAAGCAATTCTTGTGCCGTTTCGGTTTTCGGATATTGGTTTTAATAGTATTGCGATTGTGTATTGATTGTATGTATCTTTACGTGGATTTCCGAGATAACGAAGTACATCGAATTCGGCTAAGTGAGGATTTTGCAGGTGAGTAGATTTATATCTACGGGGGAAGTCGGGTGGATGGCGTATAGCACCCCCGCAACCTTTGATATGGAAAATCAGTATTTAAGTTATAGTTTGGAGAAACCTATGTATGAACTCACGAATATGATCAAGGATTTAGTGTGAGATGGTATGATAGCTAAGGATGACTCGGTTTGATATATGAGAATATGTAATGAGGATGTGAATCGTGATATATATGTAATTGGAAGAGGACAAGTATGAGATTCATAGTGGCATGATATGAGATCGATATCAATATGATATGAGATCGGTGTAAATATGATATGAGATTGAGATAGAGATGTGATAAGATTGATAAGATAGGATGTACGAGACCATAGATCTGTACCCTTATCGATGTATAGGACGATAGATCCTTAATCTAGATTACTGCCACCGTATGATGGATTACCGTACGCGATGAGATATACCGGGTGATTGATCCGCACTCGTGATTTGATGATAATATTCGAGGATATTGCCGTATCGGATACTATGAGGCTGGATCGCCGACGTAAAGATGTCACCTGAACTATACTTATTTCCAAACTGACGAATCGTATGCACTTTTAAATGGAAACCTCAAGGGAAGCTACGGATTTTCAAATGATGTCCTTTCCTCAAAAACACCGTAGCCTCCACTTTCAAAACTACGATTCGTATCTTTTAAACTGGCCGTATGGTTCATGTGTAGATGTATACCTTATTATAGTTCATGTTTATATTGGATTATCCCTCGTGTGATACATGTTATGTTTTCGGTATATACCGCTTTGTGATATCATCTGCTTGTACACCTGTACAATTACCGATGATGCGCATGTTATACTTACACAGATTTGTCGGCTCACACACATTCATCATCGGTAATTGTCATGCCACTTGCACAGTAGAACTGCTGTATCATGATATTATTCGTAACCGTAAGTACGTTCATTATTCAGTACTATCATAGGACATGCTTGCATGATATACTTGATATGCTCATATTACTGTTCTATATTGCATACATCGTACTTTATGGTTTTATGCATTGAGATGCTGTTTTTATGAGATCTCTGGATTTGAGAACCGTAGCTATATTTCAAAGGAAATTGTATATTGTTTTAAAAACCCGGTTTCTCTTGATATGATATTTCGTGTCCACCATGAGTTTTCTCGGTTCTGAGTTATGAGCTTACCCGATTCGAGGAGTGGTAGGCATCGTCTGCGGGTACATGGTGGACCCGGTGAGGTATCCCGGAGCAAGAAGACTCGTATAGTTAGACGGTGAGCCCGGCAGGGGAACACACCTACCAGTGATATTTTTAGACCCGGCGGTTATCCGGAAGATATCGACTGGAGTCGTGAGATAGATATGAGGGCCGATCAGAGTATGCGGCGCCTGAGGGCCGATCTGAGTATGCGGCGTCTGAGATGAGATAAATATGAGGGCCGCTCTGAGTATGCGGCGCCTGAGATATGAGGATTTACATGTCGATGTTGGACATGGGTTTTTATGATATTTCGAGTGTCGATGTTGGACACTCAGGTTCTATGATATTGATGTGTCGTTGATGGACACACGTTGGTTGATTTCCTCATACATACAGGCATATGTTTTCATAATGATTCGAGTGTCGACGTTGGACACTCAGGTTCCATGATATTGATTGTGTCGTTGACGGACACACGTCGATGATATCCACATGTATGCAGGCATATGATTTAGATGTTTATGTATATATATGTCATTGCATTGACTCGATTGTTAACGTATATGCATACATGGTCACCCTAGATATCATAGTATCACCTTCATGATATAGTATGACCTAGGAAATCGTTGTTTTATTCGATTTCTACCTGTTGATGTTATCTACTCATGGGTTGGCAACTCACCCCCGTTGTGCCACAGTCTTGCAGGTTTGACCGCTTGGGATCAGTAGCGGTATTGCTGGCACACAGCTTCATCCAGGGTATTTTGCTTTGGTAAGTGCGACACATATTGGATTGTGCCCACTCTTGTACTTTTATATTCTGTTGTATCTAGTCAAACTCCATCAATCAAAAGCTATACTTTGTATATTGGTAGACCTAGTCAGACTTGTGTTGCGAGACTTAATGCGATGGGTGTATGTTCGTTTCTTTGAGTTTTTCTATGTCTTGCTTTATTTATTCTTTCTGTGTTGATTTTCGCCATTAGGCGTCGCATATATATTGCTTACTTGCATAGTTGTGATTCCGCCAGTTGGCGAAGATCTAGCTCCCGCTTGGGGATGTCTATATATATATATATATATATATATATATATATATATATATATATTGCTTGTATATGGTTTTGGATCAAAATATACAAGGGAGGTGCTGCCCAAATTTTTAAAGACGAAAAATGTTTTCAACTATAGCATAATCCACTTGCATTTTCATATATCATTATCTATGCAATTAAAGAAAAACCTGATTTCATTATACCTTTATTTCAAAACCGCACTTCCACTATTTTCCACAAAAAGGTTTAGATTTCTAGGTTTCGGCTTACTTGAATTACGTTACGCCTTTAGACGTTGCGTGATTTAAGTGTCGGTCACGAGCTAAATTCCAGGTCATGACACCCACTGAATTCTAGAATCCGGTAAATTGTGCACCCCTCCATGGGTTACTCTTAGATGCAGAAAAGTAAATACAAATACACATCATTCTGTGGCAACTACCTCACTTCCGGAAGTGACCCGATAGAAGAATATTACAAATTTACACTTGAATGAATTACATATAAAACATTACACAACCGGCTATTCACATGAAAATCTGTCTCACCATTACAACAACAACAATAACATCTTCGCGATTTGTTGAACACGTAATCTCTTCTAACTGATCTATAGCAGTTAGATGACGTTCAAGAACATTTCAATACAATGCAGAACGACTACGATATCTTAATTTTGATCATCAAGAGCATTCGTAAAACTAAAATAACCCCAGATTTCAAAATACACAACCCGAGGAAAAATAAACAAACCAATTTTCTAGTTTCTAAAAGACGGAGCACCACAAGAAGACTGGGGGCCCACAGAGGAACCAAAACCGCCAATTAGCCGCTACTGGCAGTTTTTCGTCCTCTGTGGGTCCCCGGCCTTCTGGTGGGTGCTCCGTGGTCCCTGCATACCTCTCTAGTATTGTTTAAAAAATTATTAAAGCAATTTTAAAAATGAACAGAGACCGGTTACTAGAAAAACCGGACTAAAATTGATGACCCGAAACCAAAACGTCGACAAAAGCAAGTTAAAGTTCTAGGGTAGGCTTTGATACCATGTAAGTATGTTATGCACTGAGCTAGAGCAAATAACATGATGCGAATTGGTAAAATAAAAAATTCTTAGCTAGCATAACATACTTCCCTAGTGATCATCATAAAACTATAACTTGCAAGAACAAAAAAACTAGAGCTAAGCGAGAATAGCATACAACCTTCAATGCTTCTTCTCAAAGCTCCAATTTATGTAGGAAGGTTGCTCTATTGATTTGAACTCCGAGCTTGGTCTCCTAGGGTTCACCGGTTGAAGTCCCGTTGTCGACCCTTCAGTCGAAAATGATCCACGACGATGAATGGTGACTCGAGCTACTCCTTCTCTCTTACTAGATGCTAAATAACAAGAAGAAGTATCATGTAGATATAGATGACGAGGGGTTTCACTCTTTTCTCTCTATCCTTTTTCTTCTCTACCTTTTTATTTTTCTCAAAACTTTGCTAGTATGAAGGAGAGAGAGAGGAGTTAGGTTATGGCTAATCTCAACATACAACCATAAGCTAAACCATGCCACCTCTCTTCTATCATGATAACACATGTCGTTAGGTATGTGAAATGGTTACACATCACCCTTAAGCATGCATGAATGAGAAAAGGAAAAAAGATATAAGAAAAAGAAAAAGGATATATCATATTTAATAAATATTAGCCATGATAAATAAAAATGTTCACATCATATGGAACAAAAGATATATATAGAGAGAAAAATGATATTAGGTTAATTACATGTATTATCACATAATGTCATATAATTAAACCTGACATTAAATTAACAATTTCAATTACCTGGTTTAGTCAAAAAAAAAACCTGCTAGTATCATAACCCGTCCGGCTAAAGACGAATGTCTAACCGGACCCCACACGCATCCTATGCGTGCACTGCATTATTTCGTTCGAGTGGACAAAACATCTATGTGGAACTCTAAAGACCCATCAATACGCTAGAAGTGAGTTGTCGGATTACATCCTCAACTTACAAGCACGTCAGCGGTACTAATTGTACGTAACGACTACCCAGGTATTGAACGAAGGAAAGGTCGACAAGAAAACTTGTCTGTACCCTATAAGGCCTATCGATGACACTTACCATACAGTCTGGTATCTTCATCTGAGAATGCTGCATACTGGGTACGGGAGCTGGAATCTGTCAGACTCCTAATAACCCGATAAATCATGCCGACTCAAAACTTATAACCAAATGAGAAACTACCGATAACACTTATCAGTAAATCTCGCTTGCCCTAGATAGGGAATTATGGTTACGGCTAATCCCACACTGCGCAATATCAACTCTCCATACCGGGTGAGATGAATCCTTTCCGATCGATCATTACCTCCACATGATCCGGAACTATACCCAACCATTACCTGTTTGCACAGCCCTTTAAGGCTGTAGTAGGGTAGTAATCTAAGTATAGTGGGGACCACATGAGACCCTATGACGATCTCAGGTTTACAGACTAACATGTACTTGTGTCACCTGAGAACTGCTATCTGACGATAGGTATAGTACCATCTAGGAGTTCTTGGTGAGTCTGTTCGGTGTACTCAGTCTCTAATGAGCACCTGTATACAATCTTTGGTGTCAAACACCAATGGTTGTGGGATCAACCATCACCCCGTACGGGGTCAAGAAACGTATACACTGGTCTACTCTGGAATATCGATGCCCTATCTCGATACCTTTATGACTAGGAACTTTTAAGGATGTGCTTATCGACTACCCAGGGCCTACTAATATGATCGACATCATAGTCTTGGTAGTCAAGCAAATATCCTAAGGGTTTTATCAACATGTATATGTAAGAGCAAGAATAAATGTATACATGTTAAGATAAAATCAAAACCAGATAGTATACTATCATTTTGAGCAAGATTGTTCTATACATACATATGTCCCTAATGTCCAATATAATATACAATAATGGCCTCTAGGGCATATATATATAACACCCCCTACTTTGCTTATGATCCGGCGTATTTATAGGCTCTAGAATGAAAGTTTAAGGAAATTATCTGAAGCTATTTGAAAATAAAAATATACCCATGAAACATCGTCATGGATGACGATTATTGCACGGCGGAACCGCCGCAAGTTGCACATAGAGTGCGGTGGATCTGCCGCATGACTTTGGAATTAGTGCTCCAGTTTTCTTCTATGATTTTCCGCTACTACATTATGCTCTTTTGCATGGTCACATTTGATAAATCTTTTAGATTTGATCTCCGTCTAATAGAAGTAAAAATGACGACTATTTTTGTCTTCTTTTTACTTCACATCCCATTAAATCCATTTGAAATTTGTGCCTTTGTTTCCCTCGTGCTCTACGTTGCCTCCTTCGTGTTTCGTGCCGTCCGAGACATGAAAGACCATCGCTTTTTTCTTGTCCCTTTCACTGGTAAGCGGCACCTGACGAATTTGAGTGGCCAAAATCCGTATTTTGTCTGTTTTTCGGCCGTATGTCCTGAAATCCTCATAACTACAAAGAATGTGCGTGATTTGCATCATTCTGGACTTATTGCATCTAAGAATCTGTAACCTGTAATCATGTAGCAAACACGAATCAAAAGCATCTATCTACATGCAAATGTGATTAAGAATGAGTAGTATCGAAATGCAATATTCTGATATAAACAGAGCCCATTCAACTGAATATGTCTTTCTCTTGGAGACAAACGTGTTGCGCATCTGCAACATACAACCCCTCTTTCGATGGAGGCTAAACCAACACGTATCCTCAAAATACACATGTTGTTCGTCAATATGAACAACACTTCCCTTATAAGCTCGTCGCACCTCTCTCTTAATTCAATAACACGTGCTCACACTTGAGCACTTCTTTTCTCAATAAGCTCTTCTTTCTTACAATGGCACTCTTGCACCCAAGAGACCAAACACAAAAAAAGAAGAGATTTATAGTGAAGCAAAATAATCGTTAGGAATTTCTCTTAAGCTCATCTAATACACTAAGAAGTATGGATATGCAAAAAGAAATCTCGAATGTGTGTGAGAATGATTTGGATAATCAAATGAAAAAATATTTTCAATTCTCACAAGAGTTGGCATTTTTCTTTTCAATATCACTCAATAATAAGCAAGTGAAAATCTATGAGTGATTGTAGTTCAAAAACCAAAGCAAAAGTCTATTTATAGCCCTAAAGAAAAAAAATACTCAAAACAAGTTGGGACAACAGTTTTAAAGTACGACAGACATCCGAAAGCAATATGGGCAGACGTCTGAAGGCAAGATAGAAAACACCCCAACAGCTATAAACGGCTAGTTTTTCAAACTTTTTCTATAGTAGACGTTTGTCGTCTATAGGTTCAGACGTTCGTCGATATTTTTAAAGAAGCCAAAACAAAACACAAAGATCAGACAAATGTCTGAAGAAGTTTTGGCCAAGCGTCTGAAGAAGAAAATATTTTCAAAGATTTTGTACTGCAGACGTTTGTTTCATATAGCTTCAAACGTTTGTTTTTTAAAACAATTCAAGCTAGTAAAAAGCACAGAGAACAGACAGACGTCTGAAGAAGTATAGGACAAACGTCTGAGAAAGAAAATATTTTCAACCGGAGACTTTGGCCCAGACGTTTGTCAAAGATGCAGACGTCTGTTTTGAAAAGCTTCAGAAGTTTATTTTGAAGAAAAAACTGATATTTGAAACTGATATTTGGTTTTCAATTGTAGACAGACGTCTGAACCAATAATGGACAAACGTCTGAATAAGGAAAATACTGAAAACTTTGCTTTTCAAAATAAGAAACCGTTTTGAATGAAAATCTTCACAAAGTTAAAACCAAATGTTTCATGCATAATAAAGAGTATGTGCAAAAGATCTAATTGATATTGTCCATAATTTATAGAGTACTTACATTGTTTTCTATGTCGATATCGAAATTTGCCGAATCTTGAATCTTCGATACTTCGACACGAGCTCTTAAACTTTGGAGTTTCGCTTCGCTGGAACACTCCATTCCACTCACTAGTGTCTTGAAATCGATATATTGAATTCAAATCTTGGTCTTGATTTCGACTCTTCAACTTGGAGTTGGCTTCTAGCTTCTTAGCAAATCATTGCTTGAATTCTTGAACTCTTGTTTCTCGACTACATAGCTTGAACTCATGAAGCTTGATATTCACTTTAAGAAGCTCTCGTCCTATTCCTCCAATCTCTATTAGATATGTCGTTGAAGCTCGATTTCATCCATCTTTCTTTATATTACTTGTGTCGTAAGATATCCTGAATATCCTGAAAAACATTCTCAAAACGACCAAGCATATCATATACAATATTATAAAATAAACATGGTAATGAACACGGTATATGAACATTCATTGTTTCAATATCGCAAAACCATGAATAGTATATCAATGTCAAGATAGGAATTAAAAGCAAGACGTGAGATATTGATATACTATTGGTATTTATTGTTGGGGTCAAATTTGCACCCCTCTTGACCAAGTAAAAGTCAAGGTCAACCCCAAGCCAAGTGGGCCCAAGCCCATATCAAGTGGGCCCATGCCCGAGTCGAGCCCGAACATGAAGCGGCCGGCCTCCCCTATGCTGAAATAAAAAATCATGTAATAAATAATTTTGATGTAATTTTTTTATACATGAATGGGCATAAAGCCAAATTTCTGTAAGGCCCGTGGCTTATGTGCAAAAAGAAATGGCACATGAGCCATGGGATGGGCAAAATGCTATTTTGTAAAGACCAAGGGGCTATGTGTAAATGTGTAAGCCTATATAAGGCAACATGATGAAAATGTCTAAGACAACTTTTTCATTCTCAAAAAATTAGGGCCTCTGCCTCTTTCTTCTTCCTGAAGGTTCTAAACCTTCTTCTTTCTTTTGAATTAAATCAAGAGTTTTACTCTTCTTTTTCCAAAACTAAATAGTTTTTCACCACAAAACCCACAAAGGGGAGCTTAGATCTTCCATCAGATTTCAAAAAGAAGAGATTTTTAAAATCTCACATCTCTTGATCTTCAAGATCCTGCCAATAGAGGAGGAAGAAGGAGGCCCATCTCCGAAAACCCCATTTTTGGGAAGACCCAGGGCTCCAAAGAAGAACCCCTTTCATCAACTCCAAAACATCTTAGGAGTTTAACTCCATACTAAATCCTCTTTTGGGATTTTAAATCCTATTACTGGGACTAAAAGCCCCCTTTTCCTGGCCGGCGCCCGGCGCCCGAGCGCTCAAGCGTCCAGCGCCCACGTGCCGGGCACGTGGTGCACTCGCGCTCAAGCGCCCAGCGCCCACGTGCCGGACATATGGTGCGCTAGCGCTTGAGCGCCTTGTGCTCAAAGCACCCAGTGCCCACGTGCCGAGCACGTGGTGCGCTAGCACTCGAGCGCCTAGCGCTCAAGCGCCCTACGCCCACGTGCCAGGCACATGGTGCGCCAGCGCCCAGCGCTCACGTGTTAGACACGCGAGGCGCTGGCCCCCACGCATCCTTTGGATGCCCTTTCCCCTTTATATATATATATGTATGTATGTATCTATGTACGTATATATGTATGTATATATATACATATACCTCCGTAAAAACTCTGCGGGGCCCCCGATACATCCAAAACCCTTTCAAAACACGACACTGCACATTGAGTTTGCATGACCAATTTAACCCATTAATCGGAGGTTCACTCGCTCCAAAGGCGAGGGGTAATTAACGGCAGCTTAGTCCGTGGCTGCCGGAGATTCGGATCCCCACAATCATTAAACCCCGGCCTACCCTAGACAGGGGGAATATGTAATGCGCCTGACAAGCGCGCGCGCATTCCCATCTCAATGGGGTGACAAAAAACACCCTACATTTATGATGTCTGACAAATAGATAAGATCACATAATACGACATCATAAATAACCGTTCATAATTTGAATATCAAAACAATGCAATGGAATAATATTTCAATATCCAAGTGTATAATAAGATAAAGTATGAGATATTGAAATACTATTCGATATATACACGTTATATGATATGCAAACTAATAAACACGTGTATATAAGTTTAGTGTCCATAAAGAAGGCAAAATAAACCAAGTGACACTAAACGACTATTCATGTTTTGAAATATATCATCAAAATCATAAGCCATCAGTCTGGATAAGAAATATGCGAGTTGTGTTCGTGTCTGAGCTTTGGTGACGAGATTAGCCACTTGATCTTTAGAAGCAATATATGGAAGTGAAATCCAATCCTTCGTGTTTCTTGACGAACAATATGACAATCAACCTTGTTCAATGATAAAAGAGAGGAGAATTCAAATCATTTATTATGTAACCAATGGTCTCTTTATATAGAGATTACAATCATAGTATGGTATACCCTAATAACAATATATTATAAACAATTCTAACACCCCCCTCAAACTGAAGCATTGATTTATGTGGTACATAGCTTGGACAATAGATGAATGAATGCGGGTCTTGGCAGAAGTTTCATTAAAATATCTGCAATCTGTGCATGAGTAGAAACTTGATAGAGATTGACTTTCTTTTCAATAATTTTCTCCCAGATAAGATGGCAATCCACTTCAATGTGTTCTGTGCGTTCTTGAAACACTGGATTCTATGAAATATGAATTGCAGCTTTATTTTCACAGAACAAGGATGCTGGTGATATAGAACTAACACCGAGATCTCGAAGCAATATAGAGAGCCACGTCAATTCTGAGAAGGAATGGGCCATGACCCTATATTTAGCCTCGGCAGATGAGCGTACAATAACACGTCGCTTCTTACCGCGCCAAGTAACTATGTTCCCCGCAAAGAAAACACAAAATCCACTCGTGGAGCGACAGTCATCCACAGATCCGGCAAAATTGGCATAAGCATAGGCAATAAGAGACATATTAGAACAGGGTTTATAGAGAAGACCCTGCCCGGGTGCATGCTTCAAATAGAGGAGAATGCGTTGAACGGCCAGAAAATTGGAAACTAAGTGCGCCTGCATAAACTGGCTCGCTGTGCTGAATGCAAATGATATGTCTGGGTGATTAACCGTGAGATATATCAACTTTCCAACTAACCGTCGATACCGAACTATATGTAACATTTCAGAAAATATAAAATATTATTTTTGGAATTTAATATTAAAATAATATATTTCACGAAAACTACCCGATTTGCGAAATTGGGGTTTTCGTAAAATGGCATAAATATATACCAATATTTATGAAATAATTGGAGATTAAAATGATTTATTCATTTCAAAATATATTTATTGGATTTGGCATTTTTATAATTAATTATATGCGGTTTGAATAAAAATTGATTAGTGCGCTACTATTTTCCATGGCTAGTGCAACATGACATGTTATATTTTGTTGCATGTTGTTTCATTAGTATGGGTTATTTTATTGGTATTTGGTTTTAAGAAAAGAAAAGAAAAGAAAGGGTTTTATTGAGAGGGTGAGAATAAGAGAGAGTGAGGGTAAGGAAAATAGTTAGAATAAGAAAGAGAGGGGGGGCAGCCACCATTCATTCCCTCCCATTTGTTTTCTTATCATCTTCCTCCTCATCTCCCTCCATCTCTACCCCATGAAATCATTTCAAAATCTTCATCAAAACCCTAAACTCCTTTCATTAAAGATGATCCCCTTCTCATCCTCAACACTTTGTACCAAGCAAAGTTGAATTTTGAAAACTTTGGGAAGCTAGGGGTTTTTCTTGAGTTGCCCAAATGAGGTATAAATCCTTTTATTTAGTTTAGTTTTTAGTTTCTTAGCATCCTATAGTAGTTTAGAGTTAAATCGATTTAGATTGCGATGTTTGGAAATTCCTAGAGAAGGATTAGGGTTTGAGTTGTGTTGTGGTGATGTGTAGTGGCTGTTACAAGACATTAGTGTGGGTTATATGGCCTAGAATAGAGAATACAGACTTAGGAATTACCCGTGTCGGTTTTGTGGGATTTGAGTGGTCTACAGGGAATCTGGAGCGACCCGAGGAGTTTCTGAGAAAAATAAACAATGCCATTGACCTAGGCTGCACACCAGGAGACCACCCTGACGAAACGAACCCCAATGGAGCAGTTTGGGCCGAGGTGGCCGGATTTTGAGGCTATGTGGCCGGCCACTTTGAGGGGGTTTGGGTCTAGGTCGGTTCAGTAGCTCACATACTCCATATACAACACCCTACACCTGCTAGTTTTGTTCCAATTGACCTGAACCAAAATCTGGGAGCATATTGGGGTGTTTTTGGCTATGTTTTCCGTAATTTGGAATTCTTGGTTTTAGTATTTGATATTGTATTTGGTTGTTGGGCGTTTTTATGTCAACAACAAGGGTTGTTTGGTTGTTTTTGCATGCGTAGGCCATATGTTCTAACCTATGAGCCCACCGTGTGCCGTTTTGGTTCTCTGGACTTGATGTTAATAGTATTGCGATATGTATTGATATTGTAGGTACCTTCGCGTGGATTCCGAGACGACGGAGCATGGCGTCATCGACTTCGGCAAGCAAGGATTAAGGTGAGTAGATCTATATCTACGGGGAAGTCGGGTGGATGGCGTATATCACCCCAGCAAATTATAAATGGTAACCGATCTATAGGATACAGTCGTAGAAACCTAGATTAGAAAACTAGGAATAGGGTTAAAAAGATAGTTAGAGATGATATGAGTGATTGGATATATATATATATATATATATATATATATATATATATATATATATTGAGATATGAGATGAAAGGTTTAAGGATATGAAAAATGAATGTGAATTATGACTTATAGATACGTAGTGCACTAGAATAGGTTTGAGTTTTAGAGTAGCATGACATTTGATGTATAAGGTAGAGTGTATATATAAAATTGACTTGATGTAAGATGAATTAATGTGATGAAAAGAATATATGATATGATATGATGACTAGATTGATATGTCGGTATACGGATGCAAGTCGATATGAGAGGATTGATACCTTTGCCGGTTCCCTGATATGAGATTGTTATGGATGTGACCTGGGATATAGGCATATAGATATATATAATGTTATGGATCATGAGTGATATACCATACTGTTAGTTATATGTATGCCCTAGAGGCCATTACTGTACATACGATGTATATTGTAATGGATGCTTGGACATATATAGGGAGGACTTTCTTGCTCGACATGATAGTATGCTATCTGGTTGCTCTTTATCTTAACATGTACTTTGATTGTCTCTATATTACATGTTGATAAAGCCCTTAGGATATGTACTCGACTACTGGGACTATGATGAGATCATCCTAGTAGGGCCACGGTAGTCGACGAGTACATCCTATAACTGTTCCTAGTCGAGGGTGTATCGAGATAGGGCATCGATGCACCAGAGTAGACTAGCGTATACGCATCTTGACCCATATGATGGGCGATGGATGATCCCATATCCATCGGTGTTTGACATCAAGGATGGTGTACGGGTGCTCAGTAGAGACTGGGTACACTGGACGGACTCGCCGAGAACTCCCAGATGGTATTATACCTCACGTCAGATGGCAGTTCTCCGGTGACACTGGTACAGAGTAGTCTGTTGACCCGAGATCGTCATAGAGTCTTGTGTGATTCCCACTGTGCTTTGATTTCCATCATACCATGTCCAAGAGGGCGTGCAAAAAGGTGGCTTTTGGGTACAGTCCCGAATCACATGGAGGCAATGAGCGATAGGAGGGGATTCGTCTCTCCCGGTATATGGAGTTGATGTTGCGCTGTGTTCGATTGGCTATAACCGAAAATCCCTGGCCAGGGTTGCTGAGAGTTACTGGTAAGTGTTATCAGTAGTTTCTCGAACTGTTATAGACCTCATATCGACATGACTTATCGAGCTACTGGGGTCTGACGTTTACCACCCCTAGGCGAGATATGCGACATATCAGACGACGAGACCGGACTGTACGGGAGTGTTATTGATTGGTTTCATAGGAGAATGTACAGGCTTGCTTGTTGATCTTCTGAGCACTCAATACCTGGGTGTCTGTTACATTTAGCTGACCGCTTTCAGCTTGTGGGTGTTTGATATGATCATCACCTACTGCCGGCGTATTGACGATTCTTTAGAGTCCTACACAGAGGTTTCTTGACTCAGGCAAAACGGAGTAGGAGCACATATGTGATATGTGCAGGACCGAGGATAATGCGGTATGTGATACCGTATTGGATTCTTAAGATATGAGATATCGGCCGGGTATATGTGATATAGTCGGGTCATCGTATTAGTCGGTTATTTGTGAAATAGCCGGATTATCGGATCAAGTGTTGATTCGATAATTTAATGTATAATAATATATATGATATATTAAATTATATTAACTAATATTAGCTCACTAAAAGATTCATTCTCTCACGGGATAATACATTGATATATATGCGATATATGTTAATTGTATTATTTTCTATTGTTACAAAATATATTGTATATGTGATATATAATATTGTAACATGTTAGGGTTACAAATTTAACAATGGTTTAGGGTTTAAACTTGGTTAGGGTTTGGATTAGGGTTAGCTTTTGCATGAAGCTTCCATGAAGCTTCATGAAGCTTTGACTTTGTGGTTGCTTGATATTTTGTGAAGATATTATGTTAACCCAATCCAAACCATTAACTCTAGTTAACTCTCTACAAGGGTTAACTCTTTCATGCTTAATCCTTGGTTAGATTTGTAACCACTACAATAATTCATCGTTCATCACAAAAGGAAAAAGATTATTCATTCTTCTTCTTGCTTAAGTTCCTTCTTGAAAAGCTTTCTAGTTTTGCTTTTGTGATGAAAATGAGTGAGAAAAAGATTATAAATGAGAGCAAAAATCCTACTTCATCATCCTCATCTACCCTTACCATTTAGATGAGGGTGTTCACTTCATTTTATGAGTGTTAGCTTGTGTTAATGAAACTTCAAGGTAGATCATCTATGTTATCGAAGATCGGAAGCAAGGCTGCATCATTCTTTTCGTGAACCCTCTCGAGAGTCCGGAACACGATGATCGCAGTGAAGGGACCTCAACACAGAGCTTAAGAAGTGAAGGACCGGATCTACAAAGGTTGTAATCCCTCTCACTTAGTGTTAAAGAGTTTAACATGCTTGTTTTCGTCTAAACCCTAGTTTAATGATCCGGCTTTGGGTTGTTCGGCAAGGCTAAAATTTTAATCGGGCATGGTTGATGCCTTGTAGAACCTTGTGAGCGTGCCTAGCAATCCTACAGTGGTATCAGAGCCAAGCTAGAGCTTTAGGCGAAGTCTAGACGAAGTTTAAAGTCCGATCGAACCCGGAAAACCCCGATTTTACCCCTCTCCGGTCCTACAGACTTATACCCGTTTTTGGTTCTCTACTTCTAACTTATATTCTGTGAATATCTCAAAAGTTCCAGACTTAGAGAACCAAAAATGGGTATAAGTCTGTAGGACCAGAGAGGGGTAAAATCGGGGTTTTCCGGGTTCGATCGGACTTTAAATTTCGTCTAGACTTCGCCTAAAGCTCTAGCTTGGCTCTGATACCACTGTAGGGTTGCTAGGCACGCTCACAAGGTTCTATGAGGTATCAACCATGCCCGATTAAAATTTTAGCCGTGCCGAACAACCCAAAGCCGGATCTTTAAACTAGGGTTTAGGCGAAAACAAGCATGTTAAACTCTTTAACACTAAGTGAGAGGGATTACAACCTTTGTAGATCCGGTCCTTCACTTCTTAAGCTCCATGTTGAGGTCCCTTTGCTGCGATCATCATGTTCCGGACTCTCGAGAGGGTTCACGAAGAGAATGATGCAAGCTTGCTTCCGATCTTCGATAACATAGATGATCTACCTTGAAGTTTCATTAACACAAGCTAACACTCATAAAATGAAGTGAACACCCTCATTTAAATGGAAAGGGTAGATAAGGATGATGAAGTAGGATTTTTGCTTTCATTTATAATCTTTTTCTCACTCATTTTCATCACAAAAGCAAAACTAGAAAGCTTTTCAAGAAGGAACTCAAGCAAGAAGAAGAATGAATAATCTTTTTCCTTTTGTGATGAACAATGAATTATTGTAGTGGTTACAAATCTAACCAAGGATTAAGCATGAAAGAGTGAACCCTTGTAGAGAGTTAACTAGAGTTAATGGTTTGGATTGGGTTAACATAATATCTTCACAAAATATCAAGCAACCACAAAGTCAAAGCTTCATGAAGCTTCATGGAAGCTTCATGCAAAAGCTGACCCTAATCCAAACCCTAACCAAGTTTAAACTCTAAACCATTGTTAAATTTGTAACCCTAACATGTTACAATATTATATATCACATATACAATATATTTTGTAATAATAGAAAATAATACAATTAACATATATCGCATATATATCAATGTATTATCCCATGAGAAAATGAATCTTTTAGTGAGCTAATATTAGTTAATGTAATTTAATATATCATATATATTATTATATATTAAATTATCGAATCAACACTTGATCCGATAATCCGGCTATTTCACAAATAACCTACAAATACGATGACCCGGCTATATCACATATACCGCGGTTCCGCGGCCGTTTAAGTGAGTTAGTGTCTCGTTTTTCACACATGTCCATAGAATTCCCTGCTGAATTTTTTGAGTATTTTTAATTTGGAAAAAATCACATTTTCAGAAAATGTCCATAGAAGTGTTCGGATTAGGGTTTCATGTTTCGATTGAACTTTAAACTTCGTTTAAGTTTTTCCAGGTAATTTTAGAAACTGTTAAAAAGTTCGAACGGATATCAATAACTCACTTTTTCCCATGTCGGAAATTTTTTCAAAAGTTGGATTTTTTCTTGAGTTTAAGAACGTTCTAAGTCGTGCAAGTAACGCGGTGGACCCTCTAGAAGACAACAAACTTTAACTCGATTATGTGACCGTCTTGAACTGCCTCTGAACCTTAGGGTTTGGGGCAGTACGGCGTGCTACATGTGAGGCGTTGCTTGACCCTTCTACGGCTGGACCATCGGTACTGTGGCATGTGATGGATGTTTTTAAACTGATTTCAAGTGTTGAGATATATTGGGGAAATATTGGGTGTTTGATTATTCGATCAGAAAGTTTAACATTGTCTATTTATCTGGAATGTGATACAATATTTGGAATCCACAGGTAGTTATGAGATAACTAATTTGAACGTTATAAATCAAGCAGTTCAGTCTCAGATGATCGGTTGCCACGGAATTTTGATGTGATCAAAAGTCCGTCGCAATTACGTAGCGTACGCGGATACTCGTCGGGTAAACTTAATAGACAGCCACGCCCCATAGCCCCGACCAAGTGACTGTAGGAGAACCCCGTCGCCAAAAGCATCCGTTCGGGTGCTCGCGGCAGTGGTGTTCCGCCTTAGTGCACTTCATCGACGGCATCCGGGGGTGCGGCCGTCTACTAAAGTTTGCGACGAGCATTCGATCAGGATATCGGGAATCTTGTTGAATTGCCCGACTTGATATTGAAAAGAGTTTTCGATAATGAGACTAAAATGCGGGGTTTATAATTGTTAGGTATGCGATGTCTAAGGAATTCATTTGGTTAGGCATGCGATGTCTAAGGAGGTTGCGGATTCCAACTGTTGTAGTTTTACACTTTCTTTTCTGTGACCGTAAGCATAGTATGTGGTGTATCGTCAGCTTCGTTGCTATACATCAACGACAATCGGGATACACATACTTGCTTACGTTGATGATATGAGATATTATGTGTTGCTGTGATATGTTATATTGGATCGTCGTGTTCTGAATAGCCGGGGTTTTTATGTGAGATGAGAGTTTTTCATTTTCATTCATGTAAAATTCATTTGTATGTAATATTCTTTTATTGGGGCACTTCCGGGCTGAGGATGATGTCACCATTGTATATTATTTACTTTTCCGCATTAGGTAGACCCAAGGCGGGGAGCACAAGTAACCGGGTTCTGGGGTCCAGTGGGAGACCATCTCGAGGAGTCGAGACCGGGTCTCTTAACCCTAGAATTGGCAATGTTGCTTGCCGCTCTCGTAGGGGTCTAGAGATGTGGGTTTGGCTATTCATCACGACCGTGGAATCCGTGTTTTATACAGGCTCGTATTGAAAACACGGACGTCCTAGTATATCCAATATTTCATATATGTTCTTCTGCTGCAATGTTCTGTGATGAGATCATATTACTGCCTGAGACGAATGTTTATATTATATATATGAGATATATGTTATATTACAGATTTCGTTTCAAATGTGATGCTTGTGAAGCATAATAAAATGGGACTTCATTAATGAGATTAATGAAATTAAAAGAAACCTAAAGATGTTGTAGAAACTTATTTAAAAACTGGTAGCTCTAGTTCTTGCTTTGCATAGCGGTGTTCCTTGTAGAATATCTAGCACCTTATTCGATAAGGAAAGAGCCGAGATCTCTTCACCGGGAGTGACCTCTTTAGTGAAACTAGCAGATGCTACAAACTCGGTTTGTCTTTTAATTGTTTCTATAGTTTTTGCTTTGCATAGTGGTATATATGATATACCCTGCACCTTATTCGATGAGGAAAGGGCCGACGATCCCTTCACCGGGAGTGACCCCTTTAGCAAAACTAGAAAAGCCTAAAAAATACTCCATTTTAAAATCACTCGATTCTACAACAATATCAAGTTCATTACGCAAAGGGTTTTCTTAAAAACCTATCGTAGCCCTCCGTCATTTCAGATAAGTACTAGTTAGTATTCGTGCTGCGGTAGTTTGGCCTCCGTCAAGGCGTAGTGTACGGTAGCTAACTAATGCTTATCTGCTAGCATACGATGCGATTGGATTAGGGTATTCGTACGGCGTAGTTTGGCCTCCGTCAAGGGTCGTGCGGGTGGGTTTAATTCAATCAAGAAATGACGGGTTGAACTTGACTAGCGGACTATGGGTAGTTTGGCCTCCGTCAAGGTCATAGGACGCTAGGGGCAAAATTATCGGGAATTTCAAGTGTTGAAATTGGCAATGAGATTGCATACCTTCTATGAGATAGTTGGATCCCGATACCCGCTGCGAGTAAGAGTTACTCCTGGGAAAGTTTTACACATTACAATTAGCCGATCAAGTAGGTGTCTAGAAAGGTGTTAACGGGGTTACGCCTCTGGGAAAACGAGGTTTACTTTAATTAGGTCCGTGTGAAAGCACGGGGAACCTCCCTTAAAGTACCGACACTGGCCTGGCTGAAAGATTGGTGAACTTGTAGCGTGTAATTAATCCCGGCTAGTCTTTCCTTTTAGGGTTTGAAGGAAGATTTTATTAAAACAGTGGGAGACATCCTGATTAGATATATTAGATAACCAATCTAATCTTGCAAGAGCATACGCTGAGTGTTTTCTTCTCTCTCTCTCCAGGTAGCGACCATATCATGCCTTAATCAAGATAATAATACGGATGTATTGACCGAACCCGCTTGTTATACTGAGCTGGGAAACGTTGGTCCCGCTCCAACTTATAATTGTTATAAGACAGAGCAGGAAATTGGGGAATACCAGATTTCCCGTGCCGCCCAAACGAAGAAAGTGCATGCTGATGCATCATCTTCGGGTGTGTTCATTACAGAGAACTGTTTCTCAGTATCCTTTACGTCCTGGGTATGTGATACCGGATCAGGATCTCGCATATGTAATCTGTTACATGGGCTATCAAAAAGGTAGAGAACTGAGAACGGGTGATAAGTTTCATGAGAGAGAAAACGGTGCAAGTGTTGCAGCCAAGTCTGTTGGTCACTATCACCCTGTATTACCAGAATACATTGATTCTGAACGAATGTTATTAGATACTGAACCTGATATACAACATCATATCAGTCTCTTTATTAGTAAAGAAAGGATATAATTTTGTATTGTTGGATAATGTTTTGAACATTTCCTATATCAAGAGTTGATCGGTTCAGGCACGTTATCTGAAAGCATAGACGTTCTAAATCAAACTACAGTTCTTAGTATACAGAATACACACGAGAGGAAGAGTTCAGAAATGAACAAATTCTTCTTGAGGCATTATAGACTAGGTCATATCAATGCGACCCAACTAGCTGAAGTTACATATAGATGCATATTTGAATTAGTTTGAATTTACATCTTATGAAACTTGCCGGTCATGTCACAGAGATAAAATGACCACAGCTCCGTTTATTGGAAACAGAGAAAGAGTTAGTGAACTCTTGGGATTGATACATGCTCATGTATGAAAGTCTTATGTCTATACATGCCAAGACCGATTCTTTGTACTTCATTACATTCTCTGATGATCTCTCAAGATTCAGACATATGTTCCTGTTGAAACACAAGTCCGAGCCTTTTGAGATATTCACAGAATATAAGTTAGAAGTAGAGAACCAACAACGGGTATAAGTATTATGTCCTTTGATGAGATCAAGGAGGAGAATACTTGAGCATGGGATTCCTGGAATATTCTAAAAGAGAATGAGATTCTCTCTCAGCATTACTCCTCCGTATACACCACATCACGTCGGTGTATCGGGGCGGAGCAATAGCACCCTATGTGATATGGTGTGCTCTATGATGAGTACTACTGAGTTTCCCATTTCCTTTTGGGTATTATGCGCTTGAGAAGCTGCATACCTATTGAATAGGGTTCAAATCAAATCAGTTGCCTACCACTTCATATGTGATATGGAAAGGGAAGAGCCCATATCTTAAGTTTGTTAAGATTTGGGGTTGTCCGGCCTATGTCTAAAAGGAAAATCCGGACAAGCTCGAGGCAAGGTCAGCTCTGTAAAACTGGAAGTAGTTCCAGCTATACAAACTGCAGCTGATGATTTGGTAGAACCAAAGGATTCAGTAGTTTCCAACGAACCTCAGCCTCTCCGCCGATCTAGTAGGGTTCCTCACCCACCAGAGAGATACTTCGGTTTCTCTATGACAGTGGGAGCGAGAATTGCATCATGAGATGATGACCCAACTAGTTTCGAGCAGGCTATCAGGAGTGGGACTCTGTAAGAATGGCTGGATGCTTATCGATCTGAGATGGAATCCTTATACACCAACAAAGTATGGACCTTGGTTGCTTTATCTGAAGGGTTAAATCCCCATCAAGAGCGAGTATATCTTGAGAAGATTACTTGGTGTACATAGAAAAGTTGAGACTTTCAAAGCTATGCTTAAGTCCATCCAGATCCTACTTGCCACGGCTACATACCATGACTACGATATCTGGTGGTTGGGTGTCATGACTGTTTTTCTAAATGATGATTTGGAAGAGAGCGTCTATAAGTACACAGCCAGAGGGCTTCGTAGACAGTGGGAGCAGCGGAAACGTGTGCAAGATGTTTTATGTGATAAAACAGGCATCGCGGAGTTGGAACATCTGTTTTGATGTGGTAGTCAAAGAGTTTGACTTCATCAAAATGGTAGATGAATCTTGTATATAGAAAAAGGTAGTAGAGAGTATGGTAGTGATCCTCGTAGAGTACGTGGATGACATACTCTTGATAGGGAAGGAGTTTCCTATACTACGCTCGGTCAATCTTCGCTTATCACAATCATTCTCCATATAGGATCAAAGTGATACCTCCTAAATTCTGGATTTTGGATCTATGAGATAGATCTAATTGGTTATTAGGATTCTCACTAGATGTAGTGAGATGGTATTAATCGATCCTGGGGAGAATCACTGGAAAGGTTCCAGGGTGATAAGGACAACTGAATGTCAGTCGCAGGCATTGTCTTTACCCTCAGTAGAGGGATGGTATGTTGGAAGAGTTCAAAGCTAGATACCGTGACATACTTGACGATTAAAGGCAAGATACATCGTTACTAAGGATTCTACCAAAGAGGCAGTCTGAATATATATAAGTTCATGAGATGAACTTCGTTCCTACCATTGTATGACAATCGAGTTGTGGCTTTTGCCAAGGAACCCCCGTCCCATCTGATATCCAGATATAATTCTTAGGCAGTATCACCTGATCATGGAGATGGTTGATCTCCAGGGAGATTGAGGTTAGGAGAGTGGACACAGAGGACAACAGATCGGATCCACTCACAAAGGCCTTTTTCCCAGTAGAGACTTTTATGGGATGGTTGAGTATGAGATACTTCGACCACAGCTAATTGTTGGGTATGCGATACCAAAACAGATAGCCCTAGTGCAAGTGGGATATTGTTAGTTATATGTATGCTCTAGAGACCATTACTGTACATACGATGTATATTGTAATGGATGCTTGGACATATATAGAGAGGACTTTCTTGCTCGACATGATAGTACGCTATCTGGATGCTCTTTATCTTAACATGTATTCTGATTGTCTCTATGTTACATGTTGATAAAGCCCTTAGGATATGTACTCGACTACTGGGATTATGATGAGATCATACTAGTGGGGCCACGGTAGTCGACGAGTACATCCTATAACTGTTCCTAGTCGAGGGTGTATCGAGATAGGGCATCGATGCGCCAGAGTAGACTAGCGTATACGCATCTTGACCCATATGATGGGCGATGGATGATCCCATATCCATCGGTGTTTGACATCAATGATGGTGTACGGGTGCTCAGTAGAGACTGGGTACACTGGACGGACTCGCCGAGAACTCCCAGATGGTATTATACCTCACGTCAGATGGCAGTTCTCCGGTGACACTGGTACAGAGTAGTCTGTTGACCCGAGATCGTCATAGAGTCTTGTGTGATTCCCACTGTGCTTTGATTTCCATCATACCACGTCCAAGAGGGCATGCAAAAAGGTGGCTTTTGGGTACAGTCCCGAATCACATGGAGGCAATAAGCGATAAGAGGGGATTCGTCTCTCCCGGTATAGGCAGTTGATGTTGCGCTGTGTTCGATTGGCTATAACCGGAAATCCCTGGCCAGGGTTGCTGAGATTTACTGGTAAGTGTTATCAGTAGTTTCTCGAACTGTTATAGACCTCATATCGACATGACTTATCGAGCTACTGGGGTCTGACGTTTACCACCCCTAGGCGAGATATGCGACATATCAGACGACGAGACCGGACTGTACGGGAGTGTTACTGATTGGTTTCACAGGAGAATGTACAGGCTTGATTGTTGATCTTCTGAGCGCTCAATACCTGGGTGGCTGTTACGTTTAGCTGACCGCTTGCAGCTTGTGGGTGTTTGATATGATCATCACCTACTGCCGGCGTATTGACGATTCTTTAGAGTCCTACACAGAGGTTTCTTGACTCAGGCAAAACGGAGTAGGAGCACATATGCGATATGTGCAGGACCGAGGATAATGCGGTATGTGATACCGTATTGGATTCTCGCGATATGATATATCGGCCGGGTATATGTGATATAGCCGGGTCATCGTATTAGTCGGTTATTTATGAAATAGCCGGATTAGTTGGCGGGTCTGGCGGCATCTATTGATGAGGCTGAGAGGTTCGACCTCGAATCAAGTGTTGATTCGATAATTTAATGTATAATAATATATATGATATATTAAATTACATTAACTAATATTAGCTCACTAAAAGATTCATTTTCTCACGGGATAATCCATTGATATATATGCGATATATGTTAATTGTATTATTTTCTATTATTACAAAATATATTGTATATGTGATATATAATATTGTAACATGTTAGGGTTATAAATTTAACAATGGTTTAGGGTTTAAACTTGGTTAGGGTTTGGATTAGGGTTAGCTTTTGCATGAAGCTTCCATGAAGCTTCATGAAGTTTTGACTTTGTGGTTGCTTGATATTTTGTGAAGATATTATGTTAACCCAATCCAAACCATTAACTCTAGTTAACTCTCTACAAGGGTTAACTTTTCATGCTTAACCCTTGGTTAGATTTGTAACCACTACAATAATTCATTGTTCATCACAAAAGGAAAAAGATTATTCATTCTTTTTCTTGCTTGAGTTCCTTCTTGAAAAGCTTTCTAGTTTTTCTTTTGTGATGAAAATGAGTGAGAAAAAAATTATAAATGAGAGCAAAAATCCTACTTCATCATCCCCATCTACCCTTGCCATTTAGATGAGGGTGTTCGCTTCATTTTATGAGTGTTTGCTTGTGTTAATGAAATTCAAGGTAGATCATCTATATTATCGAAGATCGGAAGCAAGGTTGCATCATTCTCTTCGTGAACCCTCTCGAGAGTCCGGAACATGATGATCGCAGTGAAGGGACCTCAACACGGAGCTTAAGAAGTGAAGGACCGGATCTACAAAGGTTGTAATCCCTCTCACTTAGTGTTAAAGAGTTTAACATGCTTGTTTTCGCCTAAACCCTAGTTTAAAGATCCGGCTTTGGGTTGTTCGGCACGGCTAAAATTTTAATCGGGCATGGTTGATGCCTCGTAGAACCTTGTGAGCATGCATAGCAACACTACACGTACGAGACGTTAGGTCCGTACCCTCATTGTCATATAGGTTGATAGAATCCCTAATCGTTTAATGCCGACGTACGATGATTTACCGTACGTGATGAGTTTGACTTGATGATTGATCCAGACCTTTGACTAGAGGATGCTGTACGATGTATTATACCGTATGTTATGTTGTGAGGCTGGATGCCGATTGATAGATTTACCGAATCGGTTAACTTATAGATACGTATACCTTATAGCATTTAGCTGACGATTTACTTATGCTACGTTCATGTCATTCTAATTGCATTCCATATACCTGTGCTAGTATACCTACACCATTATCGATGATGTGTATGTTACACTTACACAGATTGGCCCTCTCACACACTTCATCATCGATAATTACTATGTTACATACACAGTAGAATTGCTACATCATGTTATTATATTGCTATGCTCACATTTTGATGATATGCCCATTCTCACAGCAGTATTCCATGTTGCATGATATACGGATATGCTTACATTTTGTTATATGTCGCATACATCGTGCTTTACGATTATACGCATTGAGATATACTGTTTTCATGAGATTTCTGGATTTGAGAACCATGGTTATTTCAAAAAGAAAGTATGTATTGTTTTAAAAACCCGGTTTTTCTTGATATGATATTTCAGTGCGTCCACCATGTGTTTTCTCGGTTCTGAGATTAACATGTGAAACCCGATTCGAGGAGCGGTAGGAACCGTCTGCGGATACATGGTGGACCCGGTGAGGTACCCCGGGGAAAGAAGACTTGTATAGTTAGGCGGTGAGCCTGGCAGGGGAGCACTAGCTACCGGTGATAGTATTTAGACCCGTTGGTTATCCGGAGGATACCGACCTGAGTCATGAGATGGATATGAGGGCCGACCAGAGTATGCGGCGCCTGAGATGGGATATATAGAGGGCCGATCTGAGGATGCGGCGCCTGAGATATGAGGATTCACGTGTCGATGCTGGACACGGGTTTCATGATGTTTTCGAGTGTCGATACTAGACACTCAGGTTCCATGATTGCGATGTGTCGTTGATGGAAAAACGATAGTTGATATCCCCATATTTACATGCATATGCTTTTATGATATTTACATGCATTGATTATATGGTTGGATGATATCCACTTGCATATAGACTTGAGTATACTGTTGGCACATATTTACAGTTACGGTCACCCTAGATATCATAGTATTACCTTTATGATATAGTTGACCTAGGAATCGTTGTTTATTCAATATCTACTTGATGATGTTTTTCTACTCACGAGTTGGCAACTCACCCCCGTTGTGCTACAGTTCTTGCAGGTTGACCACACGGATCAGTAGCGGCATCGCTGGGACACAGTTGCATTCGAGTGATTGGCTTTGGTGGGTGGTACATGTTAGATCGTACCACTCTTGTACTATTATTATTCCTTTGTATCTAGTCAACTCCATCAATCAAAATTAGTATTTGTATAAATAGTAAGACTTAGAAAGACTTGTAGTTGCGAGACTTGAGCGATGGGTTATATGTTCGCTTGGTGAGTTGGATGTCTTTCTTTACTTTATTCTTTGTGTTGATCTTCACCGTTGGGCGTCATATACTTATTTTATGACTTGTATGGTTGTGAATCCGCCGATTGGCGAAAAGCTAGCTCCCGCTTGGGGATGCCTTTATTTTTATTATGTATTTGTGGTTTTGGATCAAAGATACAAAGGAGGTGCTGCCCAAATTTTCAAATGTTTTCCAACTAATAAAATCCACTTGCATTTTTCATGTTCTATTATCCATGCATTTAATAAAACATTTGTTTTCATTATACCTTTATTTCAAAACTTCACATCTTTTATTTCTTAAAAAGGTTTAGATTTCTGGGCTTGGCTTACTTGAATAACGTTACGCCTTTAGACGTTGCGTGATTTAAGTGCCGGTCATGAGCTAATATTTTGGGTCGTGACAAAGTTTATATCAGAGCGCTAGGTTTAGCCTTGGTTCGAGTCTATGTTTGACTATGCAGAGTCTAGGGCGTATATATATTTCGGAACCTAGGCTTGACCTTACGGAACTTAGACTTGAACATGGGGTATTAGACCCGAACTTTCGTTTCATAGGTTGACCCTGATTGATGGAGTATGTAGCTTGAGTAGAGTGACGTACCGTACGTATGGTCCGCTGCATATTTACTATACGATACTCCACTTAAGAAACCTTAGGATGTACATATTTTGATACCTGTGATTCTCTTCGTTCCCTTGATTATACATCCATTTGAGATCCTTGATTCTATTCGTTTCCATGATCATACTCTCATTGATTCTGTTCCTCCTTATGATCATTTATCCATTCTGGATCTGTTGATTCCTTTCATTCTGTTGATCTACCTTCATCGATACATGCTTGAGGTTCCTATCACCATAGTTTGAGCGCAGATTGAGCAGTTGCTAATGTTGCGGTCAGGGCGAGCTCATCGTGGATGAGGATTGACCATCGTGTTTTCTGGTGACACAGGAACGTCTTGATTTTGTATTGGTGTTGTGACCACTTGTTTGAGGCAAGTGTTCGATTTTGCACCTGATGATCGGGCCATTGTTAGAGGCTGCCTGTTATGGGAAGACTGTTGGTGTACAGCCTACCTCGGAGACCGTAATGTCGTCTACCTTGCAGACAGGTGACCCAGCTGTTACAGGGACTGATGGGATGTCGCTTCCAGATCTTATGAGCAGAGATCGCTGGAGCTTCCAGGAAGAGATGCGACAGATGATAGCTAATCTATCCTGAGTGGAGAGACGAAGGGATTCGTCAGATTTGATGCGTCGACACAGATCCAGTTGAGTTGAAGATTTCCAGTATGGAGAATCTTATTCAGATCCCGAGTAGATAGCTACAGAGATGACGTCGTTTATGGAATGATCCGATAGGAGATCAGTAAATGGACCAGCTTCAGATAGATGACCTCACCCAGATGCGTTGTGAGTTGATCGAGGACGGACGAATATAGAGTATTCCTCCGATGGTTAGGACGAGTTTCCGAGGACGTGTTAGGCTAGAGATCTTCTACAGAGTGATGAAGATACCAAGTTTGTGATTTCGAGTCTGTGTGAGAGATTCCGGATTGACTGTAGCCGAGAACAATTGCAGTATGCAAATAGCATGACGTGACGTCGAAGTGGACGATAATAAAGACGAGTGGAGCAAGAGGTTCGTGCGAGATGTTAACGACCTGTTGTTACTCCCCATTGAGATATCGGATATGTATACAGAGGCGTTGGGATACGACCAGTTCCCAAGGAAATGTTGTGCTGAGAACGTAGATATCCAGAGAACGAGAAAAGATTATGTAAGAGTACCAGCCTCCGTATAGTTCGGCATAGGCGAGATCGGAAGAGACCCTAAGCAGGTTCCTTCCAGGACACTGCTACCATAAGATTTGCACCGAGGATCAGATGTGTGACGTGTATTCAGAGGACCAGAGGCCGACACCAGTGATGTGTTTCTTTATGAGTGATCAACTAATTGACCGAGAGTTGACCAGAGAAATGCCAGAGCGGAATCGTTCCCCTTAGTACACCGGACCGGACCGACAAGCCGATGGATTGCGATATTTGTAATCCACAGAGAAAATGAGGACCCAGAGACAGAGGATGCCAGACTGTGAGCAGGAGGCAAGCCGATGTTCTTGCTCTGCCAGTTTTTGGCACACCGACATAATTTTTCGACATTATAGGAGGTGTACCTCAATGTCATTTGTTGCGATTTGCGTTTGTGATCCGAGTATCACGCCTATATCGCTTGGATTTGAGTTTTGATGATTGAGTTTCATGATATTGACTTCGTGCACCATGGCTGCACCTGCTGGGTATTTACATTTTTGTGCATAGTTATTGCACTTGATATATATTTTATACACCATTGTGTTGATTTGCGATTTGTGCATATCTATTGCACTTGATGTCGATTTTGTACCTTCGTAGCATGTGCTTAGGATTTCGTGGATTTCATACAGTTCATTTGATTTTGTGCATAGGGTACGCGCTCGATTTGATTTTTGTACTTGGTATAGCTCACATGTGCTTGCAGTGCATAGATACGGATTTTGTGCACATTGTTGCACACGTTTTTGATTTTAAACACCTTGGTACACTCGGTGTTTCTTTTTACGTTGAGTTATTTGATTGTATTTCGTGTATTTGATGCACCAGATTTTTATTTTGTACACTTGATGCACCAGATTAGTATTTTTGTGCATTGTTGCACTAGATTTGCATTTCATGCGTTTGTTGCACCAGGTGGGTATTTCGTGCATTGGTCGCACTAGATTTATACTTCGTACATTGGTTGCACCCGATTTATGTCATTGAGCATTCGTTTTACCAGATTTGTGTTTTCGTGCGCATTTGTACTTGATGTTCGTTTTCGTGCATGCTACCGCACTAAATGCTTTTACGAACCCGACGCGCTTGGGTTGGATTTTTATGCAGTATTAGATTTTATTCGTGCATATTGGATGCATTTGATTTAGATTTCATTTGTGCATGACGGATGCACTTGATTTGGATTTTCGCGCATGTTGGGCGCATGGTATGAAATATGATTTTGTGCACACCGGATGCACTCGATTGAGATTTTCATTCATGCATGTTAGTTGCACTGGGCTGAGATTTCCGTGCACTCTAGCTGCACTTGATGTTGTTGTCGTGCACACCCGTTGCACTTAGTTCTGCTTTTGTGCACATTGTGGCACTTGTATTTGGATTTGATCTCCGTGCGCACCAGACTTTACTTCCTCCACCCAGAACTCGCACTTACTCATCTTCGCAAACAATTTCTCCTGTATCAACGTCTGCAGTGCGATCTTCAGATGCTCAGCATGCTCCTCAAAACTCTTCGAGTAAACCAGAATATCGTCAATGAATACCACAATGAACTGATACAAGAACGGTGAAAAGATTCAGTTCATCAAGTCCATGAGTACTGCCGGCGCATTCGTTACTCCGAAGGGCATCACTAAGTATTCGTAATGTCCATACCGAGTTCGGAACGCCGTCTTGCAAATATCTTCTGCTTTCACTCGAACCTGATGATATCCGGATCGCAAATCCAGCTTCGAGAATACCCTCGCGCCACTAAGCTGCTCAAAAAGTTCTCCAATGTGAGGGATAAGGTAATTGTTCTTGATAGCCACCCGGTTTAATTCTCGATAGTCGATGCACATCCTTCTTGTGCCATCCTTCTTCTTTACTAGAAGAACTGGAGCTCCCCAAGGCGAGTTACTGCTTCGAATCCAACCCTTTTCAAGCAATTCAGCAACCTGTTTCTTTACTTCTTCCAACTCTACCGGCGCCATTGGATAATACGCTTTAGATACTGGCGCTGCACCAGGAATAAGATCAATTGCGAACTCCACGTCTCTCCTCAGCAGTAAACCCGATATATCTTCAAATACGTCCATAGAATCACGAACAACAGCCGGCTCTTCACTTAAATCAACTTCCATTGCTACAAGAATACCATTTGTCGGCCTAGCCCTAAACTCGACTGGCCCGACAGAACTGCTGCTTCCTTACCGTAACTGCTGTCTGCTGCAAACTCTCCTTCATCCCAGATAAACTCTGCTGCTCTCAGCTGCCGCAAGTACTTGTGAGAAAGTGGTCAACCCAGGGAGACAATCTTCCTCTGGATGTCCACGTCCAAGCTGCGCATGAACCTCCGTGCCATGTCTGCATCGTTGGCAACTAAAAGTCCAGCGAATCCACTGAGTCTTGTCCATTCTGCTGCATGCACATCTACGGGTGTTCCCTTCTGCTTTAGCCCGATGAATTTTTCTTCCATTTCCTCCCGTGCAGTCCGCGGGAAGAACTTCTCCAGGAAACTCTTTGAAAAAATCCGCCCACTTAATCGGCTTGGGCAAACGGTTCTCTTCCACAAGCCACCATTCTCGGGCGTAGTCCACTAACTGAATGCGTACCACATCCACTCGTTTGTCATCTGGAATCTGTGCCGCAAAAAACAAGTTCTCTGTGTCAACTAGCTACTGCTCCACTGGCAACGGCTCCTTTAAACCAGTAAATGTAGACGAACCCAACCGCCTGAAATCTGCTACGGTCCCTACTCGGTCAACTGGTCTAGCTCCAACATTGTTCATAGACTGCTGAACGATCTGCAAACCTTCCCGAAACGAGTCTGCTTGCTGCTGGATCAGCTCGGTCTGTTTCTTTGATTCTCCAGTATTACTCTTATCACTCCAAGCATGGCGGCTTCGTCCACACGCCTCTGGTATGTCTTCAATTTCTTACCGGCCATAATCCTGAACTCAAAATACCCAACATTAGCATGATGATAGATTTTGAATATAGATCAAGGCTAGAACTCCAAGATACTTAAATAGAGTGCCGCATTGTAACTATGCCGCGGTATCATAGCCACAATTACATAACTCCATTCAAGTCGCCTAAGTCCTAGAGATAACAAGGAATCAGGTTTTCGAATCGATATGCAAAGGAAGTTTGCACATCGTAAAAGATATAATCAGGAAGAATGTGATTCAAGAATGGTAAAACGGTCAAGGTGGCAGGACATGTTTCCTAAACACGGGTATTCTGATTCGTGTATTGGGTATAATACCCAACTACAAAAGAATCAACCCGACTATCCTATGGCTCTGATACCAAAAGAACCATGTCACGCCCCGCTTCCCAGAGTACGCAAGATTGGGCACGTGACATAGCCAACCATGCTACCTGTGGGTAGGAAGTATCCATCCACAGTCACATTACGGCTGTAGAGATATCAAGAACAAGATAAAACTATCTAAAACATGTCTACAATCCAGAATAACAGAAGTCAACAATAAATAAATGTGGAAGCAAATCATCCAATACAAATAACTGAAAAGTGTGTCCCATAATGCGGGCTCACATCAGGAAATAAATGCAGGAAATAAAATTAACTACTACTGAACTCACAGCTCAGCCTGCTGGCTGAAGTACTCCTGCTCGGACTGCAACAGCGGTACGGAATCCGGGCCATGCAAAACCCAGACGTCAGCGCGTTATGTCATCAAGTAATATAATATGAACAGTGTAGCAGGCAATGCAATATAAATATGAATACAGCAAGAATAACAATAATATGAATCATACCAGTACAGGGTAGCGTGCAGTGGGTAAACTAAACTGTTCTATCAGGTTTTCTATTCTAGAGTCTTTGAAATCAAATTGATGAATCGTCGATGTAACTCAATAGTATCCCGTGCATGCCCGGGACCACGGTCAAGATCCTCGGGGCTGAATCCGAGACGTGCTGCTAGGCAGTAACAGGTAGCAGGATGGGCGAGTGATGTCAGCATCATCACTCCGGGGCTGGCCTAGCCCGTAAGACTGATCAGAACAGGTATCGAACTGTTGAGTTACAAGTCAGGTTTCACCTTTGATTTCCCCATACCCTCAAGTTATGTATGTCAAGTCAGGTATTCAGTAGTCAAGAACTAATGCCAATACAGGATCAGGTAAAAGCAGGTTTGTCTGGATAGACAACAGGAACGGTCCATGAGGACTACATGTTATGTTTGTTGGCATTAGACACAAGATCGGGTAACAGGTAAAGCCATGGTACATCAGGTCCAGCCAGGTAATGTATAAAGGTGTCATGTCATGTCAAGAGTGTACGGTACCATGTCATGTCAAGTAAGAAGTGTAACAGGTCATGACAGGAAGCACAAGATGTCATGTGGGTGCTCATAATCAAACTAACATAAGCATGTGTATAAATAAACAAGCATGAGTACTATCAGAACAATAAACTGGAACATGTAATATGATATGCAAATAGATATAATTTCAAGGATATGGATGCACAGTTATCGATTAGGGTTACATTTATAGTTCCAATATTAATTAGGATGCAATTTATTAAACATGGAGTGTTAATATCACATTATTATGTAGTAATGTGATCCATGGATGCAATTATATATATCTTAAATGCAATGGATGCAAACGGGTATCCGAAAAGTTATAAAACTATAAAATGGTAATGTGGGATGTACAACTAAGCAATATGTGATATAAATATAGATATAATAATATTAATATGGATAGCATATTCAAAACGATTAATAACTATAAAAGTGGTATTGATTAACCATGCATAAGAAAGTTCCGTTCAGAATTTCAGCGTCACCCTAATTTGTAAAATAGCCTAAAAATAACAAACGTTCTCCAAAAAGGACGTGTCTTATACCAAAACAAAGATAATTCAATAAGATTTTCAGTTTTATAAATATAAGTATCTCAGGTTGTCCTTACAAAAAGTTATGAACATTCGAAGTTGAAAGTTTGCTGCTGGAATTTCCCTGGACAGCAGTTTGGAGACATTTTCATTTGCATTTTACGTTATTTAAACAATTTATTTTGCAAGTAAATATTTTATAGAGTTATAGTATTCTGGGTTAGATTCGTAACGAACTAAAGAACGTATACTAATGATTTTTCTATGATTTATAATGAATTTTATACGGTAAGGTGTACAGTAAATTTCAGATTTGTCGTATCCGCTTTTTCAACGACGTTTCATGTGTAAACTATAATATTTTAAATATATAATATCATAAAATGTAGATTATAAACTAATTAAAGATAATAATAAGAAATATTACGACGATGTATATTTTAATTGATATGGATATAGTATAATGTAATCTATTATGTCACAAGATAAGTTCTCATGATCTAGATTTAATATGATATAAACGGATGCAAACGGAATATCGAAACATTATAAAATTAAACATGGGGCACTAGATTTAAACTATAGGTATGGTATTTATTTAAATAGGTATAAAATGAATTATATAGCATGTATCAAGATTAACTTGCCTCAATGGGTCGCGAATCGGGAAAACGGAACGTTAACCGTCGGCGGGGAAAACTCGCGACGGACGCACGGTTCACAGAATGAACCCAAACGACGAACAAAGGAACCACACGGGTCGGGTACCTCGCTGGAACGTCGAGAAGCGTCACCGGCACGACGGAATTCCGGCAACAAAAGAACAGTTAAAAAAATGAGAAACGAGACATGAAGCAAGAAGAGAAAGAATGATAAAGAGAAATACGAGAGAATATATGAGAGAGAGAGAAAAAGTGGAGAGAGAGAGAGATTATGGGAAGAGAGAGAGGAGAGAGAGAAAGAGAAAGCAAGAGAGAGAGAGAGAGAGCTGCAGGTGGGGGCCCACGGAATTAAAAGGAACGCGATTGGCTAAAGGAGAATCGTTAGTTAGGGATAAATATTAATTAAAGATTCAAAACATTTTAAGGAACAGTAGGATATATATATAGGTTAATTTAAAGATTTAAAAGATAGGCAATGAACAGTAAGATATCAGGTTAGTTAGAAAAATATATGCGATGGTTTTAATAATATTAAAATTTGGGATTTTAGCGCCAAATAAAACATTTCCAAATCGCGCCCGGATCGAGTCCAAAAATTTGAAAATGAAATAATAGGATTTTAAGCGGGATCCAAATTTTAAAATTAAGTGTTTTATGACCCAAAACGGACACATGTACGCGCACGTAGCCGTCCAAACTCGCCCGTTTCACTGAACGGGACGAGAACACAATGCACGGATGCTACCACGAGGCTAGGGGTGTCAAGTAGGCCAAGATGAATATTTTCAATTTTATTTTAGATGCCAAAATTTGTTATATGTAGAAATGACTTTGCCGGGTAAATTTTACAGTAAGCAATAAACAAGCAAGTTAAATGAAATGTGTACCACATTATGCTCAAACAGTAACTGAAAATAGTAGTATTGGGCTCGGGTGTTACAGGTTGTATGGCCTAGAATAGAGAATACGGACTTAGGAATTACCCGTGTCGGTTTTGTGGCATTTGAGTGGCTTACAGGGAATCTGGAGCAACCAGGGGAGTTTCTGAGAAAAACAATCAATACCATTGACCTAGGCTGAACACAAGGAGACCACCCTGACGAAACGAACCCCAATGGAGCAGTCTGGGCCGAGGTGGCCGGATTTTGGGGCTGTGTGGCCGGCCACTTTGAGGGGGTTTGGGTCTAGGTTGGTTCAGTAGCTCACATACTCCATATACAACACCTTATACCTGCTAGTTTTGTTCCAATTGACCTGAACCAAAATCTGGGAGCATATTAGGGTGTTTTTGGCTATGGTTTCCGTATTTTGGAATTCTTGGTTTTAGTATTTGATATTGTATTTGGTTGTTGGGCGTTTATACGTCAACAACAAGGGTTGTTTGGTTGTTTTTGCATGCGTAGGCCATAGGTTCTAACCTAAGAGCACACCGTGCGCCGTTTTGGTTCTCCGGACTTGATGTTAATGGTATTGCGATATGTCTTGATATTGTAGGTACCTTCGCTTGTATTCCGAGACGACGGAGCATGGCGTCATTGACTTCGGCAAGCAAGGATTAAGGTGAGTAGATCTATATCTACGGGGGAAGTCGGGTGGATGGCGTATAGTACCCCTGCAAATTATAAATGGAAACCGATCTATAGGATGCAGTCGTAGAAACCTAGATTAGAAAACAAGGGATAGGGTTAAAAATATAGTTAGAGATGATATGAGTGATTGGATATATATATATATATATATATATATATATATATATATATATTGAGATATGAGATGAAAGGTTTAGGGATATGAAAAATGAATGTGAATTACGACTTATAGATACGTTGTTGCACTAGAATAGGTTTGAGTTTTAGAGTAGCATGACATTTGATGTATAAGGTAGAGTGCATATATAAAATTGACTTGATATAAGATGACTTAATGTGATGAAAAGAATATACGATGTGATATGATGACTTGATTGATATGTCGGTATACGGATGCGAGTCGATATGAGAGGATTGATACTTTTGTCGGTCCCCTGATATGAGATTGTTATGGATGTGACCTGGGATATAGGCATATATATATATATATATATAATGTTGTGGATCATGAGTAATATACCGTACGAGACGTTAGGTCCGTACCCTCATTGTCATATTGGTTGATAGAATCCCTAATCGTTTAATGCCGTCGTACGATGATTTACCTTACGTGATGAGTTTGACTTGATGATTGATCCAGACCCTTGACTAGAAGATGCCGTACGATGTATTATACCGTATGTAATGTTGTGAGGCTGGATGCCGATTGATAGATTTACCGAATCGGTTAACTTATAGATACGTATACCTTATGGCATTTAGCTGACGATTTACTTATGCTACGTTCATATCATTCTCAGCTACATCATGTTATTATATTGCTATGATCACATTTTGATGGTATGCCCATGCTCACATTACTGTTCCATGTTGCATGATATACGGATATGCTTGCATTCTGTTATATGTCGCATACATCATGCTTTACGATTATACGCATTGAGATATGCTGTTTTCATGAGATTTCTGAATTTGAGAACCGTGGTTATTTAAAAAAGAAAGTATGTATTGTTTTAAAATCCCGGTTTCTCTTGATATGATATTTCAGTGCGTCCACCATATGTTTTCTCGGTTCTGAGATTGACATGTGAAACCCGATTCGAGGAGCGGTAGGAACCGTCTGCGGGTACATGGTGGACCCGGTGAGATACCCCGGAGTAAGAAGACTCGTATAGTTAGGCGGTGAGCCTGGAAGGAGAGCACTACTTACCGGTGATAGTATTTGGACCCGTCGGTTATCCGGAGGATACCGACCGGAGCATGAGATGGATATGAGGGCCGACCAGAGTATGCGGCGTCTGAGATGAGATATATATCAGGGCCGATCAGAGAATGCGGCGCCTGAGATGAGATATATATAAGGGCCGATCTGAGGATGTGGCGCCTGAGATATGAGGATTTACGTGTCGATGCTGGACACGAGTTTTATAATGTTTTCGAGTGTCGATGCTGGACACTCAGGTTCCATGATTGCGATGTGTCGTTGATGGACACACGATAGTTGATATCCTCATATTTACATACATATGCTTTTATGATATTTACATGTATTGATTATATGGTTGGATGATATCCACTTGCATATAGACTTGAGTATACTGTTGGCACATATTTACAGTTACGGTCACCCTAGATATCATAGTATTACTTTTATGATATAATTGACCTAGGAATCGTTGTTTATTCGATTTCTACCTGATGATGTTTTTCTACTCACGAGTTGGCAACTCAGCCCCGTTGTAGCACAGTTCTTGCAGGTTGACTGCATGGATCGGTAGCGGCATCACTGGCACACAGTTGCATTCGGGTGATTGGCTTTGGTGGGTGGTACATGTTAGATCGTACCACTCTTGTACTATTATTATTCCTTTGTATCTAGTCAACTCCATCAATCAAAATTAGTATTTGTATAAATAGTAAGACTTAGAAAGACTTGTAGTTGCGAGACTTAAGCGATGGGTTATATGTTCGCTTGTTGAGTTGGATGTCTTGCTTTACTTTGATCTTTGTGTTGATCTTCGCCGTTGGGCGTCGTATACTTATTTTATGATTTGCGTGGTTGTGAATCCGCCGATTAGCGAAGAGCTAGCTCTCGCTTGGGGATGCTTTTATTTTTATTATGTATTTGTGGTTTTGGATCAAAATATACAACGGAGGTGCTGCCCAAATTTTCAAAAGACGAAACATGTTTTCCAACTAATAAAATCTACTTGCATTTTCATGTTCTATTATCCATGTATTTAATAAAACGTTTGTTTTTATTATACCTTTATTTCAAAACTTCACCTTTTTTATTTCTTAAAAAGGTTTAGATTTCTGGGCTTCGGCTTACTTGAATTACGTTACGCCTTTAGACGTTGCGTAATTTAAGTGCCGGTCACGAGCTAATATTTTGGGTCGTGAAACTAGATCAGAAAGTGGTTGGTTATCAGGTGAGCTAACACAAGAGAGCTTTATTGTTGTATCCATAGGAGTATCAGCAGGGCGACAACCAAGAAATCCCATTTCTTTAAGAAGATCAAGAGTATACTTCCGCTGTAAGAGGAATAACAATCTCTTATTTCGAGATACCTCTATACCAAGAAAGTACCGTAGAGGACCAAGATCTTTGGTGTGAAAATGTGAGGCCAAATGAGTTTTGACCATATATATACCATCGGAATCATCTTCAGTGATGATTATGTTATCAACATAAACAAGGAGATAACGATTCCTTCTTTCCGTCTATATATAAAAAGAGATGGATCTATCGAGCTTCTCATGAAATTTATCTTTTTTAGGACCATATTTAATTTATCGAACCATGTCTAAGTAGACCGTTTTATCCTATAAATAAATTTTTTAAGATTACATACAAGAGATTCCCCATCACGATCAAGGACAGGAGGCTGCTGCATATAAACTGTCTCGAAAAGATCGCCATTAAGGAAGGCATTCTTGACGTCTAGCTGATGTAGAGGCCAATTGCGGGTAACCGTAAGAGAGATTAAGACACGAACAGTAGTGAGTTTGGCCAATGGAGAAAAATTCTCAGTATAGTCGACACCGTATTGCTGAGTAACCCCTTTGATAACAAGGCGGGGCTTCAAATGAGATACACTGCCATCAGGATTATGTTTGATAGAAAAGACTCATCGGAAACCAACCACCTTTTTCTGTGAAGGGAAGCTGACCAGATTCCAAGTGTGATTAAACCTAGTGCCTGCAACTCTTCCATCATATCCTTATACCTATCTGGATGACTCATAACTTCCTGAACAGAGTTAGGAAGGAAAATAACAGATAAGGAAGATACAAACTGATATAGAGCTGGAGTAAGACGGTGATATGAAATAAATGAAGTAATAGGATGAGAAGTAGTGCATGTTCGTTTACTTTTGCGAAGAGCAATTGGTATCAAAAGACAAACCATTAGAAAGAGGGAGAGATGAAGGCTCATCAGTTTCCGGCTATATACATGGAGGAGGAGCTTCAGTATCTATTGTTGAATCTATGACTGCTCTCGGTCGACGACTATAGATATGCGTAACCGGAGGAGGAGGATGGGGAACTCCAACAGTAGTAGATTCGGTTTGAATTGATTGGTCCTTTGAAGATATAAGAAGTGGTGGCGGCGGCGGCGGTACGTGAGAAGGACTTTTTGCTGGGGGTAAAAAGGCCGATCCTTAAAAAATGTGATATCATGAAAGACTACGATAGTGGATGTAGAAGTAAGCAGGCAAACATAACATTTTGAGTTCTAGAATAACCAACAAATATATGTTTAACAGCCCTAAGATCTAATTTATCGTGAGTTAATCGGTGATTATGAATATAGCTAACACACCTAAATATTTTAGGAAGAAGGCGAAAGTATTGGTTTGGAAATAAAATAGAGAACATTATTTTGTTTTGAAGAATCTTGGAAGACTTGCGATTAATAAAAAAACATGCAGTAAATAAGGTAAAATTCTAAAGGCGTTTTAGGACATGCATGTTAAGCATAATAGAACGCGCAAAGTCAAGCAAGAGACGATTTTTACTTTCAGCAATGCCATTTTGTTGTGGTGTGTATGAGCAGAAAGTTTGATGAATAATCTCATGGGATTGGAAAAGAGTTTGAAAAATACTACTCATGTATTCTTTTGCATTATCAGTTCTTAATGTTTTAATAGACGTATTAAACTGATTAAGCACTTCATTAATAAATGTTTGAAATACATATGGTAATTCAGATCGATCACATAAAAAAACAGTCATGTCATTCTAGAGTGATCCTCAATAAAAGTGATAAAATATTTATAGCCAAATATGCTAGTATGCTTGTAAGGACCCAAAATGTAAGAATGGAGTAACTCAAATATTAAAGAACTATGTTTATTAACTGAAGAAAAAAATGAATGAAAGTGTTTTTCCAAAATACATGACTCGCATGAAAATCAGATAAAGAGAAATCGGGTAATATAGTACATAGCATAGGAAGAGGTGGATGTCCAAGACGTCAATACCAGCAAATGGTAAAAATAACAGCAAATGCGGAAGGTGGCACATCCAAATAGTATAGGCCATTAACTTCTTTATCCCCGCTAATCTTCTCCTTCGTCTAGTTGTCTTAGATCACAAAGTAATTAGAAGATAAAGTTATTGAACAATTGAAATCATTAGTATGACGACGAACAGATAACAGATTTGTACAAAATAAATGAACAACTAGAATATTTTTAAATGGTAAGGAAGATATCAAATCAATATTGGTATAACCACGAACATGAATAATATCCACATTGTCAATGGAAATGAATTTATGCGAAGTGGAAAACAAAGAGTTAGAAGCAGTATGATTCATGTGGTCTAAAGCCCCGAAGTCAAAAACCCAAGGGTTTGACTGAGATAGTAGAGATATACCTGATGTGGTCAAGTTAGCACTAACGATATGAGAGAAAATACGTTATAGGTGCTATAAGTCTTCAGGAGAGATCTACGAGGATGATGTTAGATATACTGCCCTCAAGGCAATTATTGTAATTGCAGGTTGGCAATTATGGTAATTGAGGGAGGACCTATACAAGTAGAACAATCTTTCTCGAGATGATAGTATGTTATCTGCTTTGATTTTATCATTGATGTGTATACGTTTTACTGGTTATTACATATTGCTAATACATAAAGATAAAGCCCGTAGGATTCTTTCTTGACTACCAGCATTATGATAGCGATCATATACGTGAGAGCTGGGTAGTCCATAAGCACATCCATAAATATTCCTAGTGGAGGGAGTTTTGAGTTTGGGTATCGATGTTCCAAAGTAGACTAGTGCATACATTTATAGACCCCGACGAGGGGCGGTGTCCGGTCTTACAATCCATTGGTGTTTTGGCACCTAAGATTGTATACAGGTGCTCACAAGAGATGAAAACACCGGACGGACTCACCGAGAACTTGTAGATGATATTATACATATCGTAAGATATCGGTTCTTTGGTGACATGAGTACATGGTAGTCTTTAGACCAGAGATCATCATTTGTCTCGTGTGAATTACTGTTGTACTTATATTACTACCCTACCACGGCTCAAAGGAGTCATGTAAACTGGTTTTAGTTAGGTATAGTCCCGAGCCACATGGAGGCAGTGAGCGATCCTCAGGGATTCGTCTCTCTCGGTATAGGGAGTATATTTCATGTTGTGTTAGGTTGGTTATCACCATAAATCCCTGGCCAGGGTGGATGAGATTTACTGATAGGAGATCATTAGTTTCTCGGTGGGTGATGAGTTTGACACCGACACGACTTATTGGGTTAGGGGTCTGACGTTATCCACCCCTAGACCTGGTATGCGACACTCTCAGACGAAGAGACTGAACTGTATAAAGATTGTCACTAACATGCTCAGTAGGTTGCGGAAGTACTTGGTTTTCGACCTCCTTTTCGACACATACCTGGGTAGCCGTTACGTACAACTAGTGCCGCTGATGTGCTTATGGTTATGGAATTTGTCCAGTAACTCACTGCCAGCATATTGTCGAGTCTTTAGAGTCCCATACAGAGGGTTTTCTCGGTTCAGGCGATATGATGTAGAGGTTATATATTGATATGTGTACAGTTCCGATTAATTACGTGTACTAGCTACACGGACTTTAATCGGACGAATGGTAATACTAGTCGGCTTAGGATTAAGCCGGATCAAGTATTGATTTAATAGTTTATATATATATATATATATATATATATATATATATATATATTTCAATATGTATATTCTAGTATTATGTTCATTATATTTTTCCTATCTCTTTGGTATTCATATTTATACGAATGCGGGTATGTATTTACGGGGTCATATTTTTGTATGCATACAAAAATACTTCTAGAAGGTGGACACCTCATATTTGGATTTTCCATTTACTTGAAAATGGAAATGAGGCGGAGGGATGAGATGGCATAAAGAATGGTGAAAGGAATGGCCATGTAATATTTTATTTCATTTGGGTTTACTATACAAGTATGGTTGCAATATTTTATTGGAATAATGATTATGAAAAAGAAATATTCATAGCTCATTTCCTCTCAAGTTATTCTCATTCTCACCTTAGCGCTCTCTCTCCTCATTAGCTCCTCCTTCATCTATCCTTTCTCATGAGTTGAGAAACCAAGAGGATATGAGATAGAAAAATACTAGAACACTCACTACATCCCTAAGCATCACAACCTAGCAAATTGTGATTTTCAAGTTGCTTCATTAGGATTCTAGGTGAAGCTGGAGTTTGGATTGGATTCGCTCATGTGGATCATCTTCGGCAAGGGTGGTCGTCTCTCAAGCTCGTTCCCGACGGCCTACGGAGCTTGGAGGGGTCTTCCGTGATTAGATAGATATGCATCAAAGGTTGTAATCCCTAAACTTTGTATGTTATGCTTATAGTTTAGTGTTTGGTTAAGATTCTAGGGTTTAAGTTGCTAGTGCTCCCTCTTGAAATTTTTGCTTTGGATTCCGCATCGGCCGAGAGTTAGCGGCAAAGGCACTAGGAACTTCTTCATGGTATTAGAGCCATGCCAACACTTTAACTAGTTGCAGAGGATATTTTAGTTTCGAGACCGAAATTTTTCCCATATTTTGTTTCCGAGATCAAGCTTCTGTCTTGTTTTGAAAAAGGACTCCGAAATTTTTTTGGTGTATCAAAACATGTTGATATTGTGCTTAAAACAAATTAACAAAATTTTGAGGACCAAACTACACTTTCTGGCCGCCTGGGGCTTCCTTAGGTCGGCCTAAAATTTTCAGTTGGTCCCTGGACTTTTCCAGAGGCTTGAACTCAAGGAAACTTGATTTTTGTGATACTTATTTTTGCACCAGATTTCAGTATGTGATATTTTTATTTTCGGGCAACTCGGGAATGTTTTCGGGCAACTCGGGAATGTTTTCGGGCAAAACTAATGCATCGTTTATGATCCATATCTTTGTATATGTGTTGTTAAACGTCGTCTAATTTCTATATGTTCGATTAGACGGGGTTGCACATATGTTGCTTGCGTTGTTGTATATATCTTTGTTATGGTTTAGCCGGATTGTCGTGACAGATAGCCCCACATGTGATGTTTGTATAGTTTTGTTATATGAATTCATTTGTTCAGGACGATCATCCGAATTGTTTCCACCATTGCCACTTAATGTACCAATTCTAAGTCTAACAATGGATCCTCTGACTCAGCTGCCCCCGAGGACACGTCCGGATTGAGGTCGCCGTCGCCATTGTATATATTTCATTACATGTACCAGGATGAACCAGCGGAGAAGTACTCGGGATACCGGATTCTAGAGTGTGGTAGGTGGCCATCTTATGGAATTGATACGGATGCTTCGCACTAGAATTGGCGGGTTTCTCGCACCACACTTGTAGGGATTCTAGGATAGACCCAAGGAGGAGCGCTCAAGTTACCAGATTCAAGAAAGTGTCGGGTGGCTCACTGATGATATTGGGGCCGAGTTGTCCCGTTTCTAGAATTGGCGGGTGGCTTGCTACGCTCGCAAGGGGCTTGGTTCGATATTGTATGGGCTATCCATACGATCAGGGAATGTCGCGTTTCATTTGTGGCTCAAATGAAACGTGGTGATCCTAGTTTATCCTCTATTCCATATTACTTGTTGCTTGCTGCATACCTGTGATGTTATTATATGCCTGTGATGACACACACATACACACACATATTAGATGCTTCTATATGTTTTGCATCCGCGCTATCCCTTCCTCCGCCCTGCCGTAAGTTAAGTAACCTTACGGTGAAGACTCGAGGCCCCGTGGCGAATGCATATGGCATATAAAAGAATGATATTTTGGTTGTTTCTGGTGTGGCTAGAAACTTAGTTGATGAGACTACATTGATTTAGATTAATGTAAGGAAATAAACCTAAAGTGATGTTGCAGGAACCAAATTTTAAAAAGTGTTAATAGCCGTATTCTTTTGATTTGCATAGAGCTATTTAGTTAGGAATATCCAACACCTCATTCACTAAGTAAAGAGCCTTGATCCCTTTAAGGGGAGTTAGATTTTAAGCAAAACTTTATGTTACTATAAACCATTCGGTTTTCTTCAAAACCACTAGTTTTTAAAGTGGAGCCTAAAACTACTTCTTTTCAAAACCACTCGGTTCCTTCAACGATATAAAGTTCATTACATTAAAGGTTTTTCGCCAAAAACCAATCATAACCCTCAGTTATTTTCTATGAGTAGTACTTAGTATTCATGTTGCGCTTGTTGACTGTGTCTAGACGTAGTGTGCGATAGCCAAGTAGTGCTTGTTTTTAGCATACAATATGATTGGTTAGAATAGCCATGTAACCTTTTTGACTGTATCAAGGGTTATGTGGGTGGATTTAATGCAATCAAGATAATGATGGGCTGAATTTGATTAGGACCCTTTGATTTGTTGACTGTGTCAAGATCACTAGGATCCTAGGGGTAAAAACCATATCGGGGGTTCAAATATGAGGAAAACTTGCTGGGTGTATGCATACCTTCTAGAGTGTGGTGACTTGTGTGACTTCCATCAAGGTTATCATGCGATGATAGTTGTGTCCCGATTCCCACTGATGAGTAGATATTACTCCCCGGAGATTTTCACTTCACAACTAGCTGTCCTATTAGGTGTCTAGAAAGGTGTTAATGGGGTTATGCTTCTACGGAAACGGGGTTATTAAATTGCGTCCGTGCAAAAGCACAGGGGGCCTCCCTCAGAGTACCAACACTGGTGTGGCTGAACGGTTAGCAAACTTGTAATGTGTACATGATCCCGATTAGTTCTCCTTTTAGGGTTTGAAGGAGAATTAGAGGAAATGGCGAGAGGAATCCTAATTAGATAAATTAATAAACAAATCTAAACTTGATAGAATGCACGCTGAGTGTTTCTTTTCTCTCTCTGGCTGTGACCATTACTTACCTCAAACTAAAACTTGTAAACCAAGTTAACTGAACCTTTTACCATCTGGCTTTGGAATTTCATGATTCATGACAAAATCGCAAATATCCATACTACTCCTACTTCCCCTTTGCCTTCTCCAGAACACTTCGTATCACTACGAAGATCCATATTGCATGGAAAGGCCATCTCTTATAGTTATATACGAACTCAAAGAAATTTATTTCAGTCCGAGAATGGTCACAGGTTCTGGAGAAATTGAATTGTATAATTCTATTGTCTCTTCCCTTTACCTTCTCTCAAGTTGAGAGCTTCTTGTATTTGGAGAGTTTACCAGTTACACTTATTGGATAGTTTTCTTCTAAATCTTAGGTTGGTACTGAAAGGTAAGGAAAGAAGAAAACCAACTAGTCTAAGTAAGGTGTACAGTAGGTAAGAAGTAGAGACATATAAAGAGATTGAAGTGAGAGCAAAAGAAATTACAACTAGTGTCATGAATCTGAACTATTGAAGAAGCATTGCTAGGAATACCCGGTCACCCCTTGAAATATATTTTTTGTTTCTGTTTTTCTCTGTGATTACAATTGAAAATCGTTTCTCAATTAATTCTGACTCCTGCGTATATGGATACCGGATTAGAATCTATATCTGTATGGCGTTATAGATGCTGAGTAGAATATTCGAAAATAAGTGATTTGATCCTCAATATTGGAATTTGTAACAATTGGTGCTATTGGGAAAATCATCTGGTTTTGCCTAACGACAAAAATTTGGTTTTGAATAACCGTTGTTATGAACCAATTTTTTAAAAATGAAACATCTATCTCTTTATTTTATAAAGTGAGATACAATTTTTGAAAACATTTACCTTTATCAGTTGAGAATAAAGTAAGGTGTATTGAATAACAATGTAATACATTCTTAACCAAAATATATTTTTCAACCTACAACACACGGAGTTCGAGTTATTGAACTCTTGGGACTTATACATGGTAATATATTTTGTTCGGTGTCCTTTGGGAGAAAGGGTTGGTACACTTATTTCATTCAGTTTACCTATGAGTTCTCTGGTTTTAAATACGCGTTCGTTGAAACACAAGATCCAATGATTTTGAGAAGTTCATAGGGTATTAGAATAAATTAGAGCACCAAACGTCGAAAGTATCAAGATTTTCGAAGTGATCGAAAATGTAGATACTTATGCTAGGTATTCCATTGTAGTATTATTTGAGAATCTTATTCTCTCTTAGGTTACTCATATGTCGGTGCGCTCCTTGATGAGTAATGTTGTATGAACTTTTTCTATTTGAGGATATGCACTGGATACAGTTGCATAACATTTGAATCTGGTTCTATCTAAATGAGTGCCTTAGATTCTATATGGACATGAAATGGTAGCATATCTTGATGTTGATAAGATATGGAGTAATCCAGTTCGTGTTGATAGTAGAATCCAGATATACTCAACACGCGTTTCAGTAATAGCAGTTTGTGGCTTATTGATTAGTCAAAATAATGCACATTTGTATGAACATTTTCCCTACTATTATTAACTGCTAAAATGTGTTAATTGTAAATAAAGAACATATGTAGGTTTATTTGTAAAAAAATTATTATCATATGTTTCTTCATTTTCATTAATATAACTAAGGAAAATATATGCATATAATATTTAAATGAAATATTAATAATTAAAATATGCATATCATATCAAATATTTCTAATCAATATTTTTAAGATTTAATATAATATAAATGGTTGGAATAATATCTCAAAAATATAAAGTGCTACTAACAATTTGATTTGAGATATTGTGCAGGTATTAGCTCAGGTTTGAAATCCATGTAAGAGATCTAAGTCAAATCGGGATATCGGAACCGAATCTGCCAAATTTTAGAAGCAAATAGAGGAATCTAGCAATGGCAGAGACTTGGATCAATATTTTCAGAATCTATACATCAAAAGGATCTCCAAATATTAACATAAAAAGCCAGAAAAAATCTTAAAACCAGATTCCACCAGGAAGCGACGGATCCGAGGCCAAACGTGGCATAATGCGGCGGTTCCGCGGTCAAATCAGGGCCGTTGGATGTGGGATTTTGGGATCATGATCTTAACTGCATCTACTCACATATGGCATCTAGGATTCTGGTCTCAGAGACTATATAAAGAACCGAGAGCTGTGCATTCAAAATTATCCAAGAGATCACATAATCATCTATTCATCTATCTCCATAGAAAGAGAGATCTAGAGCAACTAAGGTTCTTGTAATCTACTTTCTAAGAAGAGAATTGTAATACAATAGTTGATTAATAAAGGTAGTTTTTTTTTTAATTCTTTTTGCATTTACTTTTTCCATATTTAATTTACGCATTAATTTTATGATTACTTTTCTGTGTCTTTATTATGGTTTCATTCATTTTCAACATTTCTTCTAAATCACCACTAATCATGAGCGAGTAATTCCTTTCTTGCTATGGTTTGTAGGATATAATAGAATAATAGATGAAAAATATTTTAACTTCTTTTTAACGTTTTAAAGTTTATAAACTTTAGCAAAATAAATGTTAATCTCCTTATCGGGCGTGCAATCAATTTATTGATAGTCACGACCACGATTTGAGATTAGTTAAACACTTATTTTGTTAAGGCATTGACATGAATATAGATCAATGGACGGACAAGGGTCGGTAGTAGGAAACCCTAATTCCTTCTAAGAACTCTAATCCACATTCATCGCTATCTATCTACCTTTAAACTATTAAAAGATTAAAAGAGTCATTTTTAAAACATTCACCCATTAACTACCAAGTCCTATGAACCCTACCAGACTTTTTATTATAAATTTTATATCCGTCTAAAAATAGAACGACAACAAACCATCTTATCTTTTATCAACTTATCTAAAGCAAGAAAAGAGTTCACGTTTCCCTGCGGATGACCCGGACTCATCACGGCTAGCTATTAGCAACACCATTTTAATTGCGGTTATTTACAAAACACTTTTTCGCACGATCAATCAAATGGCGCCATTGCCGGAGAAACGGTCGTAATTTTTTTCTTGTTATTCGGGTTGGTTTCTTATAAAAACAAGCGAACATAAAAAATAAACGAGAACCAAAACCGCATCTTGTGTTTCTAACGATTATTGTGCGAGTTTTGCAAGGGAATCTGGAGTAATTAGAGCAGGAAAATAGAGATTCAGAAACTTTCAACTTGCACCAGAGGAGCATTGGAGAGCTCAGAAGAACTTTTAAGGGACGAACACTTCAATAAGCGGCAGATACGCAGCGCTTGGGTGCAGTTGGCTGCGGAACCGCGGCCTTCTTGAGGAGTTGGGCCCCCAATCTTCTGTGGTATTTTTCTATATTCTTTCTCTCTCCTCTGAAGCTCTAATAAATTATTTTTATTTGCAGGATTCTTTGCAAACAACGCCGCCAAAAAATCTTTTTGCGTGTTTTGATTTCAGTTTGCTTTGCATACTAAAACCGGACATTTAGGGGCAATAAACCTAAATTCAGATTAGGTGGGGATTTCATCACCCTTCCTAGGCCCCACAAATCACAAACGTGCATACTATTACCTTACATTACTAAAAAATATCTAGACCAGGCCCCTAAGGACATTCGCGCTCAATTATGACAAAGGAGGGTTGTGAGTAATTTATAGCTTATCCACATTTTTCTCGTGGTGTCTAAGGCAAATATGACTAAAGAAAGTGGTTACTTAATTAGTCCCACTATTTCGGTGATCCGTATAGTGGATACCTCCCACTTACTTGGCACTTATATGGCCGCAAGATTGATAAGGAGGTAGTAGAGGATTGATCCCACGACTTGTCCTTTAGAAGTTTAGGAACGGTCTAGTGACATGACTTAGGTGGCCCTAGCTCTAGGGATTGATTGTGAATTTTGTGATTTTTTGAGTCAAGCCTCACGTCCGACTTTTTTTCAAAACAAACCTTCTTTAAAAAGTGTTCTCACACAAATCGCATGATTCCACGTGCACTAAACCCGCTTAGTGTATGATCGGCTGGACACGAGATTCTAGTGCCCGTCTAGTCCGCGTTTTTGCCGTCGACTCTGAAATCGATACTTCTTCATCTTCTTTTTCTCCTCCACCCACCACATCTCCCAAAATGGATGGATCTCCATCGGGTTTTAACGACACTACCCTGCCACTATCCGTAGGTGCGCAAAATCCACCACGCATCACTCTTCAAGACAGATGCTACCCCATACGCAAACCCCTTCCCACATGTCTGTCTCTTCCACCAGCCAATGGGGATAACTTCGAAATTAAACCCCACTTCATCAACTTGTTTCCCAAATTTTATGGGCTTGAATCTAAAGATGCATACGTTTTTATAACCAAATTCAAAAATGTATGTGCTATGATGAGTACCATCCAACTTTCAGGGGATGCTCTGCGATTACGTCTTCTCCCTTTTACCTTGTGCGATCTCACAGAAAAGTGGCTTTATAGCACCAACACACATTTTATCGCTAAATGGGATGAATTCGTCAAAGCATTCCTTAAGAAATTTTATCATCATCACAAAACCACTCGTATTCAGAGCGAGATTAACCAGTTTGCCTAACTTCCCAACGAAACTTTTTGGAAATGCTTTGAACGGTTTAAAGATCTTCTTGTCCAACGCCCTCATCATGAAATCGATAGATGGCAACTTTGCCGCATTGTGTATGAGGCTACCAACCCAGCCATGAAACAAATGCTAGAAATCAATTGTCAATGTCATTTCATGTCAAAAGACGATGGCGAAGCATGGCAATTTTTGGAAGATCTCACCGAACAAACGTTACAATGGGAGAGCACTAGACCAACATCATCTTCATCTAGGGCAGGTATCCATTAGCTTGACGCTTCCATCACAATGAAAGCCGAAATGGCTGCAATGCAAAAGAAACTCGAAGCTATGGAAAGCAAATTGTCTTTAGCCTCCCTAAACCAAGTTACGCTCTCCAAAACTGTGTGTGGTTGCTGTTTTGACCCATCACATTTAACAGAAGAATGTCCTTTGAATCTCTATCTCAAGGTCATGAACAAACCAATACTGCTTTTCAGCAACAACCTAGAAATAATTCTTATTCGTCCACTTATAATCAGGGATGGATGAATCATCCTAATTTTGTTTGGAACCAAAACCAATCTCAAAATCAAAATTAGTTCCCAAGCCAAAATAACTATCAAAGGCTTCCCCCTCAGCAACAATAGCCACTACAACAAATTCAACAGCCCTTTCAACCGCAATCTTTTCAAAATCTGGCCAACAACCTTAACCCTTTTAATAATTCTTTCCAATCACAGACTAATATTCCAACGACCGGTACCGATAGAATCTCTGTACTCGAACGAAACTTAGAAACATTTATTAAACAATCCACACAAACGATGGCTAATTTAACATCATCTATCCAAAAGCTGATACAATAAACTGCTTCCCACTGTGAAAGCATAAAATCGATAGAAGCACAAATTGTACAGTTAAATGCCGCAATGAGTGAGAGAGAGAAAAGGAAACTTCCATCTCAACCTCTACCAAATCCTGGTCATTCACCAAGCGCAAATCTCATCCTTCACCAACAAAATCATAATGTGAGTGTCGTAACTACGTTGAGATCAGGGAGAGAGTTGAATAACCAAGTTGGTGAACAAGTTGAAGTTCATGATAAAAATGATACCCCGGCTACTCCTTCTACTCTTACTTCTTCTGATCCAACATCTTCTTCTGAGCCTATTCTCCGTTCTTCACTAGGCTCGAACCCTCAGCCCACTTCCTTGAAGGAATTACCATCTACAACCATTCTAAATCTAATTTTGGGATCCATTACATCCCCCACAAACCTCTCCACAAGAGTTGGACCCAACCCTTGTTAACAAAGCTCCTTTTCCAAACCGGTTGAGGCCAAACAGACCAAATCCACACATGGAGAAGATTGTGGAAATTCTTAAGCAAGTAAACATAAATATTTCTCTCTTAGATGCTATCCAACATGTTCCATCTTATGCTAAAATTCTAAATGACTTGTGCACTAGGAAAAGGAAAATTCAAATGCCTAAAAAGGTTTTCTTAGCGAGTAATATGAGTAATGCTCTTATCCAACATGTGCCTAAGAAACGTAAGGACCCCGGTTGTCCTACAATATCTATTGCTATTGGGGAAAAACATCAGTCGCGCTCTACTCGATTTAGGTGCTAGTATTAACATGCTTCCGTATTCTGTTTATGAGCAATTAGGCATAAGAGAGCTGAAATCTGCGCACTGCACTCTTCAGATGGCCGATCTATCTGTCACCCATCCTAGGAGTGAGCTAGAGGACGCGTTGATCAAAATCAGGAAATTTATATTTCCTATGGACTTTATAGTTATAGATACACAGCCTGTGGCAAACCTACGGAACCAAATTCCGGTGATTCTAGGTCGACCTTTTCTAGAAACTTCCAACACAATAATCAATTGTCGTAACGGTTCCATGAACCTGTACTTTGGGAAGATGACAATTGAGCTTAACATCTACAAGTTAGGAAGTCAACCCTCCGAACCTTATGCTCGTATAATTGATGTATGTTCTGTCAACAAGATAGCTTCCGACAGTTGCGAATTTGAGGAGCTTTACGATACTGATCTTGACGCCACTAGCGCGTTATTGTTTGATTCTGCTGTTTATTATAAACGTGAGGACTCTTCTGTCGACAAGTCCACACCTAAGTCTGAATCCTTTGACTTGTCGAATGACTTGGTCGAACTATCTGAGTCAATCCCTTAGACTAGAAATAAACCATTTATGGAGTCCAAGTATCATACCTTTCTTTCCGATGAGATTATCATTCGGAATATTGATGAAAGTTTTGAAGACATTTTCGGCGAAGAACTCGCATTCCTAAAAGACATGGGTGTTGTGATGAATCAACCTCCACCCGAAGAAATTGAATTGCCACCCTTTCTTCTTATCCTGTAAGAGAATGTAACTATTCTACCTATTTCTTATCTTTCATATTCTCGTTTTCATCTACCATCACTGTTTCGTCTCTACCAACCGAGACATAAACCCGTTCAATTACACCTCTTATCTGCTCCCCACGTCTTCATGTCTATATGTAACATGATTTTCTACCAACCATGATGTTACATTGATAAAATATTTGAATGGTTAGTGTTGACTTTTGGCCTTTGTAAAACTTTGCATAAACCAATAATTTTACCCTCTTCTTATGATTTTAAATGCTTAGTAATGAAAATATTGTTTTAATTAAGTTTTGGGGGGGGGGGAGAAAAATATTTTGGCTCTAGAACAAAAAGAAATTTTTTGCACGATTGTGAGCCAAAAATAAGTTTGGGGGAGGATTTCACCGTCATTAACTTTTTGTCCCCTTTTACTAATCATTGAGAACTTTTTCCTTCCAAGTCTATAGGTTTTGAGCTTAAAAGATGATATCAGTGAGGACACTGCTGCAAATAGGTTTGGGAGGGGTTGTGCTTATTCACGTATCATTTTGCAGTATACTAAATAAAAGCACTAAATTTTTTTTTGTGAATAAAAATTAGAAAGTGAAAAATACATATGCAAGATAGGAAGTGATTTGAGAAAAGCAAGAAAATTAGATATTTTAAAACAAAGCTAGTAATATATAGTCATGAGCTGTTTTCCTAAGGATTAGTAAGATGAAAGGAATTACTAATCTGAAAATAGAAATAAGTCTGAAAAATAGTCCTTATTCTTGAGACCAAACATTTGAACATTGATACCCTACTATACGCACTTGCATACATCTTGAAACTTGGGATAGTAGAGAATACCTTGAAATGCTCTAGTCTAAAAGCCTTAGTATGATGAAAAAATATATTAAAAAATATAAATGACACATAAAATATAAATGGTGAAGAAAAATGAACACTATTTTTATAATTAATTAAGGCAGCATAAAAAAATATAGCGAGGGTGCCTTATCACCTAGTACCTTAAACCAACTAGCTTGGGAGCCACTGCTAAGCCTTAGGTGTTGAATGACTAGGATATTGCTAATTACGCTTAATGAGTAAGCACATTTAGTAATCGGTTGGTTAGTATCTCAAGAAATATTAACAGTCGCATGAAAAATGTGTGAGCAATTCCATCTATAAAACATTCACCGACTAAAGAGTACTAAGGAAGATGGAGAAGAGTATGATAACTTGAATTGAATTCTCTAAGTGTAGAGATATCTTTTACACACACGTAGGGGTATATGATCGATGTTTGGAAGAAAGGTAGGAAGGAAGACAAAAGACGATATTTTATTGAGGGATGACGTGATTTCTGACATCTTTTCATGACTATTAAGATATGGCTCATGTCAACTAAAAAGCTAGTATAGTTTAAAACTTTTATTTTCAAGTTCTTTCTTTTATATGTTCCTTATTTTCGTATGTAACTTTCTTTTTCTTTATTTTATTATGGGATTTTGTGTGTGTAATCCGCTGAAAACCCTCAGGAGATAACACTCCTCCTACTAGAGACACCTAGAGATTTAAAGGGTTGTTGCACAAGCTAAGTGCAATTGTGTTGCCTACGAAAGTGTGCTAGGTTTTTCTTTTTCTCTTTAATAAATAATTTGCTCGGGACGATCAAAGATAAGTTTGGGGTATTTGATTAGTCAAAAATAGTGCACATTTGTATGAACATTTTTCCTACTATTATTAACTGCTTAAATGTGTTAATTGTAAATAAAGAACATATGTGGGTTTATTTGTAAAAAGATTATTATCATATGTTTCTTCATTTTAATTAATATAATTAGGGAAAATATATGCATATAATTTTTAAATGAAATATTAATAATTAAAATATGCATATCATATCAAATATTCCTAATCAATATTCTTAAGATTTAATATCATATAAATGGTTGGAATAACATCTCAAAAAAATAAAGTGCTACTAACAATTCGATTTGAGATATTATGCAGGTATTAGCTCTGGTCTGAAATCCAAGTAAGAGATCCAAGTCAAATCGGAATATCGGAACCGAATCTGCCAAATTTTTGAAGCAAATCGAGGAATCTAGAACAGCAGAGATTAAAAGTAATATTTTCAGAATTTATACATCAAAAGGATCTCCAAATATCAACATAAAAAACCAGAAAAAATCTCAAAACCAGATTCCACCAGGAAGCGGCAGATCCGCGGCCAAACGTGGCATAATGCGGCGGTTCCGCAGTCAAATCAGGGTCGTTGGATGTGGGATTTTGGGATCATGATCTTAACTGCATCTACTCATATATGGAATCTAGGATTATGGTCTCAGAGACTATATAAAGGACCGAGAGCTGTGCATTCAAAATCATCCAAGTGATCACATAATCATCTATTCATCTACCTCCATAGAAAGAGAGATCTAGAGCAACTAAGGTTCTTGTAATCTACTTTCTAAGAAGAGAATTGTAATGCAATAGTTGATTAATAAATGTAGTTTTTTTTGTTTTAATTATTTTTGCATTTACTTTTTCCGCATTTAATTTACACATTAATTTTACGATTACTTTTCTGCGTCTTTATTATGGTTTCATTCATTTTCAACCTTTCTTCTAAATCACCACTAACCATGAGCGGGTAATTTCTTTCTTGCTAGGGTTTATAGGATATGGTAGAATAATGGATGAAAAATATTTTAACTTCTTTTTAACATTTTAAAGTTTATAAAATTTAGCAAAATAAATGTTAACCTCCTTATCGGGCGCGCTATCAATTTATTGATAGTCACGACCACAATTTGAGATTGGTTAAACACTTGTTTTGTTAAGGCCTTGACATGAATATAGATCAATGGACGGACAAGGGTCGGTAGTGGGAAACCCTAATTCCTTCCAAGAACCCTAATCCACATTCATCGCTATCTATCTAGCTTTAAACTATTAAAAGATAAAAAGAGTCATTTTTAAAACATTCACCCATTAACTACCAAGTCCTATAAACCCTACAAGCTTTTTTATTATAAATTTTATATCTTTCTAAAAATAGAACGACAACAAACCAACTTATCTTTTATCAACTCGTTTAAAGAAAGAAAAGAGTTCACGTTTCCCCGCGAACGACTCGTATTCATCGCGGCTAGCTACTAGCGACACCATTTTGATTGTGGTTATTTACAAAACACTTTTTCGCACGATCAATCAGTTATCCCAAGCTTTCACGAGGGTTTAACTTCTACCATTTTCAAGATCAAATATTGGTTTGTTCTTGACTCGCCATCTTTTTATAAAAAAAACTTTTTTGCAAAAGAAATTAGTAGGAGTATTGTAGAACTGTAAGTGATTCCAGAACCACCAACGGTTATTGAAAATTTAGTATAACCTGGAAATTCAATTAGAATCGACAGACCTTAGCCACAATGCAGATTTTAGTAAGCGACCTCAGCCGCCTGAAAGATACTTCGGTTTCCTCGTAGATGGTGATAAGGAGCTCAACATCATTTTGATTATGATCCTACTAGTTATCAGCAAGTCATAAGAAGTGGTGACTTTCGAATGGCTAGATGCAAGATATCCAAGTTGGACTCTACACACTCTAGTAAATTATGGATTTTGGGCATTTCTGGATGCTCCTGAAGGGGTAAAACACATTAAGAGAAAGTAGATCTTTCGACATTAGTGCAGATGGAAAGGTAATAACCTAATAAGAATAGACTTGTAGTAAAGGGTTTTTCATCAAATACCCGGTGTGGATTGTGTTGAAACTATTACTTCTGTGTCTACGCTGAAATCTATATGGATATTGAATATAGCGGAAGACTACACGAAAATAATCCTAAGGGGGGAGTGAGTAGGACTATACTACTAATATGCCCAAATTAAAAATTCTAAACTATCAACACTGGATAAACAAACCACAATTGCAAACTTAGTCAAAAGATAAGAAAATAGAGATACAAGCTAAGTACAAATAGCAATTGTGAAATTATAGCATATAACAAGCAAGTGACAAATAGCAATCAAGCAAGAGCAAAGAGCAAGCGGACAAGCATGCAATGTCTAATTAAGTATACCTGCAAGCAACTAATTAAGCACAATATAAAATGCAAGTAATAAAAAGACAGAGATAGAGAAATTGCAAACTGAAGGCACACAAGGATTTTAGATTGGTTCGGAAGATCTCCTAGTCTACTTTCTTTAAGCGTACGAGTCCATTCCATTAATCATGTCTCCACCTAGACAACACGTTGCGCACCCGCAACCTCACACGTCTCCCCCGAGACAACACGTTGCGCACCCGAAACTTCACACGTCTCCTTAAAAGACACACTTCTTACAAGCTCGTCATCCTTCTCTCTACAACTCTCAATCAAGCTCTTCTCTCTTACAAGGCACTCTTGCACTCAAGAATCCTCTCAATGAAGAAAGAAGGAAAAATATAAGCTCAAGATTACTCTAAAAAGAGTTTTACAATTGATGCACTAATACTTAAGAAGAATGTAATATCAAACTAGAAGCTCTTGAGTGATTTTGTGTGTGAAAGTGATTTGAATTGCAAATGGAAAACCCTTTTAAACTCTCACAAGAAATGAGATTTTTGGCTTTTGAACAACCGAAATATTGAGTGATTTTATCTCAAAAAACCAACGCAAAACTCCTTTTATAGCCCTAATGAAAAACTAGCCGTTAGAGCTCAAAACTGTCATTTTTTGACCATAGCTAGACGTCCGTCGGGTCCTGTTTCAGACGTTTGTCATGTACTAATATTCCCAAAAATATCTTTACTTAAAGATCAAGTGGTCATATGATATACTTCGTCGGATGTATGAAGTACAAACCAACAAATATCTAAAGAACAAAAAAATCCAACCCGCGATTGTCTGCTCAACGTATGATAAGGCACCAGAAATCTGTCAGTTTGTGTTTCAGATGTCTGAAGCACAAATTGACAGACATCTGAAGAAGTAAAAGATGTAGAATGATATTTATTTAAAGAAAATGAGGTTGATCGTAAAACAGTAAGCGAATAGATGTTCAAAAACCCAGTTTTTTTTAGATATTTCTGATATTTGAAAATCTACAATGTCCAGATGTCTGTAATTGTTTTGTGCAGACGTCTGACAAACACAAAAATCAGATATTTAGGATTTTATGAGAAAAAAAACTTTAAACTCGAAAACCCCGATGTTTATGCAATGTAAAACGTTTGTGTATGCATGTATGAGTGTTCAAGAACTCCTATGTCGGTTATCGCAAATCTTCGATTCTTGAATCTTGAAGTTTCGAGCTCTTGAACTTTTGGCGTTTCGCTTCACTTGAACTTCGAATACGCCGCTTCACTCACTAGAGTCATGAAGTCGATATTTGATCGTCAAATCTTAGACTTGAATTTGATGCATCAACTTGGATTTGGCTTCTAGTTTCTTAACTATTCATAGCTTGAACTCTTGTTTCTCGGCTACGTAGCTTGGACACACGGAGTTTGAATTGGCAATTTGAGAAGCTCTTGTCCATATTCCTCCAACCACCATTAGATATATCGTTTAAGCTCGTTTTCCTGCATCCTCCTTTGTATGCTTGTGTCGTGAGATATCCTGAAATCCAATCTCAAAACGACCAAGCATATCATATACAGTATTATGAAAATATGCAAGATATTTAAACACAAGTATATGAAACATTTATTATTTTGATATCACAAACATGAAATGAATAGTATATTCAATATCAATATCAAGAAATCAATCAAATGCAAAGTATGATATGTATGATATATATATATATATATATATATATATATATATATATATATATATATATATATATATATATAACAAGCAAGCTATAGAACACATGTATATATATTCATATTGTAAATTACCAAAACAATGAATGAGAATAATATATCGATATCAAGAATATAACACAAGTATAGCATGAAATATTGATATATTACTCGGTATACACAAGAAATATGATATGCAAGCTAAATATCAAGTGTATACAAGTATAGTGTCTATAAAGTAAAGCAAGATAAGCAAGTGACACTAAACGACTATTCATGTTTAAACTATCATCAAAACAAGGGTATTTAATGAAAATCCATAAGCTATCAGATATGACTTGACACTGCTGCTATTCATGACTATGAGATCTGAAAGGTAGATGACTATAACGTCTTTCTAAATGAGAATTTAGGAGTGCACGAGTATATGACTCTGCTAGAGAGTTATCATAGTCAGTAAAAGCAGCGGAAGGTGTGCAAGTTTCTTATGTCTATTTATAAACTAAAACGAGCATAGAGAAGATGGATCATCTGTTTTGATGTAACCATCAAGGTTGTTCCCGCCAAATTTTTTTTGCTGAGAGCTATTTGTTCCCTTATAAAAAAAAGGGGTGAGAAAAGAAAAAGGAAAAGAATCATCATAGTTTGGCATCATGTGTTAAACACGTGGGCGCTTATATGCAAAGCATATAAGCACTGAAAACAAATAACTAAGGGCTAAACTGGCCTCACGTGTTAAACCCGTGAGCGCTCATATGCAAAGTTTATGAGCACTGAATAAAATAAACCTAAAAGCCAAACTGGCCTCACGTATTAAACACATGAGAACCAAAGGTCAAACATGCCTCACGTATTAAACACGTGAGCGCTCATATGCAAAGCATATGAGCGCTGAAAATAAACATGCTAAAATCTACACTAGGGGTCACGTGTTAAACATGTGAGTTCTCTTGCCGCTTTCTATGACAGCGCTCATATGCAAAGCATATGAGCGCCCCAATTTAAAATGCTCCCATCAGATAGAATTAAATTCTATGTGATAAAATTAAATTTTATTTGGGAAATATTTTCCCTGATCTTTCTAATATGGAAAGGTCTTTCTATAACAGAGAATCTTGGATTTAAAATCCAATGGTGATAAAATATCACCAATTAAACCATCTGATAGAATTAAATTCTATGTGAGAAATATTTCCCTGATCTTTCTCAAACTAGAAAGATCTTCTCTGTTAAACAGAGAACCGTTGGATCAAAGATCCAACGGTGATTATAAAATCACCCATCGATCATTTGATAAAATAAAATTCTATCTTAGGAAAATATTTTCCTAATCTTGTTAAACTAATAAGATATTCATATAACAGAATTAAATTCTATATTAGGAAAATATATTCCTAATCTTGTTAAACTAACAAGATATTCATATGATAGAATAAAATTCTAATCTTGTTAAACAAACAAGATATTCATATGATAGAATAAAATTCTATGTGATAGAATTTAATTCTATGTTAGAATAAAATTCTAATCTTGTTAAACTAACAAGATATCCATATGATAGAATAAAATTCTATGTGATAGAATTTAATTCTATGTTAGAATAAAATTCTAATCTTGTTAAACTAACAAGATATCCATATGATAGAATAAAATTCTAATCTTGTTAAACTAACAAGATATTCATATTATATAATAAAATTCTATTTTAGGAAAATATTTCCTAATCTTGTTAAACAGACAAGAAATATTCTCTGTTAATAGAGAGCCTTTGGATTAAAAATCCAACAGTGAATAAAATTCACCGATTGATCTAAAAGATCATTTTGATTGATCATGAAAACAATCATGATCTCTCAATGAGAGATTTTCTCAACAAATTGATTTTTCTCTTCTCCTATAAATAGGAGCAAAGTGATTAATCAAGGAGGAGATGGGGGAGGAGAGGAAAAATGGAGAGGAGACCCCCCATAAGTTTCTGTAAAAATACAGAAGGTTCTTAAAACAACAGAGAATTTAATTCTCTCAAAGAAGAAGATCTCCCTCCTTAAAGCCCTAAGTAAAGAAAAAAGAAGAGATCAAAATATCTCCTTTACCTATCATATCACAACTAAGGGTTTAACCCTTTTAAATAAACTTAGTTCTTTCTCTGGATCTGAGATCCACAAGACAAGTCTTCCACAAGTTGAGAATTTAATTCACATCGAGAAGATCTTGTTCTTGAGAATAAAAGATTCAGAGGGGAACATGGATTCAAGGACGTGAAAAAACATAGAATTCATAATACTCCAGGAACATGGTTCCTTCAAATAAGGAACTTAGTTCTTTAAAAATCCGATCCAAGATCCTCAAAATAGTGATCTTGGTGATCGTTAATGGTCAAAATACCTTTAACAGAGATTTAAGTTCTTTAAAAAACATCAACAGAGATTAAATCTCTAAAAATATAGCGCCTCACATGAAACACACGTGAGCGCCAGAGAAAATTTGTGCTTAGCACTATTGTAGCACCTCACGTGAAAAGCACATGAGCGCCCAAGGCTAAAAATCCAGCGCCTCACGTGAAAAGCACGTGAGCGCCAGAAAAGATTAATGCTTAGCACTATTTCAGCACCCCATGTGAAACACACGTGAGGACTGTATATCTTAGTTTTTAGCACTGCTGAGTAGTATAGAAACCCAATCTCAGACTAAATTGGCTAAGTTTCCTGAAGTTAAATCTCTTTGATTTTTAAATCAACCGAGCCCGTATGCTCAAACATCACTAATGATATCTTACAGGAGATATCCAAAATGATATCCACCCTATATCTCCTAAGGTAATCTTAGTCTCAAATATGACTAACGATTCTTAGGTCCACCACAACCCTCTTTTTCCCTCAAATACGAGATTTGGTTCAAGGGCACATCTGTCCACACATCTGATATATGTCGTTGCAATTCCTCAACATCTTCAGAGAGGTGGCGAGTCCCGACAACCTACAACTCTTTTCTCGTCCCAATCTTATGTAAAATTTCATCAAGACAGGGAATGATACATCCCACATTGATGCACTTCCAAATTGACGTGCATACCTCAAATCGGATCGCGTCCCAAATTGGGCACATTCTACGTCACCATCATTCACTCTATCACGTAACAATTACACGTGAATGCAAGATGGATATTGGACCTAAATGACCTTAAACTAACATTCGTCCCCAAAATGGGAATGCTGGACCGAAATGTCCTTAAACCAACATTCGTCCCCAAAATGGGAATGCTGGACCGAAATGTCCTTAAACTAATATTCGTCCCCAAAATGGGAATGTTGGACTAAAGTATCCTTAAACTAAAATAATTGAGCCCATATACTCATTTGTTTCTAAGTTGATCTTAGTCTCAAATATGATTAACGATCTTAGATCAAACTCAAATATCTTATAAACGGATGGACCTTATTTATATGAATCTGCGTCCTAAGTTTCCATTGGAAAATCGAGCTACCAACAAGGACCCATCAAGAAAATCCTTGAACCAAACCCAAATCTCAAATATACGGATTTGGACTAATTCGCGCCCTATGGACGATGACATAAATTAGTCTCCGTATACAATCCACAGGCAACCAAAATAAATAAAAATACATCCGACACGAAGTGAACTGCTGTAGAAGAAGAAAGTGGTTATCACAACGCGATAACGTAATTAACTGTATGGGCTTACGCCTATAAGGAAGAGCGTCCTCACAATCAAAAACCCCTCACAAATGAGGAGGAAACTGATGAAGTCACGCTACAATGGTTGCGTTTGTCCAAACCTACGATACATGGTGTCATAAATCAACTTGGTATTTTCGGAGAGGTGGATGGATAAGTCCAAATAGCATCTGCCCCCAAATTCAGGCAAGACGATCCATCCTAGTTCGCTTCTGTTTTCGACGGTGAACAGATTCTGGCACGTCCGGTGGGACCTCTTCCTCTTTCCATTCCACACTTTGTGTGTCGTGTTTTTCCGTGATCAAATAATCGCAGTATATATATTTGTAGTTGCCCTTGGGTGATGAGATACTGAATCTCGGCATTTTGTCTCTATGCAGAATGGTGTTTGCTTCCACCCACAGCAACTCAGGCTCCGTCACATCTGGTGAAGTTAAATATGGGCCACTTGCAGTCTCAAATCTCTGCAATCCAGCTCTTCAAGAAATCAATAGGCTTATCTTCGGGCTATGCTCCCACCTCCCACCCGCGGTACCACAACACCGAAGGAGGAAACCCAGAAGAAGTCTATCTTCTACAGGCTGGCTCCTCAAACTTCTGCTTTACCGACGGAATCGGTCTCCAAACAACTGGTACCTTCCAAAGGCCAAGGTTGACACAGGGGGCAGAATACTCAAGCTCTCAAAGAAAACAGGGGGCAGGCTCAGCAAAATCTTGAGGCTAATCAAATTCCGGTTGCAAGACACCACCGACGTCGATATCGGCGTCAAATAAGATAAGCTGGGGGTAGTTCTCCGTATGGTCCTGTTTCAACCCCAGTGGTGAATGTTGTTGTTCCAACCGGGAACTATTTCGAACTGTTGCAAAGGGTCAGACAAAATTCTCCCACCGCAATATTGAAGAAATCTCCACAGCCCATAGAGATCCCACGAAATCAAAAACCAGTTCGCTCCCTAAAAGAACTTTCCTCATCTATATATAAGGTGTGTAAGTAGGTGAAGGACTCAGTTGTCAACCGCGGCTCTTCCCCTAAACGTCAGCCAAATTCTGACAAATCCCCTTTCAAATACAAGAGAAGTCATCCCAAGACGGATCCTGATACAATGGTTCCTCCTAAAGAAGCTTCTCATAAAAAAAAGAGAGGCCTGAAAAAGCCTAAGTGCCCGAGGCAAACTCTAAAGGTCAAAGCTCCAAACGCCCCAAGCCTGGGGGCATAATAGTTCACACGGTCTACATGGTGAACTCCACAGACGAATGTCACACTTATACTAGTCACGGACCACATACTTGGTCCCTGACAAAGGCTCAACTGCACCATGAAAAGCTGCAGGAGATGCTCGCTCAGGCGGCAACACTCGCTAATCTATCGCCTAAGGAATATCCCGAAGACGCACCCGAAGAAAGAGTAGGGAAGGAGTCGGATATTGATTTCCTAAAGCGCGCTCTCAAAATGAGAGATGAAGAAGCGGCAGAAATGTCCACTAAAATGAACCAGATGGCCCTTCTGATCCAGAATATGGCTGGAATGATGGTCTATTCGGAACCACTAGCAGATGAAATGCCGGAAGTCGCTATTAAAGACAAGGGTGACATTTCAAAGCCTCTGCGAGCCTCATCAATGGCCGAGGAGGAAATGATCCCAAAAGTAAAACTGGACGCGTATATCGCTCAGTAAATCAAAGCTCATTATGCCAGTGAAGCCACAAATAGGTTAATCAAGACTGGTCAACCGTATCTGGCGTGCTACGATGAAATACAGTACCCGCCAAAATATATACTTCCGACGTTCCACATATATAAAGGAACTGGGAAGCCTCGCCAGCACATCACACGATTTAAATCCATGTGCAGTAATACTGGAGGAAATGATATACTGCTCCTTCGACAGTTCGTCAGTTGTCTGGAAAGCACTGCGTTCGAATGGTATGTAGAACTCCTAAATGACTCCGTGAATACCTTCGACGAGATGAAGATGCTCTTCTGTCAGAGATTCTCTAGTGTGAATGAATATACTACCGTAACGACATTGGTCAATGAAAGGGTTAGACCGAATGAGACCTGGGTTCAATATGCTACTCGATGGCGAAATCTCTGGTCAAAATGCGAGCAACACATCAATGAAGCTACAGCCGTGGGAATGTTCATAGCCACCCTTGACCCAAATTCAAATGTGTTCCCTTATATGGCCCTTTTTAAGCCGGCGACCTTCCAAGAACTCATAGATAAAATGGCATGATTGGATCAGATGGGTCAAGACTCTTTCTCATCCGATGAAGATGTATGAAAAGTAAAGGCAAGGTGGCGTTATCGCCAACGCTCAACAAAGAATGAGAGGCTCCGAAGCAACCGGTCGCCAAAACAGCGACAACACGGTTTCTACCCTTCAAAAGATTGGGGCACGAGTACTTGCTTCCCTGCGATATATGCAGGGGCATATTGCTCACTGGCAGAATAATCTCTACGCCAGATAGTCCTTTTTTCAAAAAACAAGAAGGATATTAAGGGACCTGCAAACGGGTCCTACAATCATGTGGAATATCCCGCTTAAACAAAAAAAACCATGGGAAGGATGTGAAATCCATGTCCCACTCCGAATCAGACGATAAGGGGAAAAACTCCTAAGTCAAGTTCATTCTTCCAAGGAAGAGAAAGACTCGGCAGAAGGAATGACACGATATCTCGTTCCTTCGTATATGAAGAAGATTCTCCATCAGTATCGGAAAGAGACATTGATGAGCAAGGGGCGGGTGCCGTGTAAAATGCCAGGTATTTCCCGCAAAACAACCCGATTTCTACGATGGTAAAATAAGCAGTCCAAGAGGGTGAAGATAGCCTACGGCGTGAAGTGTCTATGCATACAAAGGACATGCAGCAACGTCTTAGCTAGTAAGCGTTGGAAGGGATGCTCCAACCAAATGGTAAAAATGGACCGAAATGTCCCTAAACTAGTGTGTCGCCTCAAACATAGCGCATCGCCCCAAATACGGCGATATCCTCCATTGAGATCTATATTGCAATCAAAGTCTCAACGAAAAGGGTGAAACATAAGTCCTGCCGGCTACAGAGCTACTCCAGCGATGAAGCCACCCCCAAATCCCACCGGCAAACAGATTGTTACTTGCGACGAAACTACTTTCGAGAGTTTCACCGTTCACAAAAAAACGGTACATCCATAAACGAAATGGGCACGGATGAAAACCCGAAAGGGCACCGTGAGTAAAAACATCTGGACTACCGGCGAGCTTCGCGAAAAACCGAAAGGACGCGATCTCGTAAGGAAAAAAACCACCTGCGTAAGATCCTTACGGCTCACAAAGGAGCAACAAACTTAGGAGTCCCCACGAATCCTAAGGAGAAAATACACTTACGGGATCCTCACGACTCGTAAGGAGAATTCCTTTATAAGACCCTCACAGCCCATAGAATTCAAAAGTCTTAGGTTACAGGGATCTAAACCCGTTCTTAAACCGTTATATCCCCTAAGTTACCCAACATGCGGTCTAATATTGACCCTTGTATACAATCCATGGGCATGAATAAACAATTCCCCACCAAGTTCCACTAATGGCGAGAAATATCCCATATGGTGAATGGCACTTGTAAGTCCTCTCGACTTATAAGGAGAAAACACTTTTATAAAATCCTTACGACTTGCAAGGGAAAACACCACTTAGGAGTCCTCACGACTTCTAAGGAGAACGTACACCTACGAGATCCTCTCGACTCGTAGGCAGAAATACCTTAATAAGACCCTTACGGCTCATAAAGTCAAAAGGCCTTAGTGTAAGTCGACGTTATACATCCCATATGTTCGCGGGGAGGCGGAACGGGTAAAAAACGATTTTTACAAACAAGGTAACATCGACTTGAACTCCAAGATCTTAGCTAACAAACTAATTAGAGGTATTATCACTATGTAAGGAGATTATACCTAAAGTTCCAAGTCCTTCTTGGCTTCCCGCTGTCCTCCTTCACCTTACGAGCTCCTTGGAGTGGAAATGGAAAGCACCTCCTCGTCGGCTTCTCGAAGTAGTAGAAGATCCACCCGAAAGTTCCAACCTTGAGCTAAACCTCCAAGTTGAGGCAAATAGATCACTTGGTGTGCTAAACTAAGTAACCTAGAGTGTGTAGAGTGTGATTTTGAGTAGCTTAGTCTCACTAACCCTTGATTCTCAACTCATGAGATACTAGGGTTTGAAAGGAAGAAGGAGAGAGTAAACTCTTGAGGAAAGAGAAATGGTTTTGGATGATGATAATTGATAAATGGAATGGATAGCTTGACATGACAATAAGCATTGCATGAAAATAATATTTTATCAAAAATATCTAGGTCTCAAAATATCTCATCAAAATATCTAGAGTCAAAAAGTCAATCCAAGTCAAATGGTCAACCTAAGTAGCCATGTCACTAAATTATCATTTACCCAAAATAACAAAGACTTTTCACCACCTCATATTTGTTTTGACCAAGTCAATGGTCAAAACCCTAATGAGGTGTCTCCTTCTTTACCCCCTCTCATCCGTATATACATACCCGCATCTGTGTTCCGAGAAACACGAACACTATAAGACGAAGCTAATCCAATAATCAAATACTAGGATCCGGTTTAAACCAAAGCCCACTAGTATTGTCCGCTCGAACACCACACACGTACAAGTACACGTATGTGATCGAACCCTGTCGTAAAACCATACGACCTCTACATCGTTTCGCCCGAAGCTGGGAAACCCTCTGTGTGGGACTCTAAAGACTCGACAGTACTCTGGCAGTAGGTTTAACCACAAGCACGTCAGCGGCACTAGCTATACGTAACGGCTACCCAGGTATCTGTCGATAAGAAGGCCGACGAGCAAGATCATCCAAATTCCTACTGAGCCTGTCTGTGGCAATCTTCGTACAGTCCGGTCTGTTCGTCTGAGAGTGTCGTATATCGGTCCTAGGGGGCGGCAAGCGTCAGACCCCTAGTAGTGCAATAAATCGTGTCGAAGTGTGGCCAAAAACACCCTGAGAAACTACTGGAGCACCTACCAATAAATCTCGCTTGCCCTGGCCAGGGACTTTCGGTAATGGCATTCTGAACACAACGCGACATCAACCCCCAATACCGGGAGAGACGAATCCTATCTAACCGCCACTGCCTCCAAGTGCTTCAGGACTGCACCCAACTACTACCTGTTTGCATGACTCAGCAGAGCCGTGGTAGGGTAGTAATCTAAGAACAGTGGGAACACACTTGAGGCGAAGTAGCTGTGTCAAGTCAACGGACTAAGTTGTACTCATGTCACCTAGGAACTGCTACCTGACGATAGGTATAGTACCAACCAGCAGTTCCCTACGAGTCCGTCCAGTGTAACTCTTAACCCAATGAGCACCTGCATACTATCTCTAGTACGACGTATTGATGGCTGTGGGACAGACCATCTCCCCTGCTGGGATGAGAAGCATATACACTAGTCTACTCGGGAGTATCGATGCCCTGTTTCGATAATTCTACAACTAGGGACCTGTATAAGGATGTGCTTGTAAACTACCCAGCCCCCACTAGTGTGACTGCCATCACAACGTCGGTAGTCAAGCAAAGATCCTAAGGGCTCTATCAATAAGTATTAGCGATATGTTAAAAGAAACATATACACATATTAAGATAGATACAAACTAAGTAGCATACTACTATATCGAGCAAGGAAGTCATAAATCTATGTATATATCCCAAGCTTCCAAAATGTAATATACAAACTAGTACTATACAATAATGGCCTCTAGGGCATATCACACTAACACTTAGTCGGCATGACCCTAACCCTGTTTGCTAAGCCATATTTGTTTAAATCGACAAAAGCAAATGACGATTCGCTCCTCGAAATATCCCAGTTGTAGCGACGCTGATGCCTAAATAGGTATCAAATTTCAAGTTCTTGCAAAGGCAAATAATGATTCGCTCATGGCAATATCCCATTTGTTCACGCCAAATTTTTTTGGCTAAGAGCTATTTGTTCCCTTATAAAAAAAAGGGAGAGAAAAGAAAGAGGAAAATGATCCTCATAGTTTGGCATCACGTGTTAAATACGTAGGCGCTTATATGCAAAGCATATAAGCACTGAAAACAAATAACTAAGGCCAAACTGACTTCACGTGTTAAACACGTGAGCGATCATATACAAAGCATATGAGAGATGAATAAAATAAATCTAAAGGCTAAACTGGCCTCACGTATTAAACACATGAGCGCTCATATGCAAAGCATATGAGCGCTGAACATAAATAACCAAAGGTTAAACAGGCCTCATGTGTTAAACACATGAGCGCTCATATGCAAAGTATAAGAGGGCTGAAAATAAACAGGCTAAAACCAACACTATGGGTCACGTGTTAAACACGTGAATTCTCTTGTCGCTTTCTTTGGCAGCGCTCACATGTAAAGCATGTGAGCGCCCCAATTTAAAATGCTCCTATATGATAGAATTAAATTTTATGTGATAGAATTAAATTTTATTTGGAAAATATTTTCCCTGAGCTTTCTAATATGGAAAGATCTTTCTCTAATAGAGAATCTTGGATTTAAAATCCAACGGTGATAAAGTATCACTAATTAAACTGTCTGATAGAATTAAATTCTATATGGGAAATATTTCCCTGATTTTTCTCAAATTAGAAAGATCTTCTCTGTTAAACAGAGGACCCTTAGATAAAAATCCAATAGTGATTTTAAAATCATCCATCGATCATTTGATAAAATAAAATTCTATTTTAGGAAAATATTTTCCTAATCTTGTTAAACTAACAAGATATTCATATAACTGAATTAAATTCTATGTTAGGAAAACATATTTCTAATCTTTTAAACTAATAAGATATTCATATTATAGAATAAAATTCTTATCTTGTTAAACGAACAAGATATTCATATGATAGAATAAAATTCTAATCTTGTTAAACTAATAAGATATTTATATGATAGAATAAATTCTATGTGATAGAATTAAATTCTATGTTGGAATAAAATTCTAATCTTATTAAACTAACAAGATATCTATATGATAGAATTAAATTCTATATTAGGAAAATATTATTCTAATCTTATTAAACTAACAAGATATCCATATGATAGAATAAAATTCTAATCTTATTAAACTAATAAGATATTCATATGATAGAATAAAATTCTATTTTAGGAAAATATTTCCTAATCTTGTTAAACAAATAAGAAATCTTCTCTGTTAATAGAGAGCCTTTGGATTAAAAATCCAACGGTGAATAAAATTCACCGATTGATCTAAAAGATCATTTTGATTGATCATGAAATCAATAATGATCTCTCAATAAGAGATTTTCTCAACAAATTGATTTTTCTCTCCTCCTATAAATAGGAGCAAAGAGATTAATCAAGGAGGAGAAGAGGGAGGAGAGGAAAAAAGGAAAGGAGACCTACCATAAGCTTCTGTAAAAATACAGAAAGCTCTAAAAACAACAGAGAATTTAATTCTCTCAAAAAAGAAGATATCCCTCTTAAAAGCCCTAGGTAAAGAAAAAAGAAGAGATCAAAATATCTCATTTACCTATCATATCATATCTAAGGGTTTAACTCTTTTAAAAAAACTTAGTTCTTTTTCTTGATCTGAGATCCACAAGAGAAGTCTCCCACGAGTTGAGAATTTAATTCTCAACGGGAAAATCTTGTTCTTGAGAATCAAAGATTTAGAAGGGAACATGGATAAAAGAACGTGGAAAAACATGATGTCCATAATACTCCAGGAACATGGTTCCTTCAAATCAAGAACTTAGTTCTTTAAAAACCCGATACAAGATGCTCAAAATAGTGATCTTGGTGATCGTTAATGGTCAAAATCCAATTAACAGAGATTTAAGTTATCTAAAAAACATCAACAGAGATTAAATCTCCAAAAACATAGCGTCTCACATGAAACACATGTGAACGCCAGAGAAAATTAGTGCTTAGAACTATTGTAGCGCCTCACGTGAAAAGAACGTGAGCGCCCAAGGCTAAAAACCCATCGCCTCACGTGAAAAGCATGTGAGCGCCAGAAAAGATTAGTGCTTAGCACTATTTCAGCGCCTCACGTGAGCACTGTATATCTTAGTCTTTAGCACTGCTGAGTAGTATAGAAACCCAATCTCAGACCAAATTGGCTAAGTTTCCTGAAGTTAAATCTCTTTGATTTTTAAATCAACCAAGCCCGTATGCTCAAACATGACTAATGATATCTTACAGGAGATATCCAAAATGATATTCACCCCATATCTCCTAAGGTAATCTTAGTCTCAAATATGACTAACGATTTTTAAGTCCACCACAACCACTTTTTCCCTTAAATACGGGATTTGGTTCAAGGGTACATCTTTCTACACCTCTGATATATGTCGTTGTAATTCCTCAATGTCTTCAGAGAGGTGGCAAGTCTTGACAACCAACAACTCTTTTCTCATCACAAACTGATGTAAAATTTCATCAAGATAAGGAATGATAAATCCTATATTGATGCACTTCCAAATTGACGTGCACACCTCAAATCGGATCGCGTCCCAAATTGGGTGCATTCTATGTCACCATCGTTCACTCCGCCACGTAAAAATACACGTGCGCGCAAGATGGATATTGGACCGAAATGTTCTTAAACTAACATTCATTCCCAAAATGGGAATGTTGGACCGAAATGTCCTTAAACTAACATTCATTCATAAAATGGGAATGCTAGACCGAAATATCTTTAAACTAATATTCGTCCCCAAAATGGGAATGTTGGACCAAAATGTCCTTAAACTAAAATAATTGAGCCTATATGATCATTTGTTTCTAAGTTGATCTTAGTCTTAAATATGATTAACGATCCTTAGAACAAAACTCAAATATCTTATAAACGGATGAACCTCATTTATATGAAATATGCATCCTAAGTTTACATCGGCAAATCAAGCTACCAACGTGGACCCTGTCAAGCAAATCCTTGACCCAAACCCAAATCTCAAATATATGGATTTGGACTAATCCGCGCCCTACGGGAGACGACATAAATTACTCTCCATATACAATCCAGGGGCAACCAAAATAAACAAAAATACACACGACACGAAGTGAACTGCTGGAGAAGGAGAAAGTGATCTGCGTCGTGTGTATTTTTATTTATTTTGGTTGCCCGTTGATTGTATACGGAGACTAATTTATATCGTTGCCCGCAAGACGCGGATTAGTCCAAATCCGTATATTTGAGATTTGGGTTTGGGTCAAGTATTTGCTTGACGGGGTCCACATTAGTATTTTGGTTTGTCAACAGAAACTTAGGAAGCAGATCTCATATAAATATGGTCCATCCGTTTATAAGATATTTGAGTTTGATCTAAAGATCGTTAATCATATTTGAGACTAAGATCAACTTAGAAACAAATGAGCATATGGGCTCAATTATTTTAGTTTAAGGACATTTCGGCCAACATTCCCATTTTAGGGATGAATATTAGTTTAAGGACATTTCGGTCCAGCATTCCCATTTTGAGGATGAATGTTAGTTTAAGAACATTTCGGTCCAACATTCCCATTTGGGGACGAATGTTAGTTTAAGAACATTTCGGTCCAATATCCATCTTGCACGCACGTGTATTTATTACGTAGCGGAGTGAACGATGGTGACATAGAATGCGTTTTGGGACGCGATCCGATTTGAGGTGTGCGTGTCAATTTGGAAGTGTATCAATGTGGGATGTATCATTCCATGTCTTGATGAAATTTTACATAAGGTTGGGACGATAAAAGAGTTGTTGGTTGTCGGGACCCGCCACCTCTCTTAAGATGTTGAGAAATTACAACGATATATATCAGAGATGTGGAAAGATGTACCCTTGAACAAATCCCGTATTTGAGGGGAAAAGGGATTGATATGGACCTATGAATCATTAGTTATATTTGAGACTAAGATTGCCTTAGGAGATATGGGGTGAATATCATTTTGGATATCACCCATGAAAGATCATTAGTCATGTTTGAGCAAATGGGCTTGGTTGATTTAAAAATCAAAGAGATTTAAGCTCAGGAAATTTAGCCAATTTAACTTAAGATTGGGTTTCTATACTACACAGCAGTGCTAAGCACTAAGATATACAATGCTCATGTGTGTTTCACGTGGGGCGCTGAAATAGTGCTAAGCACTAAGCTTTTCTGGCACTCACGTGCTTTTCATGTGAGGCTCTGGGTTTTTAGCCTTGGGCGCTCACGTGCTTTTCACGTGAGGCGCTACAATAGTGCTAAACACTAATTTTCTCTGGAGCTCATGTGTGTTTCACGTGAGGCGCTATGTTTTTGGATATTTAATCTCTGTTGATGTTTTTTTTAGAGAACTTAAATCTCTGTTAATGGTATTTTCACCATTAACAATCACCAAGATCACTATTTTGAGGATCATGGATCAAGTTTTTAAAGAACTAAGTTCTTGATCTGAAGGAACTAAGTTCCTGGAGTATTATGGACTTCATGTTTTTTCATGTTCTTGTATCCATGTTCCCCTCTGAATTTTTGATTCTCAAGAACAAGATCTTCCCGATGATAATTAAATTCTCAACTTGTGGGAGACTTGTCTTGTGGATCTCAGATCCAGAGAAAGAACTAAGTTCTTTTATAAGGATTAAACCCTTATATGTGATATGATAGGTAAAGGAAATATTTTGATCTCTTCTTTTTTCTTTACTTAGGGCCTTTAGGAGGGAGATCCTTTTCTTTGAGAGAATTAAATTCTCTGTTGTTTTTAGAGTCTTCTATACTTTTACAAAAGCTTATGGGGGATCTCCTCTCGTTTTTTCCTCTCCTCCCTCTTCTCGTCCTTGATTAATCTCATTGCTCCAATTTATAGGAGAAGAGAAAAATCAATTTATTGAGAAAATATCTCATTGAGAGATCGTAATTGATTTCATGATCAATCAAAATGATCTTTTAGATCAATCGGTGAATTTTATTCACCGTTGGATTTTTAATCCACAGGCTCTCTATTAACAGAGAAGATTTCTTATTTGTTTAACAAGATTAGGAAAATTTTTCCTAAGATAGAATTTTATTCTATCATATGAATATCTTGTTAGTTTAACAAGATTAGAATTTTATTCTAACATATGGATATCTTGTTAGTTTAGTAAGATTAGGAAAATATTTTCTTAATATAGAATTTAATTCTATTATATGGATATCTTGTTAGTTTAACATGATTAGAATTTTATTCCAACATAGAATTTAATTCTATGACATAGAATTTTATTCTATCATTAGGAATATATTTTCCTAACATAAAATTTAATTCTGTTATATGAAAATCTTATTAGTTTAACAAGACTGGAAAAATATTTTCCTAAGATAGAATTTTATTTTATCAGATGATTGATGGGTGATTTTATAATCACCGTTGGATCTTTGATCAAAGGGTCCTTCGTTTAACAGAGAAGATCTTTCTAGTTTGAGGAAGATCTGGGAAATATTTTCCACATAGAATTTAATTCAATCAGATAGTTTAATTGGTGATATTTTATCAATATTTGATTTTAAATCCAAGATTCTCTGTTAGAGAAAGATCTTTCCATATTAGAAAGATCAGGGAAAATATTTCCCAAATAAAATTTAATTCTATCACATAGAATTTAATTCTATCAGATGGGAGCATTTTAAATTGGGGCGCTCACATGCTTTGCATGTGAGCGCTGCCAAAGAAAGCGGCAAGAGAACTCACGCGTTTAACACGTGACCCCTAGTGTGATTTTTAGCCTGTTTATTTTCAGCACTCATATGCTTTGCATCTGAGCGCTCTCGTGTTTAACACGTGAGACCTGTTTGGCCTTTGGTTATTTATGTTCAGCGCTCATATGCTTTGCATATGAGCGGTCACGTGTTTAACACGTAAGGCCAGTTTGGCCTTTAGGTTTATTTTATTCAGCGCTCATATGCTTTGTATATAAGCGCTCACGTGTTTAACACGTGTGGCCAGTTTGGCCCTTAGTTATTTGTTTTCAGTACTTATATGCTTTTCATATAAGCGTCCATATGTTTAACACGTAATGCCAAACTATGAGGATTCTTTTCCTCTTTTTTTTCTCTCTCTTTTTTATAAGGAAACAAATAGCTCTTAGCCAAAAAATTTGGCGGGAACAAATGCCGCCCACTGCTTTGCCCACGTAAGTATGTACTCGGGTGAAGTAGTGCAAAGTTATGCATGGCCATAGAATTGATGGCTTAGGAGACAAATTTAGGGTCCTTGTAGCTTAAGGCTTTTTTTATCTTCATGAGCCGTAAGGGCCTCAGGAAGGTTTTTCTCCCTAGGAGTCTTGAGGATCTCACTGGTGCATATTCTCCTTAGGAATCGTGAGGATTCCTAAGTGTCTTTCATCTTCGTGAGTCGTAAGGATCTTTAGCAGGTATTTTCTCTTTTCAGGTCGAGAGGACCCGTAAGTGGCATCTTCACTTCATCGATAAATGTGGCCCGTGGATAGTATACAAGAGTCAGTTTAGACCTTCTTGTAGGGAAGCGATAGCTTAGGAAACAGATTTAGATCTGTCGCCTAAGCCTTTTCAAATTTATTATCCGTGAGGTTCTTATAAAGTCTTTTCTCCCTACGAGTCGAGAGGATCTCGTAGGTGTATTTTCTCCTTAGAAGTCGTGAGGACTCCTAAATGCGTTTTTTATTGAGAGTCGTAAGGATATCACAAGAGAAATTTTCCCCTTACGAGTTGAGAGGACTCGTAAGTGGTTTCTCCTCCTCGTCGATATGCAACTTTGGAGAATGTGGCCCGTGGAAAGCGTACAAGAGTCAATTTGGACCTACTTGTAAGGCCACAGTGCTAAGGAAACAGGTTGATATCCCCGTCGCCTAAGGCTTTTCACCTTCATGAGCCGTGAGGGTTTCATAAACATGTTTTTCCCTACGAGTCGAGACGAGTCGAGAGGATCTCGCAGGTGTATTCTAGCATGAAATATAGATAACCCCCATTCTTTTATGATAGAGGTCCGTTAGGTTTGTGGTACTAGGGTTTTAGTCCATGGTTTCGTCGCGTTGTCTGATATATTTCTCGATATGCAGTCTTTAATCCGCTGTTCGAGTAGCCCCACGACTGTCGTGTCTCTGATCCCTTCTGAGGCTGGACAAGACATCTTTAAGTAATCTTCTTAGGTCATATTAAGTGTTAGGAATTTGCCATGACGCTTTTCACTTGAGTTTAGGCTCAATTTGGAGCCCCGATGAGTAATAACCGCACCCTTTTGGGGTGGGATGATCTCTATTGGTCTTTTAGTCTTTATATGAGTTTCCGTCAAGACCCAAAGCTAGGAATATGCCGTCACTTCGCATTTTGTTCTTTGACGATGTCGCGCCGATTCTTTGCTAAAGTCAGGAAAACATCTGTGTGATCTTTATGTTATATTATTGCAATCGAGATCTGGAGCTAGGGATATGTCATTGCTCCAATTTCATTTGATAGTTGCGTTCGAATCCTGCTGAAATGAAGAGGAACGCCGAGATAGTCTCTAGGTTGTATGTGAACCGTCATGACTTGGAGGTAGGATTTTTCCATGGCTCTATTTTTGCTTTGACCCTTGGGTCTTTTGTTGACGTTACGTCTGCATCCTGCTGGAATGAGGAGAATGTCGGGGTGATCTCTAGGCTTTAGATGTTTCCATTAAGATCTGAAGCTAGTATTTTGCCGTCACTTCATATTTATTTGATTGGTGTGTTTTCCTTGTTGGAATGAGGGGGGACAAAGGGATAGTCTCGAGTTTGTATATGTACCGTCAAGACTTGAAGCTAAGATTTTGCCATAGCTCTATTTTTTCTTTGACCCTTGGGACTTTTGTTGACGTTGCGTCTGCAACTTGCTGGAATGAGGAGAACGTCGGGGTGATCTCTAGGCTTTAAATGTTGCCGTCGAGATCTGGAGATAAGAATATGACATTGCTCCACTTATATTTGGCCCTTGGGTCCTTGTTGATGTTGCATTTGCACCGAGAAGAAACGTCGAGCTAGAGCTAGGATTTTGCCATTACTCCTTTTTGATTTGGCTCCTTGGAGCTTTGTTGACGTCACGTCTGCACCCTGTTGGAATGAAAAGAACGTTGAGTTGGTCTCTAGGTTGTATATAAACCGTCGAGATCTGGCTCTCCCTCTGACGGAGCCTGGTGGGAAAATATGGTTCTCTTTCTTTCATTTGTGCCCATGGATCATCTATAAGAGTCAATATGGATATACTTGTAGGGCAGAAAAGTTTCAGTTCTTTTTCTTTCCACGATGCTCTATCTTTTCAGCTTTTATGTCACGAAAGTCGCGATTGCCCAATTATTTCGGTTGTTTTTGTTTTTACTCACTGCGTTTTATTGCTAGTTGCCCAAACATTTCGGCTTTTTTCAGTTGGGGATTTGAAGTCTGATATCAATCCTTGTATTAGTATCGCTACCACTGGGATATTTTCAGGAGCGAATCATCATTTTCCTTTGCGAGAACCTGAAATTTGATACCTATTTAGGCATCAAAGGTTTTGACTTTATCAAAACAACAGATGAACCTGGCAAGAAGGATGTAGGGAGTATTGTCGTGATATTTGGATGACATACTCCTAATAGAAAGTGATGTTCTTATACTACAATCGGTCAAAATTTGGTTGTCACATATGTTTCTCCACATAGGATCTAGATAATGCATCAAGAATTCTGGTAACTAGATCTATGTTGATAGATCTAGATTTGGAAAGTGTCCCAATCAGGGTACTTGGACACCATTCTAAAGGGGTTTAGAATGGATGACTCCTAGCATAGCGGTGTACCCTTATGTGATAAAGTCACCCTCTCTAAAGAGATGTCTTCTAGACTGATGAGGAGAGGGGCTCATGTGAATGACATTTCAATTTCTTTGACAATTAGGTTAATCATACTATGTCATGTATCAGACTAGATGTTACTTTTACACTTGCTGTAATAAGAAGATATTAATCCAATCCTGGAGAAACAAAGGAAAGCATTGAAGAACATAAAAGGATGTTCTTGGTGTACGGTAATGACAACCTTCTACGGGAGGCGGTTACCAGTTCTAGCTTCCAAGGTAACCTGGATGACAGAATGGCTATCAGAGTTATAAGTTTACCATCTTCCGAATGATAGTATGTTGGAAAGTGTTCCAAGCGAATTCTGAGGTAGAGATGTCGTAGGATGCTTATTAGATTCAGCTGGGGATACATCCAAAGAAGTTTGTTGGATAAAGGTGTTCATTTATGAACTTGGTCCCATCATCTATCTAGACAAATTATAAGGCTGGTATCACTCAGTTCGGGGGATAGTTGATCTTCGCAAAGTTGAGAAATAGAGAGATAAATTAATGAACATTCTAGCGGATCCACTCATTGAGGCTATTTCTCGAACATGGTTTTTCCTCAAACACGGTTTGCGAAACTGATTAGTAGAGAAGGTGGGTATTCACTAGCACACAGAGCTGTAAGTATTCGATACCGCAATAATTAGCCTTAAGTGCAAGTGGGAGATTATTGGATATAGTTCCCTTAAGGCAATTATTGTAATTGCAGTTAGGCAATTATGGTAATTGTGGGAGGACCTATATAGGTAGAAAAGTCTTGCTCGATATGATAGTATGCTATCTGGTTTGACTTTATCAATGATGTGTATACATTTTACTGGTTATTACATGTCGCTAATACATAATGATAAAGCCCGTAGTATTCTTACTTGACTACCAGTATTATTATGACGATCATATACGAGGAAGCTGGGTAGTCCATAAGCACATTCTTAAATTTCCCTAATTAAGGGAGTATCGAGACTGGGCATCGATATTCCGGAACAGACTAATGTATACGTTTCTAGATCCCGACGAGGATAGTGGCCGTTCTCACAAGACATTGGTGTTTTGGCACTTAAGATTATATTCAGGTGGTCACTGGAGGTGAGTATACCGGACGAACTTGCCAAGAATTTCTAGATGATATTATACCTATCTTCAGATAGCAGTTCAATGGTGACATGAGTACATGTTAGTCTTTAGACCTGAGATCGTTATTTGTCTCTTGTGAGTTCCCACTGTACTTAGATTACTACCCTACTACAGCTCAAAGGAGTCATGCAAACAGGTTTCAGTTGGGTACAGTCTCGAGCCACATGAATGCAGTGAGCGATCGTCAGGGATTTGTCTCTCCCAGTATAAGGATTCGATGTCGCACCATGTTAGGTTAGCTATCACCATAAATCCCTGTCCATGGTGGATGAGATTTAATGATAGAAGATCGGTAGTTTCTCGGTAGGTGACGAGCTTGACACCGGCACGACTTATCAGGTTATTAGGGTTCTGATGTTATCCACCCACTAGACCCAGTATGCAACACTCTCAGATGAAGAGACCGGAATGTATGGAGATTTTCACTTACGGGCTCAGTAGGGTACGGACGGACTTAATTGTCGACCTCTTTTTTGAGACATATCTAGGTAGCTGTTACGTACAGCTAGTGTTGTTGACGTGTTTGTGGTTATGGATCTTGTCCAATAACTCACTGCTAGCGTTTTGTCGAGTTTTTGGAGTCCCACACATAGGGTTTTCCCGGTTCAGGCGATATGATGTAGATGCCGTATATTGATATGTGCAGTGTTCCAATTAAATACGTATACTAGCTACACGGACTTTAATCGGACGGATGGTAATACTAGCCGGCTTAGGATTAAGCCGGATTATTAAATCAAGTGTTGATTTAATAATTTACACATATATATTTCAATATGTATATTCTAGTATTATGCTCATTGTATTTTTCCTATTTCTTTAGTATTCGTATTTATACGAATACGGGTATGTATTTACGGAGACGTATTTTTGTATGCATACAAAAATACTTATAGAAGGTGGACACCTCATATTTGGATTTTCCATTTACTTGAAAATAAAAATAAGGTAGAGGGTTGAGGTGGAATAAAGAATGGTGAGAGGAATAGCTATGCAATATTTTATTTCATTTGGGTTTACCATACAAGTATGGTTGCTATATTTTATTGGAAAAATGATTATGAGAAAGAAATATGCATAGCTCATTTCCTCTCAAGTTATTCTTATTTTCACCTTAGCTCTCTCACTCTCCTCATTAGCTCCTCCTTCATCAATCCTCTCTTATAGTTTAGTATTTGGTTAAGATTTTAGGGTTTAAGTTGCTAATGATCCCTTTTAAAATTTTAGTTTTGGATTCTGCATCGGCCGCGGGTTAGCAGCAACGGCACTAGGAACTTCATCAATGATAATGTTGACGGTTGGATCACTGTGGATAGAGGAGTTGTACTCTATCGGGTAGTAGGAGTCTAATCCAGATAGTCATGTTTCTCCTAAAAAAAATTGATTTTTATGGTTGGTACGACCGCAATGAGAGCAATAAAGGGAACCACGACCACGTCCGTGAACCCGTCCCCTACGACCCTGAGTACCAATACGTGCACGGCCACAACTAGAGGTAAATCCTCGGCACGGCCCTGAGAAACAAGGGCAGAAGATGGAGCATCTACTGTAGAAGCGCCTGGTGGAGGGAAACGATAAGTAGCATCTATAATACTATTCAGGATAGGTGTACCTCCCTGAGAGAGAAGAAAGGAGCGAACTCTATCCAAGTGAGGTTTCATCTTAGCCAAATAAAGAGTCTCAATCTGACTCTTGGTTATGGCTGGATCAAAGGAAATGGGTTGATACATATTCCATTCTTCTATAAGCCCCTAGAACCGAGCCCCAAAAGCAAGTAGATCATCATCTGGAATAGCGGTAGTGAGTTCATTGAAGATATCATAGAGTCGATGAAGACTATCTTCCAACGAGTAAAGAGATTTGAGATGGAACAACATGTCCTTCGCAGTAGGGAGATACATAATATCCCGATAACAACTAGGGTCCATAGAGTTTGTAAGCTTAGTGCAGACTTTTTTGTCATTTTGAAACCAATATGAATACTGCGTATCGGATGTTGGTGGAGCTTCCTGAAAGAGATTCTAATGGAGGTCCCTGCTTTTGGGGGATCATTCAATGGCGTGCGTCCATTCCAAAAAATTGTTAGAGCTAGAGAGAGTCAAGGTAGTTAGACATAGATCTATTTTGTAATTGGAAGTAAGATGATCAATCTTGTTGTTTGTCATATTGAATGTAGCATACAAAGAGATCAAGCAATCAAAAGTCTAGATCCCACCTCAAGATCCATTCATCACGAGATGTCAAGTCATCGGGAAGATTCAGTAAGACAAGGAAAGAGGCGACAAGGGCTGGATGCAAGGATAGGCGGGGTGTGGAGGCGAGGCGAGGCGAGGTCTGGAAAGGCAGCGATGAGGGCTGCACAGGAAAGGGGGAGGCGGCTTAGAGACACAGGCGAGGGAGGTGGCGGCTTGGAGGTGAGCGCTGGAGACAAGGGAGGTGCAGGAGAGGAAGATAAGGGGTGAGGGAGGCGAAAGGGTGACGGCAGGAGAGATGGAGGAGGGCGGCGGCTAGGTTTATTTTCTTTTTGAGTATTAGGTTTAGGGTTTAGGTGTTGGATGTAGTGCACTCAAGGCAATTATTGTAATTACAAGTATGCAATTATGATAATTGAACGAGGACCTATACAGGTTGAACAGTCTTACTCGAGATGATATTATGCTATCTTATTTATATTTATCATTAAGTGTATACGTTTTGATAAAGCCCGTAGGATTATTGCTTGACTACCAGCATTATGATGGCGATCATATATGTGGGAGCTGGGTGGTCTATAAGCACATCCTTAACTGTCCCTAGTCGAGCAAGTATCGAGACTGGGCATCGATACTCTGGAGTAGGCTAGTGTATATGCTTTGAGACCTCGATGAGGGGCGGTAGCAATGTCTCACAAGTTATTGGTCTTGAGTCACCTAAGGTAGCATACATGTGCTTACTGGAGGTGAGTACACCGGACGGACTCGCCGAGAACTTCTATATGGTTTTATACATATTGTCAGATGGAAGTTCTCTTGTGGCATGAGTATAGGTTAGTCCTTTGAATTGAGATTTTCATTTGTCTCGTGTGAGTTCCCATTGTACTTAGATTACTACCCTATCATGGCTTAAAGGTGTCGTGCAAATAGGTTTTAGTTGGGTACAGTCACGAGCCACATGGAGGTAGCGAACAATCATCAGGGATTCGTCTCTTCCGGTATTGGGAATCGATATCGCGCTGTGTTGGGTCAGCCATCACCAGAAATCCTTGGCCAAGGTGGATGATATTTACTGATATGATATTAGTAGTTTATAAGTGGGTTATGAGCTTCAGATCGGCACGACTTGTCAGGTTAGTAGGGGTCTGACGTTATCCACCCCCTAGACCCGGTATGCAATTATCTGAGATGAAAAGATCGGACTATACAGAGATTGTCACATGCATGCTCAGTAGGGGTACGTATGAATTTGCTCATCGGTCTTCCTTTCACTTAATATTTGGGTAGCCGTTACGTACAACTAGTGCCGCTGACGTGCTTGTGGTTAAATCCAATTCCATCTTATTAGCGAGTCTTTAACGTCCCACACAAAGGGTTTTTCCAGTTCAGGAAATATGATGTAGTGGCCATATATTGATACGTGCAGGGTTCCGATTAGGTATGTGTGCTAGATGCACGGACTTTAATCGGACGGATGATAATACTAACCGGCTCAGGATTAAGCCGGATTATTAAATCAAGTTCTGATTTAATAATTTATATATATATATATATATATTTCGATATGTATATTCCAGTATTATGTTCATTGTATTTTTCTATCTCTTGGGTATTCGTATTTTGATACGAATACGGGCATGTACTTGAGGTGATGTATTTTTGTATTTATACAAGAATACTTCTAGAAGGAGGACACCTTATATCTAGGTTTTTATTTCTTTTTAAAGAAATAAAGAAATGGAGTGGAAGAAAGAAATGGCGGGCAAATGAATTAGTAATTCATTTTAACATACTATTCAATCATGGTTGTATTTTTAAATTGGAAAAATTCTTTTTAACAAAACATATGAATCATGCTTGAATTTGTAAGTGAATTATTCATTCTACAATTTAGCTTATCTCTCTTCCATGGCTCCTTCTTCTTCTTCATCTTCAACCCTCTCATAAGTTGAGAATCATGAAGATAAAGAGAAAGAAAAATTCTAGGACACTCACACACATCACTAAGTATCCTAAATTAGCAACATAGGATCTTTAGTTACTTCGTTGATGAAGTTGAAACTTAAACTTGGTTCCCTTGGATGGATCATCTTCGGCGAAGGAAGACCGGTCTGTAAGCACGATTCGAAGCTCTTGAGAGCATGCTAGAGTCCAACCCAATTGGAGTAAATGAAGACACTACAAAGATTGTGATTTCTATCTAGTTATTGTTCTAGTTTAGGTGTTTGGTTTAGATTCTTAGGTATAAGTTTCTAGTGCCATTAAAATTTTCGTTGTATTCCACATTGGCCGCGGGTTAGCGGCGAGGACACTAGGAACCTTCATTATGAGACATGCTATGATACCATGTTCAATGATAAAAGAGAAGAGAATTCATATCATTTATTATGTGACCATTGGTCTCTTTATATAGGGATTACAATCACGGTACGGTGTACCCTAATAACAATGAATTCTAAACTATTCCAACAAACCTTAATGTGTTTAATTTTTTCATGGAATAATGGATGTTATGCAATATGTATGGCACTCTTATTGTCACAGTAGAAAGGAATACGAGGAGATACATCGACACCCATCTCTCTAAGCAAGTCACAAAGCCATTTGAGTTCGGCAACGATAACTGTCATCGCTATGTATTTAGCTTCAGTACTGGAGTGAGAAATGGTATCTTGACGCTTACTTCTCAAGGAAATCAAAGAGGAGCCCAGAAAAACACAGAAGCCTGTAGTGGAGCGAGGAGTATCCGGTTCATCAGCCCAACCAGCATCAGAGTATGCATGAAGTGTAAATATAGTCAGATGAAAAGAACAATCTTCCCGCCAAAAATTTCTGCGCAAAAGAGCCCAAGGTATCAAATGGCAGCAATACGCTTAAGAAAATGTGAACCAGTATTTTCCGGGCTGTATTTTGACAAACTCCCGAAGGAGAAACAGCTAAATTCTGATAGTATCAAAAGCACCTCGAAAAATCCTTCGATTTGATATATTATGGGCCTCATGATTCATCCGGGATCAAAAGTTATGAGCCCACACGTGACCGAGCATCACGTGCCCACACGTGACCGGCCATCACGTGCCCACACGTGACCATTTACAGGCAAATCCTGTAGGCACTGAATAAAGTAAATAATTAAATGGGGTCACGAGCCAACACGTGATGGGCCTTTAAACCCACTGAAAGGGATTAAAAGATATTATAAAATAGCAAGGAATACCCCAATGGGGCATCACGTGTCTGCACGTAACCTTTGGTCACGTGCAGACACGTGATGGGTTCCTAAGCACTTAATTAATTGAATTAAATTATAATCAAATAATCAATCAATGGGGTCACGTGCCAACACGTGATGGGCCTTTTAAACCCACTAAAAAGAATTAAAAGTATAATAAAATAAAAAAAAACCCAATAGGGCATCACGTGCTGACACGTGACCAAGGGTCACGTGCTGACACGTGATAATTCCTGAGTGCTTTAAAAACAACAAAATTAAATTCTGGCTAAAAGCTTAAACAGTGGGGTCACGTGCTCACACGTGATAGGCATCTAAACCTTCTGAACTAATAGAATTAAATTCTAAATTAAGGGAAATCAAAAACCCTAATATTTATTTAGATCTTTCCAAACAAAAGAGAACTATGCTCTGTAAAGTAGAGCACCGTTGGATTAAAAAATCCAATGGTGATTAAAAATCACCAATTTATGGAAAGATTCTATACAAAGAAAGATTCCCCTAAATTTCACCAGAAATAACAAACAGAATATCTTTTGGATTGAAAATCTAATGGTGAATAAAATTCACTGTGTGATCTAAAGGATCATATTAGTTATAAAAAAACAAACAAATTCTTTCAATGAAAGATTTACTAAACAAATTGATTCATTTACTTCTCCTATAAATAGGAGCCAAGGAGAGGAGAAAGAGAGAGAATTTTGGGATCTTGAAATTTTCCAAAGGCAAATAGCAGAGAGAAAAGAAAGGAGAATTTAATTCTCAAGAAAGAAAACCCTAGGTAAGAAAAGAGGAAGGGATTAAAGCTTCATAAAACCAAAAAAAAAGAGAATTTAATTCTCAATTTAAGAGCTAAACTCTTCTGCAAAAGAACTTAGTTCTTACTCTGGTTGAAGATCCGCAGAAGCAAATCTCCCCATAGGTTGAGAATTTAATTCCCATCGGGTTGAGATTCTGCCATGCATATCCAAAATTTAGAGGGAGAATTGAGTTTAGAGAATTTAATTCTCCTAAATTTACAGGAATTTAATTCCTCCAAGAGGAAACTAGGGTTTAACCCTAATTGAGAATTTAATTCTCTCAAATTTACAGGAACTTGATTCCTCCTAAAATGAAATTTGGGTTTCATCCTATACAAGAATTTAATTCTTTTACATATATGGGAATTTAATTCTCCTAAAAAGAAATTAAGATTTAACCCTACATAAGAATTTAATTCTTTCGCAATAGAAATTTAATTCCTCCAAAATCATAATTAGGGTTTAATCCTACAGAGAATTTAATTAATAAGGAGACTTAAAAGATCTCCATGCATGCAAAAAACTAAGATCACGTGTCCCCACGTGACCCCTGAATAGATCCTCCAAAATAAGAAGGAATTAACTTTGAGGCAATGCCTCACGTGTTCCCACGTGACCTCCAAAAGAACGAGAACAAAGCAAAGACAGGTTCTGACTTGGGCGTTCTCACGTGTTACCACGTGAACCCTTAAGAAACGCTTTAACAATCAGCGTACAAATCTCCATCACGTGCCAACACATGATGGCCAGAAAATTAAAAGTGTTTAACACTTATTTGCAGATTTGAGGGTAAAAGAAAGGAGGTTCGGCCCAATTCTCAGGCGCCTCACGTGACCCCACGTAACCACCCCATTTTCAATGTTTAACACTATTTTGGGCATTTTGTCCCCAGTGTTTAACACTGTTTTAAAGCACATCACGTGGGGACACGTGATCGCCAAATATCTTCTAGTGTTCAACACTATTTTAAAACCGATCTAGCCCAAATTGGCTAAGTATTCCAGAGGCAAATATCCCCTTCAAATGAGCCTTAAAATCCAGGGCTATAATGTTTAATACTCAAAGACAAAATGTTCTCAGAGCCCTCAAACTCTTGTTTAGCATTGCTAAATAATGAGGGGCTGAACCCCGACAAATGTTCAACAGTCCAACAAAGGATCAACATTCCAAACTTAATTGGACTTGGCCCAAATTGGCCATAAGTCCTCAATTCAGATTTAACTGAGCCAATGTGCTCATAATCTAATTAATTGATCTTAGTTCCAAATTGGACTACAGATCTCCCAATCCACTTTGATTCGAGTGTACATCTCTTCACTCCTCTGATATTTGTCGTTGTAATCCTTCAACGTCTTCAGAGAGGTGACGGGTCCCGACAAACATACATTTCATAGACTATGACGTCTTTAAACTGGACTGTGGGGTCCTTAAGCCTATGGACTATGATGTCTTTAACCTTAACTGTGAGGTCTTTAAACTCACGGACTATTATATCCTTAACTTGGACTGTGGGGTCCTTAAACTCATGGACTATGATGTCCTTAACCTTGACTGTGAGGTCTTTAAACTCACGGACTATGATGTCCTTAACCTTGACTGTAAGGTCTTTAAACTCACGGACTATGATGTCCTTAACCTTGGACCGAGATGTCCTTAAACTAACATTAGACCACCATGTCCTTAAACTGGTAATGGACCACCATGTCCTTAAACTGGTAATCGACCGCAATGTCTCTAAACTAAAACAATAAAGCCCAAATGCTCTTTTGTTGGATCTAAATGATCCTGTTAAGTTGATCTTAGTCTACAATTAGACTAACGTATCCTTAACAAACTGTTAAGTTGATCTTAGTCTAAAATTAGACTAACGTATCCTTAGCAACTGTTGAGTTGATCTTAGTCTAAAAATTAGGCGAATGTGTCCTTAACAAACATTTAAGTTGATCTTAATTTCAAATGAGATCAACGATCCTTAAACCCAACCCAAAACCCATATCTAAGAAAATACGGATTTGGACTAATCCACGCCCTACGGGCGACAACATAAATTAGTCTCCGTATACAATCTACGGGCAACCAAAAACAAAACAAATATACACGACACGAAGTGACCATTTAGAGAAGGAAAAAGTGGTTACCGCGATGCGGTAGCGTAATTAACTGCTGAGGCTTGTGGCTGCAGGGAAGAGCATCCCCACAATAAAAACCCCCTCAAACGAGGGGAATCTAACGAAATTCGCTACAACGGCTGCATCCGTCTAAAGCTCCGATACACGGTGCCATAAATCAACTTGGCATTTTCAGAGAGGTGGACGGATAAAACCAAATAGCATCTGCCCCTAAATTCAGGCAAGACGATCCTACGCGGTTCCGTCTCTTTATTCGGCGGGGAACAAATTCTGGTACACCCGGTGGGACCTTTTCCTCTTTCCACTCCACACTTCGTGTGTCGTGTTCGCGAACGAATCGCGGTTTGCTATAGTTGCCTGTGGATTCAAGGTATTAAGATTTGGTGTCTTGCTCTGTTCAGGAAAAGCAGATGATCAATGGCTTCAAACTGCACTAACGGCAATAACTCTCACTCTGTCCCTGCTGGAGGAATGACTTACGGGCCCCAAGCGACCTCCCTTTTCAAGATGCCAGTGGAGCAGGTAACTCAAGCCACCATTGGGCTATTCTTCGGGACCATGCTCCCACCCACGAGCTTCAGCGCTCCTGTACCAACACAAGAAACTCAGAAGAAGTCGGTCTTTGATCAGCTTACAACTACTGCGGCCCCTCTCAAGGGGTCGTCCAGCTCTAACGCCTCGGTCTTTGACAGACCGGGCCAACGCTCATTTGGGCCCATGAAGAAGCCCGCAATACCAGAAAAGGTTATCCCAAAAAGGATAGCCATTCCTACTCCTGAAGTCATCAAAGCCGCTTCCCCTGCCCAGAGGTCTGTCTTTGACAGATTGGACATCGCTTCTCAGCGGACATCAGTCTTCAATAGGCTGACAACGACAACTTTTGACCAATACAGGGGGCATGAGGAAGTCACCCTACAGATGAGACAATCCCAACGGCTCGACACGCTCGATGTCGCCTCTGGAGCCGAGTACGGAAGGCTGGGGCAACTCTCCTTCTGGACTGACTCCGCCAGCCCCAACCGTAGAAGTCAATGCTGCTGTTCCAACTGGGAACAGCTTTGAATTGCTGAACAAGGTGCACAGGAACTCTCCTACCGCCGTACTGAAAAGATCTCCTCCATCAGTAGAGAATGTTGCGGAAACGAAGCCGGCGCAGTCCCCTCAGTGGTTGTCCTCCAAAATCTACAAAGTCTGGCGACAGGTTCGGGACTCAGTAATTGATCAAGATTACCCTCGCCGACAGAAAAGGGCGAAGGTTCAACAAGAAGAGAACTATTTTGCCAAGCCACAAAGGCAACAGCTGTTGGGTGCCCGTTGTGACGCCCCCCTCGACTTCAACTGCTCAAAAGAAAAGGAGGCCGGAGAAAGCCCCTGTGACTGCGGCAAACCGCAAAGGTGTTGACCCCAAACGCCCCAAGTCTGGGGGCATGATGGTACATACAGTTTACCTGGCTTCCGGAAAAGAAGAAAGTCACACCTCTACGGGTCACCGACCGCTTACCCGATCAATAACAAGGGCTCAGGAATAACAACAACAGAAGCTCCAAGAAATGCTAACAGCCATGGCTGCACTCACGGGATCAAAAGAAAGCCCGGAAACATCCTCGGAGCAGCGCCGTGAATAGGAAACTGATGCCGAATTCCTTCGGAGAATGCTTGAGAAGAAGGGCAAAGAGGCCGCAGAACAAGCGGCCATTATAAAACAAATGGCCCTTCTATTCCAAGATATGGTGGGTATGATGATACAACCGGATCCTCCGGCTGAAGACCCTCCGATTGTCCTTGAAGATGACAGAGGGGAGACATCGAACCCTCTTCCGGCTCTTTCAGCAGCCAAGGAGGAGACCATCTCCAAGGCCACTCTGGATGATTACATTGCTCAGCAAATACGAGCTCACCAGGCGAATGAAACGGCTGGGTAGAGCGTTAAAACGGGACGACCCTATCTGGGCTGGTATGACCAAATAAGGTACCCGCCGGGATATACAGTCCCTAAGTTCCATGTATATAAAAGGACGGGCAATCCTCACCAACATGTCGCTCTTATGCGGCAACACCGGAGGTGATGATAAACTTCTGCTTTGCCAGTTTGTCGGTAGCTTGTCGGAAACAGCATTCGAATGGTACTCTGAACTCCCGAATGATTCTATTAAGATATTTGCGGAGATGGAGCTGCTGTTTATGCAGATATTCGTGAGTGCTAGCGAGTGTACTCCGATTACCGCACTAATTAACGCTAGGGTGAAGCCGGGCGAGATTTGGGTCCAGTATGCAATACGGTGGCGAAATTTATGGTCGAAATGCGAGCAGCGCATCGAAGAAGCGCTGGCAGTGGGCATGTTCGTGGGAACTCTTGACCCTCAAGCGATCATCTCCCAATTTATGATGTTTTTCAAACCGACCACTTTTCAGTCCTTGATTGATAAGCTGGCCCAAATGGACCAGATGGGTCAGAGACCATCTTCTTCGAAGCTGGAATCTCGAATTGAAAAAGGGAAAGGGAAAGCAACCCTCATCGCTAATACTCAACAGCAGCTTAATGGTCCAAATCAGCCGATCGCCAAAGTGATAGACAGCCATCCCTTGGACAAAAGATGAGACGCCCTTACTCGTTCCCTCGGGATAGGACGAAGAGGTTATTCGAGCTAGCGCTGCGCAACTGGCTCAGCACCTTGCCGGATCCAAAACGCCCATTGCAACCCGGTGAGGCCAATAATCCCAATTATTGCCCCTATCATCAAGTGGTAGGACACCCAATTGAAGATTGCTTCGTCTTCAAAGGCTGGATTGAGGACCAATACCAACTGGGCAAGTACGCATTATCCAAAAACTGGAAGATGAACCCGCCACAACCACATGCTCCGAAAAGGATGGACATGCCGGGGGCATCGTGCTCATTCATAGGGAAAACCCCAAGGACCGAGATGTCCTAAAATTTAACAATGGAACGAAAAGTCCGTAAACTAGAAATTCGCCTCAAATACGGCAAAGATTGACCGAAATGTCCTAAAACTAACGATGGACCGAAACATCCTTAAACTAACAACGTACCGAAACGTCCTTAAACTAACGATGGACTACTATATTCTAAAACTAGCTGTTGACCGAGACGTCGATAAACTACTGTAGACTGCAGTATTCTAAGTCTGACACACACAAAATGAAGAATAAAAAAAAGAGAATAAAAAAATATAGAAAAAAATAAAAGCGGTATGTCCATAAGCAAAATGGGCACGGATGAAAACCCGAAAGGGCTCCGTGAGTAAAAACAGCAGGGCTACCAGCGAGTTTTTGTGAAAACCCGAAAGGGCGTAATCTCGTTAGAAAACACTTACAAGGTTCTCTCGACCCTGTAGGGAGAAAATACCCGCGTGAGATCCTTATGACTCACGAGGGAGCAACACACTTAGGAATCCCTACGATTCCTAAGGAGAAAACACACTTGTGAGATCCTCACGACTCATAAGGAGAATCCTCTTATGAGACTCTCACGGCTTATAAGATTTCAAAGCCTTAAGCTACAGGGATCTGAACCTGTTCTTAATCCATCACACTGTCTAATGCTGCCCTACAAGCGGCTCAGTATTAACCTTTGTATACAATCCACAGGCGTGAATAAACATTTCCCTAACAAAGTCCCATTCGTGACTAGGGATTTGCTCGTACAGCAAACAACACTTGTAAGTCCTCTCGACTTATAAGGAGAAAACACTCTTGTAAGATCCTTACGACTTATAAGAGAACACACACTTAGGAATCCTCACGATTCCTAAGGAGAAAACGCACCTACGTGATCCTCACGACTCGTAGGAAGAAATACCTTTATGAGACCCTTACGGCTCATGAAGTCAAAAGCCTTAGTCGACGGGATCCTAACCCTGTTTGCTAAGACACCTTTGTTCGACATCGACAGAGGCAAATGATGATTCGCTCCTGGCAATATCCCAGTTGTAGCGATGATGATGCCTAAATCGGTATCAAATCCCAAATCCTTTCACGGCAAATGATGATTCGCTCCTGGCAATATTCCAGTCGCAGCGATGCTGATGCTAAGACTGGCACCATATTCCAAGTTCCACACTCGCGATAAAAAATCAGCGAGCCAAAAATGCATATGAAATAGCCGAAATGATGGGGTATCTTGCAACAAAATCAGCAAGTAAAAATATATGCATACAAAATAGCCGAAATGGTTGGGCAACTCGCAATAAAAAACAGCGAGTAAAAAGAAAAAAAATAGCCGAAATGATTGGGCACCGCGAAAAATAGCCGAAAATTGGGCAATCGCGAATTTCGCGATATAAAAAGCTGAAATGATAGAGTATCGCGGAAAGAAAAGAAAAAAAATATATATGAAATGAAACTCTTGCCCTACAAGTGAGTCCATACTAACCCTTGTATACAATCCATGGGCATAAACGAAAAGGGAACCATATGTCCCCCACCAGATCATGTCAAAAGGGAAAGTCAGATCTCAACAGTAACATCTGCATCCCAGAAGATCGGAAATGATGTTCCTTCTTATGCCAGCAGGGCACAGAAGCGACACAACGGCAATCAATCTTAGAGCCACAGCAGAATCCATAGTTCCAAGTCTCGATGGTTCACAAACAACCTAGAAACCGTCTCAACATTCGTCTCGTTACAGCAGACGCAACGTCGGCAAGGCGGAGTGACGGCAAAATCCCAGCTCCACCTTAGCATTCGTCTCATTACAGCAGACGCAATGTCAACAATGGCGTTCCTTTGCAGTCCAGCAGGATGCAGATGCAATGTCAACGAAAGACCCATGGTCAGCAAAGCGGAGTGACGGCAAAATCCCAACTCCACCTCAGCATTCGTTTCGTTACAGCAGATGCAATATCACCAACGGCGTTCCTTCGCAGTCCAACAGGATGTAGATGCAACGTCAACGAAAGACCCTATGGTCGAAACAAAGCGGAGTGATGGCAAAATCCCAGCTCCACCTCAGCATTCGTCTCGTTACAGCAGACGCAATATCAACAACGGCGTTCCTTCGCAGTCCAGCAGGATGCAGATGTAACGTCAAAGAAAGACCCCCATGGTCGAAACAATGCGGAGTGACGGCAAAATCCTAGCTCCGCCTCAACATTCGTCTCGTTACAGTAGACGCAATGTCAACAACAGCGTTCATTCGCTGTCCAGCAGGATGCAGATGCAATGTCAACGAAAGATATAACGTCAGCAAAGCGGAGTGAAGGCAAAATCCCAGCTCCACCTCAGCATTCGTCTCGTTACAGCAGACGCAATGTCAACAGCGGTGTTCCTTCGCAGTCCAGCAGGATGCAAACGCAACGTCAACAAAAGACCTCACGGTCAAAACAAAACAAAGCGAAGGCCAAATTCCTAGCTTCAGGGTCTTGACGGTAACTCATATAAAACCTGAAAGACTATCGGAGATCATCCCACACCAGCGCAGAGTGGTCACTACCTCGACGTTCGTCTCGATACAGCAGATGCAACGCCAAAGCAAACGAAGCGAAGGCCAAATTCCTAGCTTCAGGGTCTTGACGGTAACTGATATAAAACCTGAAAGACTATCGGAGATCATCCCACACCAGCACGGAGTGGTCACCACCTCAACGTTTGTCTCGATACAGTAGACGAGATGTCACCACAACGTTCTTCCTCCAACAGGATCCGGACACGCCAAAGCAAATGAAGCAAAAGCCAAATTCCTAGCTTCAGGGTCTTGACGGTAACTCATATAAAACCTGAAAGACAATCGGAGATCATCCCACACCAGCGCAAATTGGTCACCACCTCGACATTCGTCTCGTTATAGCAGATGCGATGCCAGCAAATGAAGCAAAGGCTAAATTCCTAGCTTCAGGGTCTTGACAGTAACTCATATAAAACCTGAAAGACTATCGGAGATCATCCCACACCAGCGCGGAGTGGTCACCACCTCGACGTTCGTCTCGATACAGCAGATGCAACGCCAAAGAAAACAAAGCGAAGGCCAAATTCCTAGCTTCAGGGTCTTGACAGTAACTCATATAAAACTTGAAAGACAATCGGAGATCATCCCACACCAGCGCAGAGTGGTCACCACCTCGACATTCATCTCGTTACAGCAGACGCGATGCCAGCAAACAAAGCAAAGGCCAAATTCCTAGCTTCAGGGTCTTGACGGTATCTCATATAAAACCTGAAAGACTATCGGAGATTATCCCACACCAGCGTGGAGTGGTCACCACCTCGACGTTCGTCTCGATACAACAGATGCAACGCCAAACCAAACGAAGCGAAGGCTAAATTCCTAGCTTCAGGGTCTTGACGGTAACTCATATAAAACCTGAAAGACTATCGGAGATCATCCTACACCAGCGCGGAGTGGTCACCACCTCGACGTTCATCTCGATACAGCAGACGCAACGCCAAAGAAATCGAAGTAAAGGCCAAATTCCTAGCTTCAAGGTCTTGACGGTAACTCATATAAAACCTAAAAGACTATCGGAGATCATCCCACACCAGCGCGGAGTGGTCATCACCTCGACGTTCGTCTCGATACAGCAGACGAGATGTCACCAAAGCGTTCATTCTCTAACAAGATGCAGACGCGACACCAACAACGGAGACACGGCAAAATCCCTAGTTCCAAACCTCGACGGTTCACCAACAACCTAGAGACAACTGCGACATTCATCTCGATACAGCAGACGCAATGCCGCCAAACGAAGCAAAGGCCAAATTCCTAGCTTCAGGGTCTTGACGGTAACTCATATAAAACCTGAAAGACTATCGGAGATCATCTCACACTAGCGCGGAGTGGTTATGACTCATCGGGGCTCTCCAAAATGAGCCTAACCTTAAGTAAAAAGCGGCATGGAAAAATTCCCAACGCTTGCTCTTCTGACGGTCAAACTTCCTAAGAAGATTGCTTGAAGACGTCTTGTCCAGCCCCCGAAGGGATCAGAGACACGACGGTCGCAAGGCTACTCGAACAGCAAGATTGCCTATCGAGGGATACATCAGCCAATGCGACGGTACGACGGGCAAAACCCTAGTACCACAGACCCTAACGGACCTCTGTCGTGAAGATCAAAGGTTAACTGTGACGTTAGGACATTCTTGCGAGAAATTCTCGATTTGTCTCAACTCGTAAGGCAAAGCCTTAGGCAGTGGGGATTAAAAAACATGTTTCCTAAGCACTGGGGCCCTGCAAGTCGGTCCAAAACGGACTCTTGCATACTATTCACGGACCACACTCTCCAAAGTTGAATCTCGACAAGGAGGGAAACAACCACTTACGAGTCCTCTCGACTTGTAAGAGGGAAAATTCTCTAGTGAGATCCTTACGACTCTCAAGAGAAAACACACTTAGAAATCCTCATGATTCCTAAGGAAAAAAATACACCTACGAGATCCTCTCGACTCGTAGGGAGAACAGTCTTTATGAGACCCTCACGGCTCATAAATTTGAAAAGTCTTAGGTGGCAGATCCTAACCCTGTTTCCTAAGCCATCAGTGCCCTACAAGGAGGTCCAGATAGACTATCTACAGGCCACACTCTCCGAAGTCGAACGTCGACAAGAAGGGAAACAATCACTTATGAGTCCTTTGAATTGTAAGGGAGAAAATTCTCTTGTGAGATCCTTACGACTCTCAAGAGAAAACGCACTTAGGAGTCCTCCCGGCCCCTAAGGAGAAAATACACCTACGAGATCCTCACGACTCGTAGGGAGAAAAGTCTTTATGAGACCCCCACGGCTCATAAAGTTGGAAAGTCTTAGCCAACAGATCCTAACCTTATTTCCTAAACCATCGCTACCCTATAAAGAGTTCAAGACAAACTGTTATCTACCATTTATGGGCCACACTTGCAAAAGCCACATGCCACTGACATGGAGAAGTTACTCATGAGCATATAAACTACTTCACGCCAGAGTAAGACATAAAGAAATAGAAGGGTGCGGCCCATAGGGCTGAGGGTTTGGAACTATATCCCTTAAGAGTCGAGATTTGAGTCAATGATAAATGACGACGCTTGTGTCCGCTCGTTATCTTCTCAGATCAAGATTCTGAAAGTTATATACCAACCCGAAACTGGTCATACGGTATGCATAACTCTGCACTACTTCAACCATGTACATACTTACGTGGGCAAAGTAGTGGGGGGCATTTGTTCCCGCCAAAAATTTATGCGCAAAAGAGCCCAAGGTATCAAATGGCAGCAATACGCTTAAGAAAATGTGAAGCGGTATTTTCCGGGCTGTATTTTGACAAACTCCCGAAGGAGAAACAACTAAATTCTGATGGTATCGAAAGTATCTCGAAAAATCCTTCGATTTGATATATTATGGGTCTTATAATTCACCCAGGATCAAAAATTATGAGGCATCACGTACCCATACATGACCGAGCATCACGTGCCCACACGTGACTGGGCATCACGTGCCCACACATGACCATTTACAGGCAAAGCCTGTAGGCACTTAATAAAATAAATAATTAAATGGGGTCACGTGCCAACACGTGATGGGCCTTTAAACCCACTGAAAGGGATTAAAAGATATTATAAAATAGCAAGGAATACCCCAATGGGGATCACGTGTCTGCACGTGACCTTTGGTCACATGCAGACACGTGATGGGTTCCTAAGCTCTTAATTAATAGAATTAAATTCTAATCAAATAATCAATCAATGGGGTCACGTGTCAACACGTGATGGGCCTTTTAAACCCACTAAAAAGAATTAAAAGTATAATAAAATAATAAAGAAAAACCCAAATAGGGCATCACGTGCTGACACGTGACCAAGGGTCACATGCTGACACGTGATAATTCCTGAGTGCTTTAAAAACAACAGAATTAAATTCTGGCTAAAAGCTTAAACAGTGGGGTTACGTGCTCACACGTGATAGGCATCTAAACCTTCTGAACTAATAGAATTAAATTCTAAATTAAGGGAAATAAAATACCCTAATATTTATTTAGATCTTTCCAAACAAAAGAGAACTATGCTCTGTAAAATAGAGCACCGTTGGATTAAAAAATCCAATGGTTATTAAAAATCACCAATTTATGGAAAGATTCTATACAAAGAAAGATTCCCTAAATTTCACCAGAAATAACAAACAGAATATCTTTTGAATTGAAAATCCAATGGTGAATAAAATTCACTGTGCGATCTAAAGGATCATATTAGTTACAAAAAACAAACAAATTCTTTCAATGAAAGATTTACTAAACAAATTGATTATTTTCCTTCTCCTATAAATAGGAGCCAAGGAGAGGAGAAAGAGAGAGAATTTTGGGATCTTGAAATTTTCCAAAGGCAAATAGCAGAGAGAAAAGAAAGGAGAATTTAATTCTCAAGAAAAAAAACCCTAGGTGAGAAAAGAGAAAGGGATCAAAACTTCATAAAAAAAAAGAATTTAATTCTCAATTTAAGAGTTTAACTGTTCTGCAAAAGAACTTAGTTCTTCCTCTGGTTGAAGATCTGCAGAAGCAAATCTCCCCATAGGTTGAGAATTTAATTCTCATCGGGTTGAGATTCTGCCATGCAGATCCAAAATTTAGAGGGAGAATTGAGTTTAGAGAATTTAATTCTCCTAAATTCACAGGAATTTAATTCCTCCAAGATGAAACTAGGTTTTAACCCTAATTGAGAATTTAATTCTCTCAAATTTACAGGAACTTGATTCCTCCTAAAATTAAATTAGGGTTTCACCCTATACAAGAATTTAATTCTTTTACATATATGGGAATTTAATTCCACTAAAAAGAAATTAGGGTTTAACCCTGCATAAGAATTTAATTCTTTCACAATAGGAATTTAATTCCTCCAAAATCATAATTAGGGTTTAACCCTACAGAGAATTTAATTCTTAAAAATAAGGAGACTTAAAAGATCTCCATGCATGCAAAGAACTAAGATCACGTATCCCCACGTGACCCCTGAATAGATCCTCCAAAATAAGAAGGAATTAACTTTGAGGCAATGCCTCACGTGTTCCCACATGACCTCCAAAATAACGAGAACAAAGCAAAGACAGGTTCTGACTTGGGCGCTCTCACGTGTTACCATGTGACGCCTTGAGAAACGCTTTAACAATCAGCGTACAAATATCCATCATGTGCCAACACGTGATGGCCAGAAAATTAAAAGTGTTTAACACTTATTTGCATATTTGAGGGTAAAAGAAAGGAGGTTCGGCCCAATTCTCAGGCGCCTCACATGACCCCACGTGACCACCCCATTTTCAGTGTTTAACACTATTTTAGGTATTTTGTCTCCAGTGTTTAACACTGTTTTAAAGCACATCACGTGGGGACACGTGATCGCCAAATATCTTCTAGTGTTCAACACTATTTTAAAACCGATCTAGCCCAAATTGGCTAAGTATTCCAGAGGCAAATATCCTCTTCAAATGAGCCTTAAAATCCAGGGCTATAATGTTTAATACTCAAAGACAAAATGTTCTCAGAGCCCTCAAACTCTTGTTTAGCATTGCTAAATAATGAGGGGCTGAACCCAGACAAATGTTTAACAGTCCAACAAAGGATCAACATTCCAAAGTTAATTGGACTTGGCCCAAATTGGCCATAAGTCCTCAATTCAGATTTAACTGAGCCAATGTGCTCATAATCTAATTAATTGATCTTAGTTCCAAATTGTACTACAGATCTCCCAATCCACTTTGATTCGAGTGTACATCTCTTCACTCCTCTGATATTTGTCGTTGTAATCCTTCAACGTCTTCAGAGAGGTGACGGGTCCCGACAACCATACATTTCATAGACTATGACGTCTTTAAACTGGACTGTGGGGTCCTTAAGCCCATGGACTATGATGTCCTTAACCTTGACTGTGAGGTCTTTAAACTCACGGACTATTTTGTCCTTAACCTGGACTGTGGGGTCCTTAAACTCATGGACTATGATGTCCTTAACCTTGACTGTGAGTCTTTAAACTCACGGACTATGATGTCCTTAACCTTGACTGTGAGGTCTTTAAACTCACGGACTATGATGTCCTTAACCTTGGACCGAGATGTCCTTAAACTAATATTGGACCACCATGTCCTTAAACTGGTAATGGACCACAATGTCCTTAAACTGGTAATCGACCGCAATGTCTCTAAACTAAAACAATAGAGCCCAAATTCTCTTTTGTTGGATCTAAATGATCCTGTTAAGTTGATCTTAGTCTAAATTTAGACTAACGTATCCTTAACAAACTGTTAAGTTGATCTTAGTCTAAAATTAGACTAACGTATCCTTAGCAACTGTTGAGTTGATCTTAGTCTAAAAATTAGGCGAACGTGTCCTTAACAAACATTTAAGTTGATCTTAATTTCAAATGAGATCAATGATCCTTAAACCCAACCCAAAACCCATATCTAAGAAAATACGGATTTGGACTAATCCACGCCCTACGGGCGACAACATAAATTAGTCTCCGTATACAATCCACGGGCAACCAAAAACAAAACAAATATACACGACATGAAGTGACCATCTAAAGAAGGAAAAAGTGGTTACCGCGATGCGGTAGCGTAATTAACTGCTGAGGCTTGTGCCTGCAGGGAAGAGCATCCCCACAATAAAAAACCCCTCAAACGAGGGGAATCTGACGAAGTTTGCTACAACGGCCACATCCGTCTAAAGCTCCGATACACGGTGCCATAAATTAACTTGGCATTTTCGGAGAGGTGGACGGATAAAACCAAATAGCATCTGCCCCCAAATTCAGGCAAGACGAACCTACGCGGTTCCGTCTCTGTATTCGGCGGGGAACAAACAACGATTGTGTTTTAGGACCATGAAAGTAGAGAAGGACATGAAGAAGAGCTGTATAATGAACCGAGGAAGGTGCACTCTTGAACTGACTTAGAGTGTGAATGGAATAAGCAATGTCTGGTCTAGTGAGGGAGAGATAGATAAGAGCTCCGACAAGTTGGCGGTACCGAGTGAGATTTGACAGGGGCTCTCCATCTGATTGTCGTGGCTTTAGATGAAGTTCCATACGTGTCACAGCAGTAGAGATGCTGTCAGTATAAGAAATGTCAATCGTGGCTCACACAAGAAAATCAGAGATGTACTTCTGATATGAAAGGATATAGCCATCACAAAAATATGCAAACTCAATCCCTAAGAAGCAACGTAAATGCCCAAGGTACTTCATCTCAAATTGCTGTTGTAGATGTTCTTTAAGGTAGGTAATAGTCTCAGAATCATCATCAGTAATGATCATGTCATCAAAATAGATTAAAAGAAAGGCATAACCGTGTGAGAAGGAGCGATAGAAGGGTGCATAGTTTGTCAAGCTCTCAGTGAAACCAGCAGCAAGGAGAGTCTGACGAAAGTGCTCAAACCTGTAAGTCGATGCCATGCACCCCGCGGGTTCGCGGGGAGGCATGGTTTGCAAAAAAACGATTTTTATATGCTTCGTAACATCGACTAAACTCCAGGATCGATACTAAACCCTAACTAACAAGCAAACTAAAAGGTTTAACTACTATGTAAGAAAGTTATGCGTCAAGTTACTAGTCCTTCTTGTTCTTGTTGTCCTCCTCCTCTTTGTGAGCTCCTTGGAGTGTGTATGGATCGTGCCTCCTCGTTAGCCTCCTCAAGTCGAAGAAGATCCACCTGAGAGTGCCTACCTTGAGCTTCTACCTCTAAGATGAGGTAACTAGGTAACCTAGAGTGACCTAAGTGATCTAGAGGATATAGAGAGTGATTAATGATTTATAAGTCTCACTAACCCTAGGATTCTCAACACATGAGACAATTAGGGTTTGAGGAGAAAAGGAGAGCTCTTGAGGAAAGATAGAGTGTTTTTGATAATGATAAATGAATATGGCTATTTTTATTACTACATGGCATCCCAAAATATCTCACAAATATCTTACAAAATATCTCAAAATATCTAAGTCCACCCTTGCCTCAAAAGTCAACCATGAGTCACCAAGTAGCCATGCTTCATTTATCATACATATAACACCTCATACCTCCACCTCATTTAGGATTTAATCAAAAGATTAAATCACAAATGAGGTGTCTTCTTCTAGAAGCACACTAGAGTAAATTACTAGAATGCCCCTCATCCGTATATACATACCCGTATCCATATTTCGAAAAACACGAATACAATGAGAGGAAACTAATCCAATATTCTAATACTAGGGTCCGACTTAAACCAAAGCTCACTAGTATTATCCACCCGAACATCCTACGTGCACAAGTACACGTATGTGATCGAACCGTGTCGAAAAACCATACGACCTCTACATCGTTTCGCCCGAAGCAGGGAAACCCTCTGTGTGGGACTCTAAAAACTCGACAGTACGCTGGCAGTGGGTTTAACCACAAGCATGTCAGCGGTACTAGCTGCACGTAATGGCTACCTAGGTATCTGTCGATAAGAAGACAAATGAGCAAACTCATCCAAACTCCTACTGACCCTATCTGTGACAATCTCCGTACAGTCCGGTCTGTTTGTCTAAGAGTATCGCATATCGGGCCTAGGGGGCAGTAAACATCAGACCCCTAATAGCGCAATAAGTCGTATCAGAGTGTAGCCTAAAACACCCTGAGAAACTACTGGAGTGCCTACCAGTAAATCTCGCTTGCCCTGGTCAGGGACTTTGTGTAATGGCTTTCCGAATCACAGCGCGACATCAACACCCAACACTGGGAGAGACGAATCCTATCTAACTGCCACTGCCTCCAAATGCTTTGGGACTGCACCCAACTACTACCTGTTTACATGACTCATCAGAGCCGTGGTAGGGTAGTAATCAAAGAACAGTAGGAATACATTCGAGGCGAAGTGGCAGTGTCAAGTCAACGGACTATGATGTACTCATGTCACCTGGAAATTGCTACCTGACGATAGGTATGGTACCAACCAATAGTTCCCCACAAGTCCGTCCAGTGTAACTCATAACCTAATGAGCACCTGCATACTATCTCCAGTATGACGTACTAATGGCTGTGGGACTTACCATCTCCATTGATGGGATGAGAAGCGTATACACTAGTCTACTCTATAGTATCGATGCCCTGTCTTGATAATCCTACGACTAAGGACCTGTATAAGGATGTGCTTATAGACTACATAGCCCCCACTAGTGTGACTGCCATTACAACGCCGGTAGTCAAGCAAATATCCTAAGGGCTCTACCAATATGTATTAGCGATACGCTAAAAGAAACATATACACATATTAAGATAGAAACAAACCAAGTAGCATACTACCATATTGAGCAAGACTGTCATAAAATCCGTGTATGTCCCAAGCTTCCAAAATGTAATATACAAACTAGTACTATACAATAATGGCCTCTAGAGCATATATCACTAATAGTCTCTTACTTGCACTAAGGCCATATGTTGGAATATCGCAGATATATCATCTCGAATAGCCTCTTGAACTGCGTCTGAGGGATGGCCTTTGTGAGTAGATCTGCGGTGTTCATCTCCGTATCAACTCTCCTACCTCGATCTTCTAGCAGTCCACGATCTCTCTGATCAGGCGATACCTCATCAAGATATGTCTGGACTTCTGATAGGACATGGGTTCCTTCACTAAAGCTATAGCCCCATTGTTGTCACAATACATAGGTATTGGATCAACAATGGATGAAACCACCTGAAGTTCTGTTAAGAACTTCCTCATCCAGACTGCTTCTTTTGCGGCGTCACATGCGGCGGTATACTCCGCTTCCATCATCGAGTCAGCAACGGTGTCCTGTTTAGAGCTCTTCCAACAGATCGTCCCTCTATTGAGGGTAAAGACATAACCCGACGTAGACTTGGAGTCATCCTTGTCACTCTGGAAGCTGTAGTCAGCAAAGGCCTCGATCTGGAGGTCTTTTCCGTCGTACACCAAGAACATCCTCTTAGTCCTTCTCAGGTGCTTGAGAATGTTCTTTACTGCTATCCAGTGCTTCTCCCCATGGTTTGACTGATACCGGATTACCACGCTTAGAACGTAAGCAACATCTGGTTTGGTACATAACATCGCATACATTATAGAGCCCACCGCAGAAGCGTAGGGTAAGTTGACATGCGATCCCTTTCCAAATCAGTCTTGGGAGATATCTCTTTGGAGAGGGTAATTCCGTGATAAGCCGGTAGATTACCGGGCTTTGAATCTTCCATACTGAATCTTTTCAGTATGGTGTCGATATATCTGGACTGTGAAAATCCCAACATTCTTTTAGATCTATCACAATAGATCTGGATCCTCAGAATGTAAGAGGCATCACCCAGGTCTTTCATGGAGAACCTTTGTGACAAGAATCCTTTGACTGATTGTAGAATAGAAATGTTATTTCCTATCAAGATAATGTCATCCACGTACAAGACGAGAAATACAACAGTTCTTGCTACAATCTTACTATAAATGCATGGTTCATCTGGATTTTTGATAAAGTTAAATTCTTTGACCGTCTCATCAAAACAGATGTTCCAACTTCGCGATGCCTGCTTTAATCCATAAATGGATTTAAGCAACTTCCATATTTTCTCGCTGCTCCCACTCTGAATGAAACCCTCTGGCTGATCCATATAGGCGCACTCCTCCAAATTCCCATTTAGGAAAGCTGTCTTTACGTCCAGCTTCCAAATTTCATAATCGTGGAAGGCAGTAATGGCAAGAAGGATCCGAATGGATTTGAGCATAGCCACTGGAGAAAAGGTTTCATCGTAGTCCAAACCTGGTCTTTAATGAAAACCTTTTGCAACAAGTCTAGCCTTATAGGTTTCAACCAATCTTCTTTCTGAAGATTCATTTGCAGCTTATGGGTTTTACCCCTTCTGGAGCAATGTCCAAAGTCCATACTTTGTTGTTGTACATGGACTCCATCTCGGTCCGCATTGCATCCATCCATTTTACCGAGCCTCTGCTCTGAATGGCTTGATAGAAGCTAGTTGGCTCATCATTGTCAATGATGCAATCCTCTTTATCCCCATCTACGAGAGAACCATAGTATCTCTTGGGTAGATGAGACAGCCTACCACTCCTGCGGAGTGGTACGGGGATGTCTTGTTCTTTTGAAACTTCTGGTTCCACTATACTTTCAGTAATAGCTTGTGGTTCTGGAATTTCTTCCAGTTCTATTGCGCTCTCACTTATCTCTTTTTCTAAAAATTGAGTTTCCAAGAAGTGGGCATGACGAGAAACAAAAACCTTTTGTTCCTCTGCGTAATAAAAAAGATACCCCCTGGAGTTCTTTAGGTATCCCACAAACTTACACAGTACTGAGCGTGCCTCGAGCTTGTCCGTATGCTTCTTTTTAACAAAAGCTGGACATTCCCGTATCTTTAGATACTGAAGATAGGGGTTTTTCCCACTCCACAGCTGATATGGTGTTGTAGGCATAGTCTTGGTAGGAATCTTGTTCAAAAGCTATGCAGCTGATTCTAGTGCATAGCCCTAGAAGGATCGCGATAATTCAGTGTTACTCATCATGGAATGTACCATATCCAATAAGGTTCGGTTCCGCCTTTCCGATATACCGTTGTGTTGTGGTGTGTATGGAGGAGTAAGCTGAGAGAGAATTCCATTCTCTTTTAAATAATCCAGAAACTCGGCACTTAAGTATTCACCACCTCGATCAGATCTCAGTGTCTTGATACTTTTGCCGGTTTGGTTTTCCACTTCATTCTTATATTCTCGGAATTTCTCAAAGGCCTCGGATTTATGTTTCATCAAGAAGACATGTCCATACCTAGAGAAATCATCCGTAAAAATAATGAAATAGGAATAAAAACTTCTTGCATGTGTAGACATTGGACCACACACGTCGCTGTGTATGAGTCCTAAGAGCTCGCTCACTCTCTCTGTGTCCAGTGAATGGAGTTTTTGTCATCTTTCCTTTGAGATATGATTGACAAGTTGCATAAGACCGACATTCGAACGGATCCAAATATCCCTCTTTATTTAACTTGGTCAACCGTATTTCATTGATGTGTCCCAGTCTACAATGCCATAAGAAAGCTTGATTTAATTATGGAGACTTTCTTTTGTGTGTTCTGGACATTGAAAACTTGCAGTTGGTTTAATACGTATATACCGTTGTTTAGTGTACCCGACCGAATCAAACCATGATTAAAGTGGATGTTTACGACATCGCTTACAAATGTAAAATCATAACCTTCTTTAGGTAACAAAGATACAGAAATGATATTACAAGTCAAACTAGGTACACAAAAATAGTTGCGCAAAACCAAAATATGTCAACTTGTCAATCCTAAGTGATATTCCGTTACGGACACAGCATCCACGCTTGCTCCGTTAGCAACCCTGAGGGTCATATCACCTGCCTTCAAAACTCTTCGGCTTCTCAGTGCCTGCAAAGAATTACAGATATGAGATCCTAATCTGGTATCCAATACCCAGGAAGTGGAGTTGATTGATAGACAGTTTTCAATCACAAATACACCTGAAGTTAAAGCCACAACCTGCTTCGCACCCTGATTCTGGGCTTTCCAGGCCTTGTAATCTTTCTTCTAATGGTCCTTCTTGTGACAGTAGAAGCATTCTTCCTTTCCTATCGTCGGCCCCCCAACTTTTGGCTTGCCCTTTGCCTCTACCTTACTAACATCTCCTTTCGGCTTGATGGGGGCCTTCTTCTTCTTCCACTTGGCTTTCCCCTTGGATCTAGAAGAGGAAGATCCTCCAACAAGCAGAGTGGGTGTCTTCCTGGACTTCTGCAGGGTGCCCTCAGCGCTCCTCAACATGTTGAGGAGTTCTGGAAGTGTAACTTCCTTCCCTTGAATGTTAAAATTCAAGATAAACTAGGCGTAGGTAGAGGGGGGACTGTAGAATCAATTCTGTATACAGCTCGTTCTCCAACATGGTCCCTAGGTTCACGAGCTCTTCAATCAAGTTGATCATCTTAAGGACGTGATCCCCTACAGATGACCCGATATCTAACCTCACTTGAAATAGTTTCTTCGAGGTCTCGTATCTTGCGATACGAGATTGCTCTCCACATAAGTCCTTGGTATGAAGGAAGATGGATTCAAGATCTATCTTCTCGTTCCGCCTCTGGTGTTCATTATACATAGAGGCCAGCACGAGGCACTTGGCTTTCGCACTGTCAATTTCCCAGGTCTTTTGGATTTCCTTATCCGCGAGGCTGAAATCTGGACCTGGGCCGGCGGGGGCTTTAGTAGTAAGAAGATAGCCCAGTTTGTCATATGTGATGGCCATCTGGATATTCCTGAGCCAATCTTTATAGTTTGGCCCCGTCAATATGTTTTTATCTAAAAATAACTTAAGGCCGGTCATCTTGGTCGCTGCAATTAGGAGAGAGAGAAGAAACACTTTAGCATGATACTCTTGTAAGTTTAGATTGGTTTTTAGTTTATCTAAACAGGATGGCTCCCACTATTTCTTGAATCCTTCCCCAAACCATAAAAGAAGAATTAGTCAGGATTAATCTCACCGTACAATTCTTGCTTAACCTTTCGGCCAGTCTAGTGTCGGTACTTCGAGGGAGGTTTTACAACGCTTTCGCGAAGTTCCTTAATTAAATAATCTCTTTTCCCTGGAGGCGTAGCCCCGCTAACACTGTTCTAGACACCTAATAGGTTTATAGCATTGATCGTTAAGTGAAAAAATCTCCCAAGGAGCAGCGGATACTCACATTAGGATCGGGATCCAAATATCATTGTGTGATAACCTTGAAGGAATCCTACCAAAATTATCACACTCCAAATGGTATGCAATACTAGCAAGTTTCAGTTTCTTTAGAAACTCCCGATGTGGATTTTTGCATTATGCTCTTATGACCTTGATGAAGGCCAACATACCATAAGTCACATGTCAAGTTCTACCCATCATTGTCCAGGTTAATTTGAACCCGCCCGCACATATCCTTGACGAAGGCCAAAATAGTAGTACGACTGTCCCAAACCAACGCATCTATCTATGCTATAAATGAATATCCAGCAGCTACCAATCACTATGCCTTAGCGAATGTCAAAATATGTAGCTTGAATACTACTGAATATTCAACTGAAATGACGGAGGGCTACGGCTGGTTTTGGCGAAACCGTGAACGTAATGAACTTGATTTAATCGAAGGAACCTGATAGCTTTTAAAGGAGTGGTTTAAGCTCCGCATTTAAAAGTTTCTGTTTTGAAAAAAACCAAGTGGTTTTGAAATTTGTTCCAACGATTCAGTTTTGGTTTGTTTGCTTTGCATTAATCTAATGCAGTCCCATCATTTAACCTACCATTGCAGAAAGAAATAAAAATACAACGTACGCTTATGCCATCCGCATTCGCCACGGGGCGCCGTCTAACACCGTTAGGTTACTTAACAAACTCCAGTGCGGGGGCAAAACTAGTGCGAATGCAAAACATAAGCAACATCTACTATATAGCATATATATATAATAATCATTCTTCTCACGCAATAATAGGCATTCCAGATCATAGATGAACATATTGGATATACTAGGAATTTCGCGTTTCGTTTAAGCCTGTAACGAAAACCGGATTCCACGGTCGTGATGAATAGCTAAACCCCACCCTAGACCCCTACGGGTGTGGCAAACTACCTACCAAATTTCCGAAGTGAATCAACCTCTCAGTAAAATGAGTAGGCCACTCGGCACTTCAAAGAACCCGGTAGTTTATGCACCCCGCCTTGGGTCTATCCTAGGAGCAAAATACAGTAAATGAGATAATACAACGGTGGCTACAACCTCAACCCGGATGTGCTCCGCAAAATAATATTACATCAAATTACAATTTATATCGAATGAAAGAAACTCTCATCTCACATCCCCGGCAATTCATCCACGACGATCCAATAATGTTCATCTACTCAAACCAACATCACAGCAACACAGATATGTGCAACCCCCACTAATCGACGTATAGCGATTAGCAGACGTTCGCATCATATAACAAACACAGAAAACCCGATAGCCAAGAACCTTAGAATTTCGATCGAAACATATTTTCCGTGTCTACCCCAAGTGCAAACCAGCATAAGGAAAAATACTGGGTAGAAACCAAATATACCAGAGAACAATACACCCAAAATAAGAAATACAGAGGAAAAACGAGCCAACTCGGCCACGACTCGGCCGCGGAACGATGGCGAATCACACCGATTCGCCGCGGTTCCACGGTGGTCTTGACGAGTTATGGACTCATTTTTCTGCTGTGTTCTTAGAATACCCTGCTCTTAATTTTCATGCCTTTAAAATATTTTTTCTGACAGTTTTTAAATTCGACAGAAATCAAGGGTTCGGGTGTTTTGTTTTCGAGATTTTCCGACGATCGAAGTTCTAACTACTTGCTAACAAGCTTGTAAAGGTTTAGTAGGCTCTGATATCACTGTAAGTCGATGCCACGCACCCTGCGAGTTCGCGGGGAGGTGGAGTTTGCAAAAAAAATGATTTTTATATGCTTCTTAACATCGACTAAACTCCAGGATCGATATTAAACCCTAACTAACAAGCAAACTAAAAGGTTTAATTACTGTGTAAGAAAGTTATACCTCAAGTTACTAGTCCTTCTTGTTCTTGTTGTCCTCTTCCTCTTTGTGAGCACCTTAGAGTGTGTATGGATCGTGCCTCTCCGTCGGCCTCCTCAAGTCGAAGAAGATCCACCCGAAAGTGCCTACCTTAAGCTTCTACCTCTAAGATGAGGTAACTAGGTGACCTAGAGTGCTAATCTAAGTGACCTAGAGGATATAGAGAGTGGTTAAGGATTTATAAGTCTCACTAACCCTAGGATTCTCAACACATGAGACAATTAGGGTTTGAGGAGAAGAAGAGAGCTCTTGAGGAAAGAGATAGTGTTTTTGGGAATGATAAATGAATATGGCTATTTTTATGACTATATGGCATCCCAAAATATCTCACAAATATCTTACAAAATATCTCAAAATATCTAAGTCCACCCTTGCCTCAAAAGTCAACCATGAGTCACCAAGTAGCCATGCTTCATTTATCATACAAATAATACCTCATACCTCCACCTCATTTAGGATTTAATCAAAAGATTAAATCACAAATGAGGTGTCTTCTTCTAGAAGCGCACTAGAGTAAATTACAAGAATGCCCTTCATCCGTATATACATACCCGTATCCGTATTTCGAAAAACACGAATACAATGAGACGAAACTAATCCAATAATCTAATACTAGGATCCGGTTTAAACCAAAGCCCACTAGTATTATCCGCCCGAACATCTTACGTGCACAAGTATACGTATGTGATCGAACCCTGTCGTAAAACCATACGACCTCTACATCGTTTCATCCGAAGCAGGAAACCCTCTGTGTGGAACTCTAAAGACTCGACAGTACGCTGGCAGTGGGTTTAACCATAAGCACGTCAGCGGACTAGCTGCACGTAACGGCTACCCAGGTATCCATCGATAAGAAGTCCGATGAGCAAACTCATCCGAACTCCTACTGAGCCTATCTGTGACAATCTCCGTACAGTCCGGTCTGTTCATCTAAGAGTATCGCATATCGGGCATAGGGGCAGTAAACGTCAGACCCCTAATGGCGCAATAAGTCGTGTCGGAGTATAGCCCAAAACACCCTGAGAAACTACTGGAGTACCCACCAGTAAATCTCACTTGCCCTGGCCAGGGACTTTGTGTAATGGCTTTCCGAATCACAGCGCAACATCAACCCCCAACACCTGGAGAGACGAATCCTATCTAACCGCCACTGCCTCCAAGTGCTTCGGGACTGCACCTAACTACTACCTGTTTGCATGATTCATCAGAGCCGTGGTAGGGTAGTAATCAAAGAACAGTGGGAACACACTCGAGGCGAAGTAGCAGTGTCAAGTCAACGGACTATGATGTACTCATGTCACCTGAGAACTGCTACATGACGATAGGTATAGTACCAACCAACAGTTCCCTAAAAGTCCGTCCAGAGTAACTCATAATCCAATGAGCACCTGTATACTATCTCCAGTACGACGTACTAATGGCTGTGGGACAGACTATCTCCTCTGCTGGGATGAGAAGCTTATACACTAGTCTACTCTAGAGTATCGATGCTCTATCTCGATAATCCTACGACTAGGGACCTGTATAAGAATGTTCTTATAGAATACCCAGCCCCCACTAGTGTGACTGTCATCACAATACTGGTAGTCAAACAAAGATCCTAAGGGCTCTACCAATATGTATTAGCGATACGCTAAAAAAACATATGCACATATTAAGATAGAAACAAACCAAGTAGCATACTATCATATTGAGCAAGACTATCATAAAATCCATCTATATCCCAAGCTTCCAAAATATAATATACAAACTAGTACTATACAATAATGGCATCTAGGGCATATATCACTAACAAAACCAAGCTTGAGGTGCTTAGTTTAGGCCATAGAGAGCACTACGAAGACGACAAACATAGCCAGAGAGAGCATAGACACCATGTGAGGATGCATATAGATGGTTTCTGATAGATCACAATTAAGAAAAGCATTCTTAACATCCATCTGAAACATAGGTCATCGTCGAGCAGCCGCTACTGCAACAAGTGTTCGGATGGAAGTAATCCTTTCCACGAGGCTAAAAGTTTTCTCATAATCAATACCATATTCCTGAGAAAACCCATTGGCTACAAGTCAGGATTTATAGCGCTCGATGGATCCATCAGATTTCGTCTTAACTTTGTAGATCCACTTGGGGCTGATAGGCTTGACGGCTGAGGGAAGTGGTACAATGTCCCAGGTGTGTGTATCACAACATGCCTGCAGTTCCTCCTGCATAGTCTGTTGCTACTCTGGATATTTGATAGCCCCGGTATATGAATTAGGTTCCTGTATGGAGTGAATAGCAGCAAAAAAATATACAAATTGAGTGGAATATGTGTCAGTGACACAACAGCTATACCGAGCATGTGGTAGTCTATCCCGAGGAGGATTTTGACGAAGAGGAAGTGCATCTGGAGAAGATGATACAGGCATAGGAGAAACATTACTATCAGTGGCAGGGGTGATGGAAGGTATAGAATTAGTGACAGTAACATCCTCTGAGAATTGCGTCGAAGGATTAGTTGATGTAGCAGGCACAACAAGATCAACATAGGGAACACATTCGAAATTGATAGCACGATTAGTGATAAGTGTGGGTGAGGGTATAGGAGAAGAGTGTTTGAGAAAGGACACATCAATATCAGATCGAGCAAAGTAAGAAACATTCTCCAGAAAGACGATATTTTGAGAATGTAAAGACGCCTTCGCGTAGTATCATAACACTGGTACTCTTTATGTGAGGGACTATAACCCATAATAAAATACTTTACAACTCGAGAAGAAAGTTCCAATCTCTCTATGTGGCCGTAGGACGTGTGTTTCGTCGGGCTGTTCGACCAAACGTAGGGTTGTGGATGGAAAATCTTCAGAATTCTGTTGAGGGAGCGATGTTGGCGACGTAGGATCAACTGGGGCCCAGCTCTAGAATTGCCCATTTTCATTAGCTGATTCTTCCTAGGTAATGGTTGGAGCATGACGCGAGTTAGATACACAAGGCAACGCCTCGATTACTTTCTCAGCAGGGTATTCCTCATCTTTCTCCTGCTAAGAGTTGATGATTTCCCCTTGCAGCATTATGCATAGGGTGTTAGCATTTTCTTGAGGAACCGGTGGGTTAACTTGAGCCGTTTCTTTCGGTTCTTGATGAACTTCATCGACGGGACTTACATCTAGCGGCGTGTCCGGATCCTGAAGGCCATTTGCAATCTCATTGTTCTTGATAGCAATATAGGCAGTATAGAGACAAGTGTGAGTCTTTGTGAGCTGAGTTCGGACGTTAGTTCTTAATAATGCATTTCCAAGCAAGATTAAGCGCTGCCTTTATCGCTTTGCTTCCTCTGGGTTGGATGGCTCGGAAGTTTCTGATTCCCAGAACTTCTCTTATAGTCTCTCGTCACTCATTTCTTCGCTCCAGAATTCGGACGGGACGAAGTCACATAAGGTTATTGGGGGAAGGTTTAGCGGCTCCTCTTGCTGAGGGGATTTCATTTTATTTCCCTTATCCTTTGGTGCGCCAGTGGAAACGACAGTAGCCGGAACACGTGTTGTCTCCGGTGTGGTAGCTTTCTTCTTTTGAGGGATCCTGGGTATTCTTTCTAAACTTCTATGGATCTTTGCAGTCTTCTTTGAGATGGCTACTTCCTAGGATCTGCTTGGGTATCTGAGATTGCGGATGAGACTAGCTCGCTTTGGCTGCACGTAGTTATACAATGACTATGTGCGGATGGAACGTTGACCTTGAATTTATCTGACAGGATGATATTCCCGAGCTTATACTGCTCCTCAACCCAATTCTCGAAGACAAAACAATCCTCAATAGGGTGAGATATTATACAATGGTATGGGTAGTATTTTAGGTTATTCTCCTTGTTAGCTTTATCGGGTTTCTTGATCTTTGGCAACTCCAAACCATTTTCAAAGCTAAACCGAAGATGTGCTTAGTGGGCTCTTTCATGAAAGAGCATTTCTTATTCATTTTCTCTTCTAGAGAAACTTTTGGCCGGGCGTATTCAGACGACTTTGTCGGTTGAGGTGTTGCCCGACTCGAACTAGGTAAGCTTTCATTAATTTCTACTATCAAGGACATAACCTGCTTAGGTTTCTCCTGGCTATGAGGCTTTTGGATTCGCTCCACCTTTTCACGCGTATATACCTAGTAGTCTTCGAGCAGTATAAGATCGGCATTTTCCAATTTTGTTATATTCTCAAATAACAGAGCAAAATGCCTAGTGTTTTGCGGACAAGAGAACAATAGGATTCTCCCTGGAATCATGCTAAGTAACAGTTGCATCGATTTCTTCTCGGGGATCGAGAGATCACAGCGTATGCTAGTTGTTCTCTACCTTTGTCCGAATTCTCGAAGCGTTTCATCCCTTAAAGGTTTTAACATGGTGAGCTGGGTAAGCATCACCTTGTCAAAGACATTACCTTCAAACCGGTGTTTGAATTTTTCTACCAATTGGTTGAAGTGAGTATCGAACCCGGTTCTAGCTCAGCGAACTATTCAAACGCCATACCTTGGAGACTCTTGGGGAATTGTCTTAGCAAGAGCTTGTCATTCCTGGCTGAATCGGCACATGCTACCTTAAAGTGAGCCAGGTGCTGCTCAGGACTTCCGGACCCTTTATATATACAGAATGAGGGAATGGCATACCCTACAGGATATGGGACATCGCTGTACTCGTCAGGGTATGGCTGGTTGTATACTCTCACTACCGTTATCTAGTTCATTTGCTTCATTTGTTCAACAATGAATCTCTGCAGAACAGCGACGTTCATGTTAGCCAGGGAAGAGGGCCCCACTGTCAAGGTCGACGGGGATAAAGTAGGAACTGTCACCACTGGTGTGGTTTCCACCACTACTATTGCTGCGGAGTTGGAGACTACTGGAGGCAGACCGTCTTCCTTTCGGGGTAGAGGAGTTTCCCCATGTGATGAAGACATAACTTGGGGATCTGGCAGTGTCTGCTCTTTTTTAGGAGCCGGTGCTGCCTATGGCGTAGCAGATTGCCGGTCATTGCGAGACGCATGAGTTATTGAACTCGCTGGAGTGCGTGGTTGTCCCAGCCTTTTTGCTTACGGCTCTGATCATGGTGTTGTTGTCAGGCTTTGCAATTGGGCTACCATCACCTAAATGAGATTGTCCATGTTGGCCATTTGCTCCCGCAATTATTTGATTTGATGGTCCCTGTCCTTTGGCGGGGCATTTTCGCCAGAATCGTCACCTGGCTCCATGAGCGTAGGGTTTTCAGTGATGCAAAAAAGGTTTTTGTCTTATCCGTTGATTTGTGTGACTCTTTCCCGAACCTTTGGGTTAAAAGGGTCCACATCTGACGTCCCTTCGGATTGAGAGCGATTGTCCTGGCTTCTTACGCCCTCTGCTGGACCTTTTTGGCATGGGGGAAGTTAATCACCTAAATTTCTTGCTACGATCATTTGAAAAGTATGTACTATTGATCGGAATGGAGATGACAACATTGGGCTAGGCGAACGATCCCTCACGGGGCTAGTGGAGCAGGACCTTGATGGAGGTGTGTTTCTTCGTTTGAAGTGCACCTGGCCGGCCTCTGGCTCTGAGTGAATTGGAGTCGGGCTTCACTCTCCATAGGGAGGCACATATGCCTCACTAAAGAGCCTGTTGAGGATATTCCTCTTCTTATGGTAGAAGACCCTGGGAAGGACGGTCTTCTGGAGGGTCCTTACCTCTCGGTAAGCCCTTTAAATTTTTTGTTTGGTAGTCCCCTATTTGCGAGAGGGGCCAGTGATTCATACATCCCGCCTAGGCTGAACTCGCAGCTATTAGAGGGGTGCGAATGAGTTTTTGATGGGCAACGTAGCCACCCTTATGTGTTGAGGAATGGGAAGAGTGCCCTTCTCTTGGGTTCTTCTTACGGCCCTTCTTCTCGCATTGAGAGAGGACCCGCTGTTCTTGGCATGGGACTGAGCAGCGAAGCAGCCTGCCTTAAAGACGATGCTATCGTCTTCTTAGGGATCTTGCTTTGGCCCCGGAGCGACCGAAAGTCTTTTGAATACAGACTTTCGTTTGGATCCGAAACGGGGAGCCGGCACCACGAATGGTTACCCCTGTATATAGTGGTGGTATCGTTGAGGTCCACCTTTCCGCCCTGAACCTGTTGAGGAGCCTTTCTGGATGGTGAAAGGAAGTCTGGAGTGACTTGGTTAGAGACCAGCATCTTCTCAGGCCGGGTCTGAGTTAGCTGTACTGGCCTTTGAGTTGAAGCCATCGGCTGAGTTGCCAGGTGGATCGCCTTTTGTTTTGGGGATTGAGCACTCCCCTGTCCGACTTGCAGAGCCGGGAAGCCATTGATGGTACCGAAGGGGCACATTTCTGGATCATATCTTGTAAGTCCTGCAGGGGACATGACAAATTAGGAGTTGGGCCCGTGATTACAAACATTGTTCTTGCGATTTTGGACGCTGCTGCAAGGTCATCGGGTGATGGAGTGGTGTTGTTGTTGTGAGCCATTGTCTTGAAAAAGGGATAGCCATGGTGGTGTTAGTGACCCACAAGATAGAATGGGCCTTGGCCGAAGTGCTTGGCAAGACCTTATTAATTATGTAATGTTGTCGTAAATGCATGCACGACATAGCTGCGTATAAGCAGAGTTCCGGACTTAGAAAGCATTATCGATGTTGTGCATGTAATGGCCCAATGGTTAAGGCACTGGTCTGCGAAACTTTTGGGTTCTGTCGACCAGATGATCTGGGACGAAATGCACAAAGCGATACAATTTAGTGCGAGCCAAGGAGAAGTAGAAGTCCCCAGTGGAGTCGCCATTTTTGTTTACCTTCTTTAGGACCCAACGCTTGAACGTTGAAATAAATACCACTTTAAACAAAACAAGTTATTTAGCGATTTAAGTGTTGACCAGAAAGTCCTCGGCTCGATACTTCCGACACGGGAAGCGTATGTCATTAATTATACCCTATTGTCTCAGGACACACCTGGAAAGGATACAATACTAGTTCGCTTCAAATTGCATCATCTTAGAGAGAGGGGATATGTATATAGTAGTAAAATAAATGCACGACGCATGTTAAACAAAAGAATGTACATTTTATTCATTTTGTTCGTATTTGTTTACAATTTGATTGTAAATACATTGTCATTACAAAAGAATATAAATTACATAGAGTTCTTATTTGAGAGTTACATTGAAATACTTGGAGGTATTTTAAAGTCAACTTGGTAGAACTTGATGAGTATTGCCCTAATATTGGGGTCAAATCACTTCCTTTGAAGTACAATCAGGACACCCTAGGTGGGGTCTTCAGATATTTCATTTAAAATGTAAATATTACATCATTTGAAGTGAAGTGTAACACTTTATTTGAAATATAGATCACACTTCGTTTGAAGTGTAGGTGGGACACCCTAGGTGGGATCCACATCGCTTCATTTGAAGTGTAGATGGGACACCTTAGGTGTGGTCCACACCCTTGATAAAGAAACATATGTGTTTCTGTTTCAGGGGGCCTGTTTAGGGTCTCCCGAGGGACTGAGAGGGGGTCCCGAAGCCGCCGGGAGGCCTATTTAAGGACTCCCGATGGCTGCTCCTTAGCCAAAACAGAAACTCTTTTATAGAGTTTATTTAAATGAAACTCATGTATTTAAGTTTCATGCACATAATGAGAACATGAGATATCATTCTCAATGTTTAGTGCAAAATGAACATATGGATTTGTGTTTAAGGGTAAAATATGGCTTTGGGGGCCATGTTTATGTGATGAGTACAGTACTTTTGGCACTGCATTCACTGAAACAGACAAGCTTTGCATGTCTGATAAGTGAATAGGATATTCCTATTTACAAATGGGTTGAGAATAGAATTTCCCTATTCATGAAAGCCCTGAAGATGTAATTTAAATTTCAGGACTTGAATGGAGGATCCCATTCATATATGTCTATTATGGACATATATCATACATAGATATGTTCATGTCTAAAAATGAATAGGATTTTCCTATTCACACAATCGAGATACATGATTTTCATTTCTCGTGGATAGGGTCTTCCTATTCATATGTCAAAAGAAACAATTTCTTATGTCGTAAGAATATGGTTTTCCTATTCCACAGATATTCTGAGGACATATTTTCATGTCTCAGAAATGAATAAGATTTTCTTATTCACATATGTTTTTATATAGAAGGATATGGGGTTCTTAATCCACGTCCTTTGAAAAATAGTTTATCTATTTCTGTTAAATATACATGAAATAGGGTGGCTGATTCCAAAATATACAGAACATGGTTTAGCCTATGTTCTTAGTTCCGTTTATATTGGTCAAGAACACCTTTGTGTTCTAAATTTCTTCTTCCCTGTGAAGAGGTATAGCCATGACTTTCAAGCTTTTATTTAAGAGCATGAAACTTGAACATATTTACATCCTCGTATTTGATCATAGAGGAGGACAGAGAAAAGGAGATAAAAATAGGGATAGAGAGAAAGAAGAGTGAAGAAATGGAGTTATTTCATTTCTATATTCTCACATTCTTTTCTTCTTATTCTTTCTTAGCTTCTTCTATTTCAGAACTTTTATCACAGTTCTAAGGTTTTTTTAGCACCCAGGATTCTCCTCCTTTTCAGGTAATCACAAGAGGGGTATTTATACCACTCTATGAGTAGGGGAGTAGTGGTAACTACTCTCTCGATATCGAGAGAAGGGGGGTGGAAATCCCCTCATTATCTCCTGAAGAATATGTCAAACCTATTCTAGAGGAGGAAGTCCCGACCTTATTAGTGTTGGGACACCCAATTAGTGGTCTTCCGAGACCGGGAGAGGCCCTCTCGAGCTCGGGAGGAGGCATCCTGATAAGGGATGCCCCAAAACAACTCATTTTTAAGTTGTATTAAGGGGGACCTCCCTATGCAGGGGGTCCCACCAGTGATGAACAAGCTTCGGCTTGCTCTTGATCTTATTTTGATCAAAACTTGATCCCTAAGGTGTATTTTGTAAAAATACTTGTATAAGTATTTTTTATATTTGAAAGTTAAAATTTTAACTCCAACAGGAACATGTAATTTCTCTAACTGATATAACCCGTTCACTCTACAGCCTGTTCTAATCTTCCTTCCGGTGCTCGGATCCTGCACAATACAAAAATTAGATGAGAATGTGATTGTAGAACCAAAATTAGCAAGTTGGCTGACAGATAATAGATTCATGGTTAATTTAGGAACATGTAGTACTGAGGGAAGTGTAAGTATCCCAGATGGGTACGAGTGAGGTGTGATATCACCATACCGATTAATAGAAAGCAGCGAGCCATTTGAAGTGTGTATGTATGACAGGGGAATATTAGAGCAATCAATGAGAAATGACTTATCAAAATTCATATGGTATGAGGCATCAGAGTCAAATATCTAAGGAGTAGAAATACCAGATTAGGCAACTGATGCAACGCCATCAGTAAAGGAAGATGCTCTACTGATACCGAGACTCCTGACGATGAGACTGTTAATTTCAGCCAACTGAGCTATAGTCAGAGATCCTGAAGTTGACACCGAGGGTGCTTAGGGAATCCATTGAAATAGTGGCGGCGGCTGCAGTAGCACGAGTTGAGATGCTAACTTATGCTTCAATTTAACGCAATCCTCAACTGTGTGTGAACGCTTCTTGTAATACTTGCAAAAGAGATGACATGTGGCAGGAGCAGGAGAGGAAGTAGGAGCGTATGATGGTGTATGAGCCTTAGAACGATGTACAACTAGAGCTAGTTCAAAGGCCGTCTCAAAGGAAATGCCAATTGAAGTCAGTAAACCCAAACGAATTTCCTCAGATGCAAAAGAAGCGATAGCATCATAGAGTAAGAAGCGGTTCACGATGCAAAATCTGACCTCTTAGGGCTTCATACTACGGCTTGAGACGCATAGCAAAATGATAGAGTTTCTGGCGATGGCGGTGTCTATAGTATTTTACAAACAGGTTCCCAATGTGGCAGGAATAACAACCTCCATCAAATGTAGTTCCTCCCCTAAATCTGCGATATAAGCATAGAACTGCTGATACGTTGTGTTGCAAATAACAAATACAAATGTATTTGAGACAAATAGAAAAGTATTTGTTGTGTTGCAAATAAGATCCTATCAAGAACTTAGGTTAAAGTTAGGGTTCAAATCAAGGTTCGACAAAGAACTCAAGGTTAAGGTTCAAATCAAGATCCGATGAAGGACGCAGAGTATAGTTCAAATCGAAAAATACTTGTTTTAGCAACGATCTTTGGTGAAGAATCAATCGATGAGTAGTGATCACTGCTCTGATACCATGTTACAAATACAATATGTATTTGTTATGAATGCGAAAGAAAAATATAGAGGAAATATCCTTGATGATTGATTAACCTTACAACATACAATACTAGCACTATTTATAGTGTTACAGTTAGGGTTTCATCCTTAGGGTGTGAACATAATACAATCATGGTCCAAAAGCCTAATAGTGTATATAGAGTATACACCACAACTCAACAATGAGAATGCCCAAACAAAGACATCCACACTACTAAAATAGGGGGTTGCCCCTACGGATAATGAAATCTGCAGGGGCAGATTTATTTTGGCCCTACAGATTAGTCCATAGGGCTAGACGGTTGCCCTTACGGTCCCAGGAGTTTTGATTTAAAAATATTAAATCGTAATTTACTATTTTCCCCTACAGAGCCGCAAACCAATGACCTACGGACTAATCCATAGGAGCATCTAAATGGGGATTTAATAAAAAAAAAAGGCACAGAAATGCCCTACGCTTATTATCTCCTCTCGTGCGCGAAACTCCCAAAATCCCCAAATCTCTCGTTCCCGTCGCCGTTCTCGTCACCGTTCTCTCTCTTTCGTCGCCGATCTCGTTCCCGATCTCGTCGCCGTTCTTCCTCATCGCTGATTGCATCGATTGTCGACCACCGATTGATCGTCTCCTCCACCGCACAGATTAGTAAATCTTCAATTAAACAAATGTTTGATTATTTTAGGGCTAGGGTTCAGGGTTTGGGTACCGATGAAGGTTAGGGTTAGGCATCGGTTGGGGTTAGCGTTAGGGTTAGGGTTGGGGTTGTGGTTGGGATTAGGGATGGGGCTGGGGTTGCGGTTGGGGTTGGGGTTCGGCTGGGGTTGCGGTTGGGGTTGAGGTTGAGGTTAGGGTTAGGGTTGGGGTTCGGCTGGGGCTGGGACTGGGGTTGGGGTTAGGGTTAGGGTTAGGGTTGGGGTTCGGCTGGGGCTAGGGTTAGGGTTGAGTTGTGACTTTTAGGAAAATTTAACTCGATAAAGCAAAAAACTACCATTTTTGGTATCAGATACGGAATGGAATAGCGACGGGAAAGGAAAAGGTCTGAAGGTTGGCGTCGGTGTCGATGTTATAAGAGAGATGCCATTTTGACTGCGAGAGGAACAACAAATGAGGGTTATTATGAGATTAAACATTGTTTGATTTCGTTTAAGGATGTTGATTCTTCAGAAAATGGATTTGGATTGAGCTTACTTTTATGGGAGAGGATGAGATGGGAGCAAAAAAGAGGGGGTTTTGTTGGTGAAGAGAGAGTGGAGAGGATTGAAGAGATTTATAAAGGAGAAATTGAAGGGAAAAAATTTGGTTGTTATATGTTGGTAGAGAGATTTGTGGTCAAGAAAATGAATGGAAGCATTGTGTTCGCTTATGAGTTTAAGCACACAAACAAAGTAAGGGTCAAATGGGAATAAGTGTTTAGATTTGGTGATTTGAGTGTGAGGGATTCATGATTCTTTTGTATGAAATTATGTGGAGTTATGTGAGGTACTTAAATGTAATGAAAGTTTTTTTTTTATAGTATTGAAGAAAGTTTTTTGTGTTACTAATTCACTTGTTTTATTGCATATATGGGTATTAAGCTTCCAAACAATAAGATGATTATATGGCCTAGCTAAATTATGAATGATTAAGTGATTCATAGATGTAGTGATATCTATCAAAAATAAACTTTGGTATGAATTGCCTCAAATAAATATATAGATAAATATAGCTAAACATACTACTTTTCGAGCGGTTTTTATCGTTAAGCATAAGAATCAAATTTTTAATCTAAAAATACCCAAGGAAAATCTTTATGAATCGTAATATTTAGTTAACTTATTTTCTTTTACCAATGTTTGTTGTGACATTATGTTTATATCTTTATGTTTTAACTTTGAATGCATCTAGGCATGTATTATTTAGTTAACTTATTTTCTTTTACCAATGTTTGTTGTGAATCGTGATACTTCAAACTTATATTTTTCCAATTCTGTTTGATCTTCGTTAGTTTATTTGATATATATTTTTTCAACTTGAATTTATATTATATTCATCTTGTTTATTGATTTCTTTTCTATGTTGAAAGTATGTATCTCAATCTCAAGTCTAATGCATCTTAGTTCTTTAATACTCAATTCTTCATATATCTTATTCTCAAGTTGCAATTTGCAAGTAACTAAGCAAGTATTATTTCATAAGTTTAAAATCATGTTATATTAGTTACTTTATATTTTATTTAAATGCTTCGTATAGTTTATGTGACGAGAAAATTCAATCGTATGATAACCGATAGAAGCCTTACCCCCGACAGCCAAAACACACACATACAACAAGAATACACAATAAACGCATCATTAGAGAGTGATTCAAGATGTTCAAGTTAAAACTAATATATGATACTCGATGATAATATGAAACTTTCATATTCTCATCGATACTCATATATGAAACTCAAAGCGCCACTTAGTCCCCGTCTATCAGTTAACATACGTTCGATATTCGTCGTGATATAGAACTATACGAAAGTTGTGAAGTATCGGACGGTATAGCTCGATACTAACAACCGTCGTATAGTCTATATGACGAGAAGATTCAATCATATGATAACCGGTAGATTTGTCCCGTGTGGACAAGTTAGGAATGTATAAAGCAAACACCTTCATTCATTTGTGTTTTCATCTGTTTCGAGATATTTCGTCGGTACCTTTCTGCTGGTTCTCCGTGTACAAAGATAGATTAGATGTTCATTTCAACGTTGTTTCACAGGTTTGAAATGATTATCTATTCTATTACAGTATACTCGGAGAACAGCGGAGAGGTGCTACCGAAATTTACTCGAAACGGTTGAAAGCACAAGTGAATGGGTGTTCGCTCTATACATTCTTAATTGGATAGAAGCCTTACCCCCGACAGCCGAAACACACACATACAACAAGAATACACAACAAACGCATCATTAGAGAGTGATTAAAGATGTTCAAGTTAAAACCAATATATGATACTCGATGATAATATGAAACTTTCATATTCTCATCGATACTCATATATGAAACTCAAAGCGCCACTTAGTCCCCGTCTATCGGTTAACATACGTTCGATGTTCATCGTGACATAGAGTGCTCCGACCGTCTGCTTCGAAAGACGGGTTGTCTTCGGCCGATCATGAAGTTACGTGGATTAGAAATGATATCGATGATGAAATCCAAGTAGATATGTCTAATGCGTCCACGAAACGAAAAAGGTTATCAGTAATGTTATATTATTACTTCACATTTTACGATCTATACATATATAGTCAATACTTGTAATGATTGTCTAATGCGTCCACGAACCGTTTATCTAAATTTGATGACGATGACGGGAGCAGCGAGGGGCGGCAGGAGCTCCAGCCGCGGCACCGGAGAGCTGCGTAGGGAGCTTCAGAGGGTCGGTCTTGCACCCCGATCGGAGACCCCTTCGGATGCCTCCTTCCGTGTGGACTTTGCCACACCTCCAGTTATATTGCACGCATATCCATTTTGAATGTAATATTATAGATATTCATGCTTGTTCATGTCAAAATTACTTATATTGTCAATATTTGATTATCTAGCTGTTGGTGATGCGTCCACATCAGGGACAGAGGCCACTCCCGCACCTCCAGGTATGTTTATATATCATATAGTGCATGTATATTCATTTAGAATGCTATATCATAAATATACACACATTCCTTTTGCTCTTACTTAGATAATCATTTTTTTTATTGTCTAGCTGTAGGTGGTGCCTCCGCATCTCGGGCAGAGGCCACCACCACACCTGCGGGTATGTTTATATATCCTATAGTGCATGCATATTGATTTATAATGTTATATTATTGATCTACACATTCTTTTTGCAATTACTTATATAATATATTTTTAATTGTCTAATTATAGGTGGTGCGTCCACATCTGACGCAGGGGCCACTCCCGCCACTTCCGTACCCTTCGCTCAGTCCGTAGGTTAGTATGAATAAATATAAAATATTTATTCATTTTACATATTCTCTAAAAAATAAATATGAACTTCATGGAAATTTAGCATCAATGTTTATTTTCTAGTTGGAGGGGATGCCTCCGCATCCGGGTCACCGGCTGTTCCTCACCGGAGGAACTATCGTCCCGCTCGTGCTGCTGCCCGGGCCCAGGCTCGTGCTTTAGTCACCGGAGGTATATATCACACTTCAATTTTCGTTAAACCTTGATTTCTTAATACAACTTTGTCTTAATATTGATTGTCTTGATATTTCTTGCAGACGCAGGGCCTCCCCATCCCCAGAGAAGGACTCGAGGCCCGAATCAGTCCCACAAGCTGAGGCTCGACAGAGCTAGGGGGGCAGCATTCCCCCTCTTTTTTACCCCTGATTATCGCTATACCGGTGATCATGCCGAGAGGTTCGGCCGGTATATAGGGGATGAGAGCCGGCTCGTGAAGAACTATCCACTTCACGTTGAGTGGGACGACCAGCACCGGTGCTCATTCGCCCTCTTCTGGGATCAGGCTCGGGTATTAATATATATTTTCATTTGATTTATCCAATATATTTATTATTAACACTTGCAATCTAATAACAATGTTTTTTTCGTATTTTCAGTTGGATTACGATTTTCAGCCTGTACCCGACCCTGATCACCCTGGGAGGGTGCTCGATCTTCACGCTCTGTACAATGGCCTGATGAAGAACATGCAGACGAAGGTCCGATACAACAGGAATGAGCTGAAGACCGACTGCTACTCCCTGTGGATGGCGACCCTTATTTATAGTAGTGCCAAGGGAAAGACATATAGTCTGAAGTGCTTAAGCTGAATTCAGATGTGGGATCCACGATTATCCCTAATAGTAAATGCAAATGCCTTTACTCGTCTCTACTCATCAATGCATAAACCATATAATAATCTAAGTTCTAAAATAAACAGTGCAATAAGATAGTTGAATGAACTTCTTAAGTCTAAATCTAAAATACATATCAATATCTCAAGTCCATATCAATGGGACAAAAAGTGTGTGTGGGGGGGGGGGAAGGGGGGGGTGGTGGGGTGGGGGGGGGCATGACATGATCCTCAACCTGTAGCACACTGCTTTGAGTGCTTTCACATTCATTCAATTGGATATATATCATCCCGAATTTGTGGGACCTAAGTTGCATGTTGGCATCACATGGTAAGTATAACCCAAAAAATATTCCATATAACCTTTTTCGGTTATAAAATTAAAAGGACTAGATTGCGTACCTCATAAAACTAACTTATGATTACATGATAATACCCAAAAAAATCGTCTATGTATCTTCTTTCACTTATAAAGTTAAAACACAACATCATAGTACTCACAAAACAATCTTACTATGGCTGAAAATTTTCAGTTATATCATCCTGTTGCTGCTCCTGTTTCTCTCAGATGATTTCCAAAAATCTCTCATGTGATCCAATTAAATTCAATGAAGAATTGGTAATTGATTTTTGACCGTATTAGTTGTAATAAATTTTATTCCCATTATGTAATACCTTATCATATTTAAGATTAGTGGGAATAAATGAGTGATAAAGATGTTAAGCAGGTTATGCTTATATTTTTTTAAGCAATCATCAATCACATAAGCGTATTTGGGATCTAGATCTGTGTTCTAAAAATTTCATTAAAAGTGATCTAATCGCAGATTAGCAAACAGACTTTGGCCAACCTATATTTAATTAATTATTTTAGAATATAAAAAAACATATGCATGATTAGTATACTAATTCATCTTGTTCTTATCCAAATTATGAATTGCTTTAAAAGCATGCTGTCAAATTTTCTAAGTACTCTGAACGAAGAGATAATGTTATTATATTTTGACTTAGCATAGTAGTGTTGGTCTTCCAACAATATAAATAAAATATAAAAGCAAACAAATAAATTGAAAAGAAATTCTATATTCTTTAATTTGAGGAAAACTGTATGTTCAATTAGCTTCTGAGCACCATGTATAAACAGACTGTATCTATCGTTAAGCAATTTTGTTTGACTCTTTTGTTACCTAAGCTTGAATGTTCACAATCACGAATTAAAATAATATATCTTGTATTTTCCTTTGAAACATTTGTATCCTTTTTACCTAGAAAAAACCAATAAAGAAGATAAATTTTATGAGAAGAAAAAATGCCGTGAATTTGAGTTAATTTATTTATCCTATTATTTTGATCGATGCCACTTTCTATATATAGAATCCTAAAAGTAGAAGTTGTTCTGGATAATTACTTTCAATAAAAAATCACCCTTAACCATGATTATCCCTACTTGACCTTTATTTCCTTCATATCCATCATTATTTGGTGAGATTTGACATGAACTTTTGGTGAGAAAAGCCAAATTTCATGGGAAAAAACTTCGACCAAGGTGGTAAAAAGCTAGTTTTAGAACATTAGTAGCTTTGGCATGCAAACATAAATAAAAGCTGTACGCATGGGAACATGAACTTTGATTGACCATTATATATGGCCTCACATGCAACTTGTGTGGTGAAAGTTTATAGTTACTCAGAAAACTTTTCCATATATTTAATAGCAAATAGCATCACTTTTTCTTTCTTCTCGTGATCCCATATATAGCCCAAAACTTCTTTAGACTAGGCATCTGTGATATACATTAGCCCATTCATGACAGCATGCATGTGAGTTAATAAAAGTGTTCCAAGTATTTTCGAAACTGACACAAGAGGCTAAATTATAATTAATTAAGCCTTCATGCATGTTAAGGCGCGCATGTGAGGATATGCCAAATCTACACATAGTAGTTTGAACATCATTAACATAGGAGTCAAGAAACAATAATTTAGTCCAAGTGGACTAGAAGTGGGTCTGGGACATGTGAGTTTCCATTAAGATGCGGGGCATCTCTTGTTAGGTTATGGCTTTTATTTTGTTAGGCATATATGGAGATGGTCGATTTCATCATATATAGTTATTGGTTTAATTTGAACTACTTGGCCCAATATCATGTTAGTACAGGTAATGCCAGAACAATGCCTTTTGGGAGGATCATTTTGATATGATTCATTAATATTTCAGAGCCCAATCATTTAATTTTTAAATACATATTCTAATTTTAAATATATAATATTAAAGTTAGCAAGTGGATGACAGATGACGGTGGAAGGCTGGTAGCCATAAGGGAAGGCGAACCGATGGCAGACGGTTATCAAGGTGATCGGCGATGATATTACTGGGTGACGACATCCAGTGGATGGTTACTGATGATGGTCGGTTGATCTCGTCGGCTGACTGACGGTGGCAGTATAGGAATAAGAACCTTAATTCGACGGGAGGTTTTAAATTGGAACGGAAGACCGTTGTCGCGGTTAATTTTGTCGTTGTAGGCCTAATTTGACGGTCGCTACTCTTTGAATTAGACTTATCTAATTCGACGGGTAAACCGTATCGAATTAGATGTTATTTCGACGTGTCGGTGATGTCAAATTATACACTATTTTATACGAATAGAATATTATTTAAAAATATAATAATATTTTTTAAATCTAATTCGACGGGTATACACCGTCGAATTAGACTTATTTCGATGGGGAATACCCGTCAAAATAGATGTAAACAGCAGGAAAAAAAAATATATCTCAAAACGGAAAATCTGGAATTTCAATTATAATCCAATATCAATTCAAATATCGATTACAATCCGATATCAATTCAAATTTCAATTATAATGCAATATCAATTCAAATATCAATTACAATCCAAATATCAATTAAAATTCGATATCAATTCCAATACAGTCCTAAAATCATATATGTACATGAAGTTAGAAATGAAATTACGAGGGAGGTCGATCACGGGGAGGGAGAAAGTCGATCACAAGGAGAGCGCATCATCTTTTTCTAGAAGGTAAAGCCCTGCCACTACTAAAATAGAGGGTTGCCCCTACGGATAACGAAATCCGTAGAGGCAGATTTAATTTGGCCCTACGGACTAATCCGTAGGGCCAAAAGGTTGCCCCTACGGTCCTTACATATTAATTTAAAAATATTAAATCGTAAATTGTTGTTTGTCCCTACGGAGCCGCAAACCAAGAACCTACGAACTTATCCGTAGGGGCATCTAAATAGAGATTTAATTAAAAAGGCACAGATCGATCCCTACGCTGATTACCTAAATATTATTTTCCCGTCGCGCGCGAACCCAAAATCCCCAAACCTTCGTCCCCGCCGATCGCCTGTGTTTCGTCGCCGTTCTCGTCGTCGCCAGCGCAGGCCGATTCGCTATCGCCACCGCCTGGTTCTTCCTCATCTCCGTTTTCGTCATCGCCTCCTTTCGTCATCGCCTCCGATCGATCATCGCCTCCACTGCACAGGTTAGGAAATCTTAAATTAAACAAATTTTTGATTATTTTAGGACTAGGGTTCATGGTTTGGGTACCGATGAGGCATCGGTTGGGGTTAGCGTTAGGGTTAGGGTTGCGGCTGGGGCTGGGGCTGGGGTTGCGGTTGCGGTTGGGGTTGGGGTTGGGGTTAGGGTTGGGGTTGTGGGGTTGTAGGGTTGCTAGGCACGCGCACAAGGGTCTACGAGGCATCAACCATGCCCGATTAAAATTTTAGCCGTGTCGAACAACCCGAAGCCGGACCTTTAAACTAGGGTTTAGGCGAAAACAAGCATGTTAAACGTTTTAACACTAAGTGAAAGGAATTACAACCTTTGTAGATCCGGTCCTCCACTAAAATAGCTCCGTGTAGATGTCCCCATCGCTGCGATCGTGAACTCCGGACTCTAGAGAAGCTCCACAAGAAAAACGAACGTACTTGCTTCGATGACTTCGAGGCCAAAGATAATCTACGTCGGGGAGACACTAACTCAAGCTATTCCTTCACTAGGTCATAAACTTTGTGAAGAGAACACACTCTACTACATGGCAAGTGGTAGAGGATGAAGAAGTAAGAACTGGGCTCACTTTAGAATTGATTTTCTCACTCTTTTTCTCATTGCACCATTGGAACTAGTAAGCTTTTGGATGGAGCTTGATGATGAAGAAAAAAGAAGAAAGAATAATCCATCCAAATGAAAACTTATCCTCTCAATAAAGTAACCATGGGTGAGTTAAGCTATCATGCTTAACTCATGTAGAGAATTAACCAAAGCATGAGGTTAAGGGTTGGGTTAACTAAATATCCATAAGAATGGCAAAAGTGTTGACTTTGTCAATGTTTCCACAAGTTTCATGAAAGATTAAGAACTTTGACAAAGTCTTTCTCTTTTGTTATTCTTAAGATATAAACTAAACCCTAATCTTTATCCTAATCTTGGTATAAGTCTCATACACCCATCTTTGATGTATCATCAAGTATGATACAATCATATGTATACAAATATATATCACATATACACTTATGCACAATCAAGTGAGAAAATAAATCTTAAGTGAGATAATACTAGTTAATGCAATGTAATATATCAAATATATAATTATGCATTAAATTATTAAATCAACTCTTGATTTAATAACCCGGCTATAACCGACTAATATCATGTGTAACAACTTATCGAATCAACACTTGATCCGATAACCCGGCTATATCGCATACAACCGATCAATGTCACGAATCGCGAGAATAGAATACGGTATCTCATATCGTATTAATCTCGGTCCCGCATATATCACATATGTGCTCCTACTCCGTTTCGCTTGAGCCAGGAAACCCCTGTGTAGGACTCTAAACACTCGTCAATACGCCGGCAGTAGGTGATGATCACATCAAACACCTACAAGCCGCAAGCGGTCTGCTAAACGTAACGGCCACCCGGGTATTGAGCGATCGGAAGATCAACAAGCAAGCCCGCTAGTTCTCCTATGAATCCAATCAGTAACACTCCCGTACAGTCCAGTCTCGTCGTCTGATATGTCACATATCTCGCCTAGGGGTGGTAAACGTCAAACCCCAGTAGCTCGATAAGTCGTGTCGATATGAGGTCCATAACAGTTCGAGAAACTACTGGTAACACTTACCAGTAAATCTCAGCAACCCTGGCCAGGGATTTCCGTTTATAGCCAATCGAACACAGCACAACATCAACTCCCTATACCGGGAGAGACGAATCCCCTCTTATTGCTCATTGCCTCCATGTGATTCGGGACTGTACCCAAAAACCACCATTTTGCACGCCCTCTTGGACGTGGTAAGGTGGAAATCAAAGCACAGTGGGAATCACACAAGACTCTATAACGATCTCGGATCAACAGACTACTCTGTACCAGTATCACCAGAGAACTGCCATCTGACGTGAGGTATAATACCATCTGGAAGTTCTCGGCGAGTCCGTCCAGTGTACCCAGTCTCAACTGAGCACCCGTACACCATCCTTGATGTCAAACACCGATGGATATGGGATCATCCATTGCCCATCATATGGGTCAAGATGCGTATGCGCCAGTCTACTCTGGTGCATCGATGCCCTGTCTCGATACACCCACGACTAGGGACCTTGAAGGATGTACTTATGGACTACCATATCCCCACTAGTATGATCCGCATCATAGTCCAGATAGTTAAGTACACATCCTAAGGGCTTTACCAACATGTAACAGAGAGACAATCAGTATACACGTTAAGGTAAAGAGTAACCAGATAGCATACTATCATGTCGAGCAAGAAAGTCCTCCCTATATATGTCCAAGCATCCACTACAATATATATCGTATGTACAGTAATGGCCTCTAGGGCATACATATAACTAACAGGGGTTCGGCTGGGGCTGGGGCTGGGGTTAGGGTTAGGGTTAGGGTTGGGGTTAGGGTTAGAAACCACTTCTTGACATTATTGATAGCAAAGCTTAATTCATCATGATTATTTGATTCATAATGCCATTTCCAGCTTTAGTTAGTATGTTCATTTTGTTATTGCGGTAACGATAAAAGCCCAGTCGGGTTTGATTCAAATCCAACATTTCCGTGATTTTTCGCAAGCCTGATCGAATCTGATCAGACCATTACAAAATTAACCACAAATTTTTTTATCAGATATGGGCTTAGCTTTGATAAAATGTTGTGGTTAACGGCGATAATGACTACGAGTAGATTTAAACGAACATACATAGAGTCTATTAATAACGAATCAGGACATGATGGAAAAGAAAAACGGATTCATACAGACGACATCAAAGTTTTGGAAAAGGGGTTGTTGTTCTTGTTGAACAAATCATTGATGAAAGAGGCAACTATATATTTCGACTACTCAATTGATTTAATAAAAAAATGTGGAATCAATATGCCTGATGGATACGAAGCATATCTTAATAGTTTTGTAATATAAGGAGCTTTGTAAATTATAATGTTATCCAATTTAGGAAGGATTAATTAGCTATATATAGAAAGATGGAGGACTTGTTCAATTATTTATAGAAGGAATTTCTTTTAAATAACTTTGTGAAAATATATAACATTGTTTACAGCTTTTACACTTTTCAATAATGTTCATACAACGTGACATGATATTTTCTTCTTGCTATTGTACTAGTGATCCAATTTCAAACCAACCTTCAGAATTTGCATTCTAATAATAGAGTTATAAAATTGTTGCCTTTTTAATATTGAAGATACATTGATATTGAGCAGAGACTTAAAAGTTTCCTAGAAATCTTGACGGATACGATGTTTAAATATCGTTGTTCGTACCACAAAAACATCATGATTATTTGATTCATAATTTGTAGGAAACCATTTGTTGACATTATTGATAGCAAGGCTTAATTCAAACAAACGCATCATTAGAGAGTGATTCAAGATGTTCAAGTTAAAACCAATATATGATACTCGATGATAATATGAAACTTTCATATTCTCATCGATACTCATATATGAAACTAAAAGCGCCACTTAGTCCCCGTCTATCGGTTAACATACGTTCGATGTTCGTCGTGACATAGAACTATACGAAAGTTGTTAAATATCGGACGGCATAGCTCGATACTAACAACCGTCGTATAGTCTATGTGACGAGAAGATTCAATCGTATGATAACCGATAGATTTGTCCCGTGTGGACAAGTTAGGAATGTATAAAGCAAACACCTTCATTCACTTGTGTTTTCATCCGTTTCGAGATATTTCGTCGGTACCTTTCCGCTGGTTCTCCGTATACAAAGATAGATTAGATGTTCATTTCAACGCTGTTTCACAGCTTTGAAATGATTATCTACTCTATTACAGTGTACTCGGAGAACGGCGGGGAGGTGCTGCCGAAATTTACTCGAAACGGTTGAAAGCACAAGCGAATGGGTGTTCGCTCTATACATTCTTAATGGGATAGAAGCCTTACCCCCGACAGCCGAAACACACACACACACAACAAGAATACACAACAAATGCATCATTAGAGAGTGATTCAAGATATTCAAGTTAAAACCAATATATGATACTCGATGATAATATAGAACATTCCTATTCTCATCGATACTCATATATGAAACTAAAAGCGCCACTTAGTCCCCGTCTATCGGTTAACATATGTTCGATGTTCGTCGTGACATAGAACTATACGAAGGTTGTTAAATATCGGACGGTATAGCTCGATACTAACAATCGTCGTATAGTTTATGTGACGAGAAGATTCAATCGTATGATAACCAATAGATTTGTCCCGTGTGGACAAGTTAGGAATGTATAAAGCAAACACCTTCATTCATTTGTGTTTTCATCCGTTTCGAGATATTTTGTCGGTACCTTTCCGCTGGTTCTCCGTGTATAAAGATAGATTAGATGATCATTTCAACATTGTTTCACAGCTTTGAACTGATTATCTATTCTATTACAGTGTACTCGGAGAACAGCGGGGAGGTGCTGCCGAAATTTACTCGAAACGGTTGAAAGCACAAGCGAATGGGTGTTCGCTCTATACATTCTTAATGGGATTGAAACCTTACCCCCGACAGCCGAAACACACACACGTAACAAGAATATACAACAAATGCATCATTAGAGAGTGATTCAAGATATTCAAGTTAAAACCAATATATGATACTCGATGATAATATGGAACTTTCCTATTCTCATCAATACTCATATATAAAACTAAAAGTGCCACTTAGTCCCCGTCTATCGGTTAACATACGTTCGATATTCGTGGTGACAAAGAACTATACGAAGGTGGTTAAATATTGGACGGTATAACTCGATACTAACAACCGTCGTATAGTCTATGTGACGAGAAGATTCAATCGTATGATAACTGATAGATTTGTCCCGTGTGGACAAGTTAGGAATGTATAAAGCAAATACCTTCATTCACTTGTGTTTTCATCCATTTCGAGATATTTCGTCGGTACCTTTCCGCTGGTTCTCCATGTACAAAGATAGATTAGATGTTCATTTCAACGTTGTTTCACAGCTTTGAAATGATTATCTATTCTATTACAGTGTACTCGGAGAACAGCGGGGAGGTGCTGCCAAAATTTACTCGAAACGGTTGAAAACACAAGCGAATGGGTGTTCGCTCTATACATTCTTAATGGGATAGAAGCCTTACCCCCGACAGCCGAAACACACACACACAACAAGAATACACAACAAACGCATCATTTGAGAGTGATTCAAGATATTCAAGTTAAAACCAATATATGATACTTGATGATAATATGGAACTTTCCTATTCTCATCGATACTCATATATGAAACTAAAAGCGCCACTTCGTCCCCGTCTATCGGTTAACATACGTTCGATAATTTATTCTTTTCAACGACAAACGCACACACAAAGCATATACACGGTTTTCTCCTTTGTCAGTAACTATCCCGTTCTTAGATTTCTCAATATAGCCACCATAACCTATAATTTATATGTTATACAGTCTAACATGGCCCATGAGTACGTCAGAGTTAAGGACTGGATGTATGTGGATTGGCAACAACGTATGCAACCTAAGTTTGTCGCGGGAGTTGCTGCTTTTATTGAATTTGCACACACACATAATAAGATCGTGATAGAGAAGATTCTCTGCCCGTGCGATAGATGTGGCAATAAGTACCGGCAGAAGGTAGAATTAGCAGAGCTTCATATCGTAAAATATGGGTTGCTAGATTTTATACAACTTGGAAATATCATGGGGAAGAAGAAGAACGCAGTAATGCGGCAGAAGAAGAAGGAGAACACGATAATGCGGCAGCAGAAGAAGGAGAAGACGGTAATGCGGCAGAAGAAGAAGACAGTAATTTATTTCCATCAGAAGAAATGGAGAATATGGTAGAGGCTGCCCTAGGTGAATCTATTCGTACCGAAGATGACATTCCTTCCGGTCAAGGACCGCGTGCGGATAAATATGAAAATTTCATGAATGATACTAGAAAACCAATTTATGAGAATACAAAGTATTCCACCCTCTCATGGTTCGTCCAACTTTTCCAGATTAAGTGCCTAAATGGATGGAGCAACAAATCATTCACAATGCTTCTTTTATTCTTGAAAGATTCTATGCCCCCGGGAAATAACGTGCCCGACAGCTAGTACGGAGCCCAGAAGATGATATCTGATTTGGGTCTAAAGTGCGAGAAAATTCAAGCATGTCCTAAAAATTGCGTGTTGTACTGGAAAGAGAATTCAGTTTTGAAAGAGTGTCCAACATGCGGAAATGCCAGGTATAAGCCGAAAGATTCTGATAAGAAGCCTGATATACCTGTCAAGATAGCACGATACTTTCCCATAACGCAGAGGCTACAGAGGCTATTCAGGTGCAAGAAAACAGCCGAGGCAATGATTTGACATCACCGTGCTCCTCCAAGTGAAGATGGAAAAATGAGCCATCCAAGAGATTCACCAGCATGGAAGGATTTCGATAGGAGGCACGCAATATTCAGTAGCGATCCTCGCAATGTCTGGCTCGGACTGGCTAGTGATGGCTTCTGTCCATTCAACTATATGGCTGGAAGTCACAGCCGAGACAATGATTTGTAGTCGCATGCGATTAAAAGCTTAAAATACATAATTTAGTACATATAGTATTTATATGTTTATATATTATTAATTTAGGGTTATCGAACTTACTGGAGGTACTAGCTCCCCTCGTTGTGCATGCAAACGGATTAGACGAAGATTCTGGGCCGTGCTAAAGCCACTAAATGGATCACCAGCGGGAGAGGAAGCGGGGGCCGATCAGTGTGAAGAACTGCCGATATCCGGCGTCCGCACAGTCTGAAATCCATCATACGTGAGGTCTTGGTCCTACGTGACGTCTACAATGCCACGTCGTCTGCTCGACGATACCTAAGAGGTGGATGCCCAGTCAGCCTATAAGGAGCATTACACTGGACGAGAGGGGTTTTGGCGGACACATATTGGACTCTCGCGTGAGTATCTAGTCGATACGATGTGAAAGCGAACGCACAGTCTATGCCCGTCATCAACCGGATGTCTTTGTTCCCTCTCCATCTCCTCGATCAATCGGTCTTTTTCAGCCGCCATCACCTCCTGTTTAGAGAAGAAACATATTACTGTCGTTCTAATAGCTACACAATAATTATTCTGCAATAATTAAGAAACGCGACATTAGTAGAGTCTTACATATTTCTCCTGAGCCTCAACCGATGCAGGTGTTCCATTGACCCCACCCATCACATCCTGGAAATGGGTTTCGCGTAAAAATCTGGCCCTGAAGACTTCGATCCTATCAGGGGTTCCTCCATCATGACTTTCTTGCTGCATATTACATTTAGAAAGTTAACACATAAATTTCTAAGATATTTTTTGAATGTATTAATATAAAATATTGAATGTCGAAACTTATGTATTCGACGCAAAAATGTTGGAAACTCTTGTTCCCTCCCCTGTAAATATTTTGCAACCCAGCACGAGATGCTTTACCCCGTGCGCATCTCGTGCACTTCTCTCTTGCAGTTATATCAAATATTGTTTATTGAGTTGTTAAAAAAAATAAAAAGGTATCATCAAATGACATACCCTAAACTCTTCGCTAAAGAAATGCTCGACCAAGACACACCAGCATGCGTCGGATCAATGTGGATCTGGTTTCATCGCATACATCTCCTCCGGTGTATTGGTGGATTCAAGTTTTTTGAAGACCTTGTACTTATGGGCTCTCTAGTTCTTCGCCATATTCTTAAACAGCTTATCGTGAACTTCTCGTTCATCGATAACCGCTTCAAGACCTTCTTTGTCATACAACCGAAAATCAAACCAATTCAGTAAAACATGATAATTCATTATCGTATGGATAGACGTATTTAAACAAATCAAAATACAGTTCAGTATTAAATAGTATAAACAAATCCCATCATGACCTCCCATAAAACAATGTTCTTCTGAACCAAATCTGTGCTTTCCCACTCTAGGGCCACATACTCTCCATCGCCGTCCTTGATCACAGGACACATGTGTTCCTCACTGTTCACTATACACATCATATTCTTCGCTTCTTTGCAACTCGAATGAGTAAGGTCCCATGTGTATGAAAGGTACGCAATCAGCTTGTCGGGGTATGTGGCATTCTCTTGTAGATCATAGTAGTGTGTGTGGGTCTTCTCATACCCCGTGTCCATTTCTTGGAAGGTGGTCTCTCATTCCCTGTATCCTGATCGGTCCTATCATCACCTGACATATCTAAAACAACTTCACGGTATATAGTTCTATATGTTAGAGAACAAAATAATAGTAAAAATTAAAAACAAAATAATAGTAAAAATTAATGCTGAAAAGAATATCATACGGGAGCAACAAATGCTGAAAATAATATGCTGAAAAATAGATAAAATGCAGGACATCATTTACGTAGATGAAATTTAGGACATATGATAGAGCAATAATGCTGAAAAGAATATCATACAGGAGCAACAAATATGTAAGTTTCACATTACTTATATTAGTTAAGATGACAGAGCAATAATACTAAAAAGAATATCATAAAGATGCAATAAATTGTAAGTTTCACGTTACTTAAGTTATGAATATCATACAAGAACGAGTAAAATATCAAGATTACATCGAAATGATTCATACAAGAACTGAAAATCAATACCAGAATTACAGTTTCAAGTCTTCACGCGTAGTTTTAAGTCACGAAGATAACCATACGTATATAACTGATAGACGGATTCTAAAGCGCAATATTTTATCAATGTGAGATACTCAATGACGATATGTATCATCGAGTATCATGCACATAATTAGATTAGTTTGATGGTTATCGTTTCAATATCGTCGGTTTGAAGTATTTAGTTTAGGGTTTTGGAATTTTCATTTTGAATGGTAAATTGGTCAAACGATTGATACTAATAACGAAGTATTTGGATTAATTGAAATAAACACGCATCTATACAACGACCATTACATAAAGGTAAGTCTCACGAAGTATCTAGTTTAATAACGAAGCATCTCGATTAGAATTAAATGGTCAATTGGTTAATTGATTATTAACTATGTAAATTAGGACCATGTGGTTTTCGATTTAATTAATATTTAATTGATGATTTAATCTAGGTATAGGGACTTAGTCTGAGTTTAGTGGTTAGAATTAAAAGGGGTAGAGTGGTATACCGGAGATCGACGTATATAGAATGCGAAGAAAGAGCGAGCAATCACGCCGACGTCAACTCTACAATCACATAAATTTTTTAATTACTTTGTCTTAATATTTCTACACAAATCTTCCAATGTAAAGAAATTAACTAAAATTAATAACAAATAAACTTCGAAAATTGAAACTTTATAAAATTTATTCATCTAATTCGTCGCCGATTTCACGTCGAAATAGATGCGGTGGACGATATCCGCGAAGAAGAGAATCTTGGATGTAGATCCGGTCGGAGGAGAGATGGCCGGTGAAAGGGGTGCTCCGTGAAGGGGGTGCTCGGTGGTGGAGGGTGACGGTGAAGAGGAGGGGCTCGGGGTTGACGAGGAGGAGGCGACGACGAGGTCGACGAGGAGGAGGGTTGGGAAGGAGGAGGAGGCAACGAGGTCGACGAGAAGGAGGGCTCGGCAAAGGTGGAGGGCTCTAGAAGGAGGAGGGCTCGGCGAAGGAGGAGGAGGCGATAAGGCCGACGAGGAGGGATCAGGAATTTTTTGCGGAGGAGGAGGAATTGGGGATAAATTGGAGTGGGGAAAGTAATTTTTCTTTTGGTGGGGTGGGGTGGGAGGGAGGGAGGAAGGAAAGGGCTGATAACGGGCTAGATTTGTTGATTTTGTTAACCTCTAATTCGACATGGGACTCGTGTTGAAATAGATGTTGATCAAACTCAATAAATTTTTAAATATGATACTGTATTTTGACGGGAGCCTCGCGTCGAAACAGGGCACAAGAAGGGCCTAGTTTCTTGTAGTGTGGTGGCAAACAACATACAAGTTGTCGACTGTGGACAACAATGGCTGAGTGAGGACATGCATTTGTAGCTGGAAATCGTTGGTGAGCAGTGCGGGAATGTCAGTGGCAAGCAATTGGAGGACGTGAGCGAGGCAACGGCGGCGATCACTGAAGGGCGGGAGCTACTCATTGATTATATTTATTTTAGATATTAATTTAAAGATTTTTGAAATCGATGAGGTATGAAAGAATTTTGAAGTACAAAATTTTCATTCATGTTTGTAATATAATTTGTATGAAGAATTAGAATAAATCTAATTACAGCATTTCAATTAACAGCTACAGGTAACAGGACCTTTTAAAATACTCATTATAAATGATTTGGTGATACAGAAAAACACACTTTCCAACTTTATATGCTAGCGTTTTTGGCACCGTACATTTGCATGTAATTATATAAATTTTATTTAAATTTCTACATTAATTTAACTACGTGCATAATACTTGTAAAATAATAATGACATGACAATTTCCTTACGTGTATCGCACTTGTAAAATAATAATGACATGACATTAATTCCGCGAATTGCACATAAATCAATAGTGTTTTTTGTTTGATATTTTTGAAAAAATAATCAGGGCCTGTTTGGTTGCAAGGTTATGAAATTTGTATTCCAAAATAGTACGGTTGAAAATTTCTGGATTTGGTAATTTGTTATTTGGTTGGTTTTGGATTTCTTGTATTGGATTTGTAGATTCTTGTAATTTTTGTTTGGTTGGTGAAAATAAAATGGGATTTGGATTTGAGGATTGTATAGAGAGAGATAGAGAGAGAGGATTATTAAATAAACAAAGTACACGGGTCTTATCTAAAAGTACAATGAATAGTGCCAAATCCTTGAAAATCCTTTAAAAAAATTTAGGATTCAAGAATTCTTGTTTTGTGGTGGGCCCTCCAGAAAAAACAAAGAAATCCTAAACACAAAATTATGGAATCTTAAAATTCCACAATCCAAATCTATACTAATCCTGCAGTCGAACAGACCCTGAGGCGCCGCACCAACTTGTCTCTGCTGTCTACGACAGAAGTATAGAAATGATTTGATTGCAAATGATATGACACCAACACTCCTTTAATTATTGAAAAGTACTTTTTTGAACCTGCCTGCTAGGCTGGTACAAAAGTCACTCGGGCCTTCAATTGGAGGCGAAAACAATGAGGCCCTCCCGTTGGACCCCTGTTTGTTGTCCCTGGCCTTTAACAGGAGGCTAGGTACTTTTCCTATATTACCCTTATTGATTTAGGGTACCTATAAACGAGAAGAGCATTAAATTTACGGTTGTTTCGGTACCCATACCCCTTTAGGAGTTTTTGAACTTTATGGATTTGCGTTTAAACTCACGATGGGCGTAGAAAGATCTCTTTCAGCAATTAGGCATATCTTGTACGGTAAGAATAAGTAGAGACATGGTTAAGCCTTTGAAGTCGTTTCATCTAAAAAGAAAAAAAAAAGATGTTTAAAAGTATGTTTGATAGAGTGAAAGTGGAAGTAAAAATGCAAAATTAAAAGAAAGTAGATACTTCATATTTTTTCGAACAAGAAAGTAGTGTGTGTGAGTGTGTGAATAGTGGATTGAGAGAGCGCCATAATCACAATATTTTTCTTTTGGAAAAACTGTATAATTACCTAGGATTTTCTCAATTTTTCTAGCTTAGCTTAAATGCTAGAAAGCAGAGAGACTTCAACTCATCATTGTTCGTATTGTTTGGGATCAACCAAACAAGTGGTGACATTTTCTGATAATTTTAGTTTTTACTATTTTCTTACTTTTCTATTTCTTTCTTCTCATCATGCCATATATATAAATATGAGAATAACAACATAATTGCAATATACAATGCATCATGCACAATGGTCTACATGTGTGTGACATGTGCATTTTGGACGGCTTTTTTAAGGCGACCCTTGGCTCTTGGGCACTTGGCATCTTGGAACTTGGATATTTAGATCATTCTTTTTTCCTTTTGGTTGACGTGAAAAACAACTTGAACGAAAAATTTAAATGCAAAGTTGTTAATCCAATTTGAATTAGAAATTTCGGTTTTAAATAAGGCCAGAAGGGGCCAGCAATGGCCTGACCTAGTCCTCTGCGGGCCATAGGGTTTTAATTGGGGCCTGTAGTGGTCTGGATCAGGCCGCTACGGGCCTCTCTACGTCTTTATATGATTTTTTAAAAGCTGTCTTACAAAGGATGCAACCGTTTTTTGTTTTTTGTGATTCGAGGCCATATAAATGGAACCAAAATGTTTCACTACTTCACTGCTTCTTCTCTATTATTTCTTCATTGTTAGAATAAAATTTTGAAGTTTCTTCGAGTTTTGCTAATCAGAGAAACTTCAGTCGTTGTAGGATCCTTGTATGCAACCTTTTGCAAACTCATTTTGATTGGAGATAGGTAATTCCTTGAAAAAAACTTATTGCATGAGACATGAGCATTCACACTTAAACCCAACAAAATTGTAGAACTTGAAATAAATGCATTACCCCGAAATAAATGAATGAATTTTAAATCAGTGCAGCACAACCAAGTAAAATACCTGCCGGAATCAATCCAGAAGGTCATAGCTCAATAGGTAGAAAATCATGTCTAGTTTCCAACACAAGAGACAACTCATCATTTGGAGTTTCTTAATTGGAGTTATGAAAAACCATAAGGTGCCCATATAAGACTACACACTGCCTGTTTCAGTTTCGAAATTTATTTATTCTATAGCTTCACCTATGGCTCGAAGAGTTGTTTCAAACCTATAATTGTGTATGTTTACTGTTGACACATGGTTAATGATCGAAGAATTTGATAGAAGAAGCAAATGACATGAGTACAATGGACGTTGATACTCTCATCGGTAAATTAAAAACCTATGAGATGCAAATTGGAGATATCAAGTTAAAAGAAGACAATCAATGCAAGAATATCGTTCTAAATGCATCAACAAACAAGATCAAAAAATCTCATCCATCAAGCGACGAAGCGAATGACGATGAAGAAATGGAAAATATTGCAAGGCACTTTAAGAGATTTCTTAAAAATAGAGACAACTCTCTAAAAAAATAGTTGAGTTCAGAGAAGGGTTTGTGAGGTTTTGAATGTGACAAAGGTCACGTAAATGCAGATTGTTCGAACCTTAAAGGAAAAAATGATAAATTCAAATAAAAAAAGGGTTCGGAAAGATGCGCTTTTCAAGCCATTTGGGATGAATCTGACTCAAGCGAATCAAAAAAATAAGAAGTCGTGAACATGTGCTTCATGGCTATAAATGATGATGAGAAACCCAAATAATGTAGCGAAAATTGGATTCTTGATCGCGGTTGCTCGAGACACATGACAGACAATATCAATTACTTCCAAACACTATCAAGAGAAGAAAGTAGTACCGTTACATTTGGAGATAACAAAAGCACAAACATAATCAGTAAATGTACCATTTCATTTATTAATGATTCAAATACTACTATTATAAATGACGTGTTGTATGTAGGTAGTCTAAAACATAATTTATTTAGAGTTAGTCAATTTTGTGGTAGATGATATAATATAATATTTGAAAAAGATATTTGCAAAATAATCTACAACATAATAATTCTAACCGAAAAACAATATAACAATATCTATATTATATACACCCATGACTTTAATAATAAAGATATAAAATGCTTAGTCGTAAACAACAATGATGAATTGTGGCTTTGGCATAGGAGGTTAGGCCACACATTTATGGATACATTATCTAAAATTTCTAAGAATGACTTGGTTAAAAGAATCCCTAGATTAAAAGACGAAAAAGATAAACAATGTGATATTTTTTTTAAAAGGTAAACAGACTAAATTTTCATTTAAAACTAAGAATGAAGTATCTACTAGTATTCCTTTACAATTAATACACATGGACTTATTTGGTCATAGTAGGAACGTTAGTCTAGAAGGAAAACTCTATACTTATATTGTAGTAGACGATTTTTCTAAATTTACATGGATATTTTTTCTTAAAACTAAGGATGAAACGTTTAATATATTCAAATTCTTCTCTAAACGTATTCAAAATGAAATGAATCTTAGGATTTTTAGGATTAGAAGTGATCATGATGGAGAATTTGAAAATACTCTATTTGAAGAATACTGTAATAAGAAAGGATATAAACATGAGTTCTCATATACCCGAACACCACAACAAAATGATGTTGTTGAAAAGAAAAATCGTTTCTTATAAGAAATGATATGAACCATATTAAATGAAAAAACCTACCTATGTATTTTTGGGCTGAAACTGTAAATACGTCTTGCTATATCATTAATAGAGTTAGCATTAGAAAAATCCATAATAAGACACCATGTGAACTATTCTATAATAGGACCCCTAATATTAAATATTTTAAAGTTTTGGGTTGCAAATGTTTTATTTTAAACACCTTAGACATCTGCGACCAAGACATTTTTGCTGGTTATTCTTTGACTAGTAAAACCTATCGTGTTTATAATAAATGACCAAAAGTCATACAAGAAAATATGCACTTTGAATTTGATGAAAACAACTCAATCTCTAAAACATTACAAATTGATGTTGAGCCAAACATCTCAAATACTTTAGAGAATCTATCAGTAGCAAAAAGAATTGCAGAACCATATGTAGAAGATACTCCACAAGTTGTGGAAGAAAATCTTCCAAAAGATTGGAAATTCAATAGAGATCATCCTAAAGACGATCATAGGATACATTGATAAAGAAGTTGTAACACGATCATCAACCTTTAACACGTGTATAAATTTAGCCTTTATATCTATGATAGAGCCCAAAAATATAAATGAAGTAAAAATAGATGAAAATTGGTTAATAGCTATGTAGGAGGAACTAAATCAATTTGAAAAAAATAAAGTATGGTATCTAGTACCAAAACCCGATGATAGACCAATAATAGGTACTAAATGGGTATTCAAAAATAAACTTGACGATCTAAGTAAACTAGTTAGAAACAAAGCCCGTTTAGTAGCCCAAAAATACAATCACATTGAAGGAATAAATTATGATGAAATTTATACACCCGTTGCTAGATTAGAAGCTATACGTAAATTACTAGCATATACTTGCTACAAAAACTTTAGAGTTTTTTAAATGGACATTAAAAATGCTTTCTTAAACGGTCAAATAGACGAGAAAGTATATGTATCTCAATCCCTGGTTTCGAGAATCATGCATTTCCTGATCATGTCTATAAATTAAGAAAGTACTATACGGCCTTAAGCAAGCTTCTCGTGTTTGGTATGAACGTTTAAGTACGTTTTTAGAAAATATAGGTTTCACAAAGAGTGTAGTAGACAAGACTTTATTAACTAAAACTCTTAAACAAGACATTTTATTAGTCCAAATATATGTTGATGAAATAATTTTTGGTTCAACAAATGAAAATCTTTTTAAAGAGTTCGCCAAATCAATGCAAGATGAATTTGAAATGAGCATTTTTCCTGTCCAAATTTAGGCTCAAGAGCTTAAGCTCAACCCTGGCACAGGCAACGCCAAACCCCATCTCTGGCATAAACGCCAAACCCAAGCGTAAGCGCACCACGTGCAAAGTACGTGGCGTAAGAATCAAATCCATGCATAAGCGCACCACGTGCAAAGCATGTGGTGCAAGCGCCAATCCCATGTGCCAGTGCCAAATATGCAATGCACGAGGCGCAAGTGCATGTTTTGTTGAAGTGCATACTTCAATCAGAGCTTAAGCTCTATTTGGGAAAATATTTCCTTGTATCTTTCTAAAACAAGAAAGATACTTTCTCTGTTAACAGAGAGCCTTGAATTAAAGATCCAACGATTCTTATGTACCACCGATTGATCTTAAAATCAATTGAGATCTCTCAAATGAGAGATTCTGTCAATTGGATTAACAATCTCCTCTTCTATAAATAGGAGCCTAGGAGATTAATCTCCAGATATACTCATTACCCCTCATAAGATGAAGAAAAAGAGACTTAAATCTCTGCAAAATATCTTCATCTTCCTCAATCAAACCTTAGATAAAAAACTAAGGAGAAAAATTCTCTTTTTGTCTATTATCTCCTCTAAATTAACTTAAACTTCACAAGAACTTAAGTTTTTCTTCTGAATCAAAGATCCATGAGTCAAAGTCCCCCTGTCAAGAACTTAAGCTTTCATGGAGGATTTTGATATCAAAATCTAAGATCTGGGGGAAAACTTAGGTCTCCCTTTACCAAAAGGTGCAAGATCCTCAAGATCATGAGAAAAACCGAAGCTCAACCTTCATGAGACCCTAGTTCTCACCAAGAAATATGAATGCGAAGCCAAAGATCATAAAAATTGGATCTTGAAAATTTTAATGGCCAAAAGACCATTAAACAGAAGCTTAAGCTTCAAAAACATGGATTTTGAAAGGTTAACCTTTCAGGAGATGATTGATCTCAAGCTCACAAAAACCCTAGCACTGCGCCAGCATCCATACGGCAGCGCCAACGCTAAGGATGATTTGCTAAAGATGGCGCCAGAGCCGAGCGCGCAACGGTATGCGCCAAGTAAGAAAGACTGCGCCAAGCGCTAACGCCAAAGTCGTGCGCAGTGCCATGCGCCAAGCAAGAAAGCCGTGCACAAGCGCCAAGAAAGACACATTGTCCCATCGGACGCCACGTGATATGCACATAAGCATGCGCCAAAGCCACGCGCTAATGCCAAGCCAACTTGAGCCGCACCAGCGCCAAGCATATAAAGAGAGCCAAACGGGATCTGACTTAGTAAATTGACTAAGTTCTGAAGCTTAAGCTTCTTTTGATCTTAAAGATCAATAGAGAACAATGTTCTCAATGAAGGGTCCCGGCAGCGCCCCGGCCATCAAATCGCGGCCAAAATGCGGAACAAAAATTTCTAAAACCGGCGCTACCGCTACCCGATATACGGATCGACCTTAAACCCTAAACTAGCAAACTAAGAAGAGGTTAGAATCGTTATACCGAGTTGATCCGTGTTCTTTGGTCTTCATTCCAAGCTCCTAGCGGCTCCTTGATGTGGTTTGTTCGCCGGTCTTCCTCCATCTTCGATGATCCACCTGAGGGAAACGGCGCAAGCTTCAGCTCGACGAACGAGGCAACCGACGCTCCAAAATTGCTAACGATGGAGAGTCGGGGTGTAGTAATGTGTCACTATGATTTTCTCTTAACCATGTGCTCCATGAGAGCATCCATAGAAGATGAGTGGAGGTGGTGAAGTATTTTTATGAACAAAGAATGGCTAAGTGTTTTGTATGAATGAGAGAGTGAGAGAGTGGGCTAATGTTTCATGTAATCACCAAATCAAATGAACCCCACCCTCCTTAGTATTGGCCGGCTTAATCTTAAGCCGCTAATACTATCTACCGTCCGATCAAAGTCTGCGCAGCAAGTGCACATATTTAATCGAACACCTGTATGTATCAACATACCTCATGTACACCATATCGCTTGAACCGTGAAAACCCTCTGTGTGGGACTCTAAAGACTCGTCAATACACTGGCAGTGGGTTTAACCACAAGCACGTTAGCGGCACTAGCTGTACGTAACGGCTACCCAGGTATTGAGCGAAAGGGAGGCCGATGAGCAAACTCATCCTGAACCCCTACTGAGCCTATCAATGACAATATCCGTACAGTTCGGTCTGTTCGTCTAATAGCATCGCATATCAAGTCTGGGGGGTGGATAAAATCAGACCCCTAACAATGCAATATTTAGTGTCGGCATGATACCCATCACCTCCTGAGAAACTATCGATTCTGGATCGGTAATCCTCGTCTACTATGACCATGGATTTGTGGTGATGGCCACCCGTACATAATGTGACATCAACCCCCAATACCGGGAGAGACGAATCCCCGACGATCCGATCACTGCCTCCATGTGGCTCGGGACTGTACCCAACTAAAACCTGTTTGCACGACTCCTTTGAGCCGTGATAGGGTAGTAATCAAAGTACAGTGGGAACTCACACGAGACAAATGACGATCTCAGGTCGACAGACTAACCTGTATATATGTCACCTGGGAACTGCTATCTGACAATAGGTATAATACCAACTAGTAGGTTCCCGGCGAGTCTGTCCAATATACTCATAACCCAATGAGCACCTGCATACTATCTTAGGTGAACAAACTAACACCAATGGCTTGTGAGACCTGGCCACCGCCCCTCGTCGGGGTCTCGATCAGTATACACTAGTCTACACTGGAGTATCGATGCCCGATCTCGATACTCCTACGACTAGGGACATTTAAGGATGTGCTTATAGACCCCAGCTCCCACATATGTGATCGCCATCACAATGCTGGCAGTCAAGCAAGAATCCTATGGGCTCTATCAACATGTACATGATGATAAACACAAACCAGATAGCATACTATCATCTTGAGTAAGACTGTTTTATCGGTATAGGTCCTGCCTCAATCATCATAATCATCTGTCCGCGACTATGATAATTGCCTTGAGGGCACTATATCCAACAATCTCCCACTTGCACTTAAGGCCAATTATTGCGATGTCGCATACTCACAGCCTGTGTGAAACTGAACACCCAACTTCTGTACTAATCAGTTTCGCAAAGCCCGTTTGCGAAAATGATTGCGTTCGAGAAATAGTCTCGGTGAGTGGACCCGCTCCAATGTTTCTTTCTGTATCTCTCTATATCTCAATTTCGCGGAGAAAACAATCTCCCGAAATGAGCCATACCAGTCTTAGAATTTGTCTGGATATCTGATGGGACCCAGTTCACAAACGAACTCCAAATCCAGCAAACTACTCAGACTGTATCGTCCACTGAATTTAATCAGTATCCTGCGCTATGCCTTTCCTCAGTATCCGCTTGGACCACCTGTTCAACATACTGTCCCTCAAAAGAGGGAAAACTATAACTCTGACAGTCACTCTGTCATCCATGTCACCTTGGAAGCCTGATATGATAAACGTCTCCTGAAGGAGGCTGCCGTTACCATATCCCAAGAATATCCATTCATGTTCAATAACCGCTTCCCAATGTTTCTCCAGGATTGGATTAATATATCTGCTTATTGCATCTAGTGCAAAAGCAATATCTGGTGTGGTACTTGACATTTCATGATTAACTCAATTGCATAAGCAAGTGATATGCTAATCATTGAGACCCCTCTCTCCTTTAGTTTGTAAGACACCTTTAGAGAGGGTGACTCCATCACCTGCAGGTACACCACCATGCTAGGAGTCGTCCATTCTAAAATACCTTTAGAATAATGTCAAAGTATCCAGATTAGGATACTTCCCAAATGTAGATCTAAAACCATAGATCTAGTAACCAGAAAACCTGATATTATATCCATATCCTATGTGGAGAAACAACTTTGTGACAATCACAGTATAACCGATCGTAGTATAGGAATATCTCTTCCTATTAAGTGCATGTCATCCCGAATCCTCGGACATCACACCCTACTACCTTCTTACCAGATCCATCTCCTATTCTGATGAAGTCAAAACTTATGACTGTCACATCAAAAATAGATGATCTATTTCCGCAATACCTGCTTTAGTCTATAAATAGACACAAGCTACTTGCCTACTATGCTTCCGCTGCTCCCACTGACTACAACAACCCTCTGGCAGAGTCATATATACGTGCACTTCTAAAACTAGTTTAGAACGACGCTATACTCATCCTCCTGCCGGGTCTTATAGTCTAGAACAACAGCAATGGAAAATCTGGGTAAACAAGAACATCCCTGTCACCATCTCTGAGAAGACCGAAGTACCTCTCGGGTGACTGAGGTTGTCACGCCCCACCCCCAATACTGAGGACTACATGTCAGGTTTATTGATACTTGCATGAGGACTACATGCTATACTGTACATCATTAAACAACAATAAGCAGTTCATTCAATCACAATAGTGCATTAATATAGTGCAGCCATTTTATTATATTAACAGGTTTTGGGCACCCTTAGCGGTGCAACAGTTTAAATGATGATGCAATACAGTTTAAATGTCGAGACCCGGTTCTTGTTCACGGAGCAAAGTCCCACACGGAACAAAGTGCCACGCCAAGTGTCGTGTTAAGTGGGCGGGGGCCACCTCTTGAGTCCGTGGGACCCACTGAAGAACAATGGGGACTCTTCGGAATATATTCCGAAAGAGGGCAGATCTGTACTATAAATGGAATGATACCACTCTTCAATACAGAGGCGCCTTTTAAGTGAACCGGAACTACAGAAGCTTGAGAACTCCGTAGTTAAGCGTGCTCGGGCCAGGGAAGTCTTGGGATGGGTGACCTCCTGGGAAGTGGCCCCTGGTCGGGTCCGGTTCGCTCTAAAGGGAAAAACCGCCACGCCAAGTGTCGTGTTAAGTGGGCGGGGGCCACCTCTTGAGTCCGTGGGACCCACTGAAGAACAATGGGGACTCTTCGGAATATATTCCGAAAGAGGGCAGATCCGTACTATAAATGGAATGATACCACTCTTCAATACAGAGGCGCCTTTTAAGTGAACCGGAACTACAGGAGCTTGAGAACTCCGTAGTTAAGCGTGCTCGGGCCAGGGAAGTCTTGGGATGGGTGACCTCCTGGGAAGTGGCCCCTGGTCGGGTCCGGTTCGCTCTAAAGGGAAAAACCGCGAACCCGACCAGGGGTTTTTCCCTTTAGAGCGAACCGGACCCGACCAGGGGCCACTTCCCAGGAGGTCACCCATCCCAAGACTTCCCTGGCCCGAGCACGCTTAACTACGGAGTTCTCAAGCTCCTGTAGTTCCGGTTCACTTAAAAGGCGCCTCTGTATTGAAGAGTGGTATCATTCCATTTATAGTACGGATCTGCCCTCTTTCGGAATATATTCCGAAGAGTCCCCATTGTTCTTCAGTGGGTCCCACGGACTCAAGAGGTGGCCCCCGCCCACTTAACACGACACTTGGCGTGGCACTTTGTTCCGTGTGGCACTTTGCTCCGTGAACAAGAACCGGGTCTCGACATTCTCCCCACCTTTGAACAATGGTTCGTACTCGAACCACAGACCTACTAATGAGGGACCGTCTCTGATACCATTCTGTCACGCCCCACCCCTAATACAGAGAGTATTGTCCGCTCTGGCCGAAACCGCACGGTTTTTCCCTTTAGAGCGAACCGGACCCGACCAGGGGCCACTTCCCAGGAGGTCACCCATCCCAAGACTTCCTTGGCCCGAGCACGCTTAACTACGGAGTTCTCAAGCTCCTGTAGTTCCGGTTCACTTAAAAGGCGCCTCTGTATTGAAGAGTGGTATCATTCCATTTATAGTACAGATCTGCCCTCTTTCGGAATATATTCCGAAGAGTCCCCATTGTTCTTCAGTGGGTCCCACGGACTCAAGAGGTGGCCCCCGCCCACTTAACACGACACTTGGCGTGGCACTTTGTTCCGTGTGGCACTTTGCTCCGTGAACAAGAACCGGGTCTCGACAGAGGTTACCCACCAAATCTGCGGAGTGGCTAATGGAACATCAAATCCAATTGAATTCTTAGGTTCTATTAAATTTCCAGTAATCGTTTGTGGTTCTGGAATAACTTCCAGTTCTACCATACTCCCACTTTTTTTCCTGAAAAAATCCATTTTATTAAAATTGTGGCGAGCCATGAACAATATAAATATTGATCTTCCTGATGGTAGAAAGTTAACCCTCGTCAAAGCCCGGGATAACCCACAAACAGCCATTACTGAAATGTGCCTTGAGTTTATCCGGATTCTGGTTTTAAGCATCAGCCGGACAACTCCCTATACCTTAACATCGTTAAGATATAAATTGATTCTATATTAATCTAATATAGAAACAAAAGCACTAATCTAATTTGAACCAGATTCAAAAACATGCATCATTCTCCAGTGCATATCAACCAAATGGAAAGAGGACAATCATCATTACTCATCTAGGAGTGCATCCATATATGAGTAACCCGAAAGAGAAGCAAGTTCTCAAGACCATTACTATTAACTGAATACCAAACACAAGTATCTACATCTTCGACTTCCTCGAAGAATCCTGATACTTACAACAAATGGTCCTCTACTTTATTCTTATACCTATAACTTCTGAATATCTGGACCTTGCATTTCAACGAAATACATGTACAGAACTGGAGAAGTCATAAGTGAATAGAATATAGTACGAGTACCAACCCCTTTGTCCTAATGGACACTGGACAATATACAATATTTTGTATAAGTCCCCTGAGTTCAATAACTCAAATCCTATGCATCGTAGGTTGAAAAACTGTAGTATGGTTAAGAAGAATTACACCGCTGTTGAATGTACCTTACCTAATCACCAACTGATATAGGTAAATGTCACAGACATAATATCAAAAACTTATATGTCACTTTATAAAATAAAGGTACAGATATATCATTTTGAAATTGGTGCATAACAACGGATATTCAAAACCAAATATTTGCCATCCAGCAAAATCCAGATGATTTCCTCAAATATCACCAATTACAACGAATTCCGATATAATGAGGATCTAATCACCCAATTCTCAATATCTTACTCCCACTCACCATCTGTAATAACATACAGACGTGAGAAACTGATCTGGTAAATACATACCCTGGAGTTAGATTCTTATTGGGAAAACAGTTTTTAATTAACATCGCACAGAAAAACTGAAAACATGAAAAATGTTTCAAAAGGGTTAACTGGTATTCCTAGTAACGTCTCTTCCATTATCCTGATTCACGACAGTAACCATATATTTACCTGCCATTACTGCAATCCCTTTATTATGTCTTTACTTATTACCTTCTGTACACCTTCTTTAGGCTAATTGCTTTTCTTCTTTCCCTACCGTTCGGCACTGCCTATGATTTGGAAGAAGACTATCCAATAAGCTCAATAGGTGTACCCTCTCCTAATCCTAGGAGCCCTCAAAACCTGAGAGAAGGTAAAGAGAAAAGACAACCGAATAATCCTATTCAATCTCTCCAAAACCGGAATCCATCCTCGAAAAAGTTCCTTCGAGTTCGTATATAACCATACGATGGATTTATCCAATAGAAGTGGATATCCGTAGTGATACGGAGTGTCCTAGAGAAAAGCAAAGTGGATGTAGGAGTGGTAGGGGTATACATGGTTTTTGTCGTGAATGATGGTGATCACAATTTCTATTGCCATTATTCTAATCTCTTTATATGTCTTTACTTATTACATTCTGTATACCACAGTTAAGCTTGTTGGTTTTCTTTCTTCCCTACCGTTCGGCACCTGCCTATGGTCTGGAGGAAGACTATCCAATAAGCTCAATAGGTGTATCCTCTCCTAATCCTAGGAGCCCTCATAACCTGAGAGAAGGTAAAGGGAAAAGACAACCGAATAATCCTATTCAAACTCTCAAGAACCAGAATCCATCCTTGAAAAAGTTCCTTCGAGTTCGTATATAACCATACGATGGATTTATCCAATGGAAGTGGATCTTCGTAATAATGCTCACGTAATAATGCTCACTTAAGACCAAGATCATTATCCAATGGAAGATTTTCTTCTCTGTATATCTTAAGTCGGGCAATTCAACAAGATTTCCGACATTTTGATCGAATGCTCGTCGCAAACTTTATTAGGCGGCCGCACCCCCGATGCCGTCGACGAAGTGCACCAAGGCGGAACACCGCTGCCGCGAGCACCTGAACGGATGCTTTCGGCGATGGGGTTCTCCTACAGTCACTTGGTCGGGGCTATGAGGTGTAGCTGTCTATTAAGTTTACCCGGCGAGTATCCGCGTACACTACGTGATTGCGACGGACTTTTGATCACATCAAAATCCCGTGGCAACCGATCAAGTGAGACTAAAGTGCTATGTTTATAACATTCATTTCAGTTATTTCATAACTACTTGTGAATTCCAATTATTGTATCACATTCCGGATAAATAGAAAATGTTAAACTTTTCGATCGAACATTCAAACACCCAAGTTTTCCCGAAACAGCTCAACACAAGAAACAAGTTTAAAAACATTCACTTCATACCTTAGTACCAACGGTCCAGCCGTAGAAGGGTCAAGCCAACGCCTCACATGTGGCACACCGTACTGCCCCAAACCCTAAGGTTTAAAGGGCAGTTCAAGACGGTCACATAATCGAGTTAAAGTTTGTTGTCTTCTAGAGGGACCATCGCGTTACTTGCACTACTTAGAACGTCATTAAACTACGGAAAGATCCAACACTTGGAAATTTCCCGACAGGGGAAAAAGTGGGTATTTATATCCGGTCGAACTTTTTAACATATTCAAAAATTATCCGGAAAACACATAGACAAGATTAGACAATCCGATCGAATCTACGAACTCCCAATACAACCCAGAATATTCAACTCTTGAATAAATATTAAAAATTCCCAGAAAATACAGCAAACAAAATAAGACATTACTGTGCAAACAGTGTTGTAAGAAGAGATATTTTGGCCGCGGAACCGCCGCAGAAGCCATGCTTCTGCCGCGGTTCCGCCGCGCTTTAATCATATCTTTTGATCATTTTTGCACCGTAATTCTTAGAATTTCCTGCTGAATTTTTTAAGAATTTTTAATCTGGAAAAAACCCAGTTTTTGAAAAAAGTCCAGAGAGCGTGAAAAATTAGGGTTTCGGGTTCAATCGGGTTTCAGACATCGTCTAAGCATCGCCTAAGGCTCTAGCTAGGCTCTGATACCACTGTAGGGTTCCTAGGCACACACTAGAGGTCTCACAAGGCATCAACCATGCCAAATTCAAATTTTACAAGTGCCGAGAAACCCTAATACGGATCGTTAACCAGAATTTTAGGCGAAAAGAGAAACTAGTTAACAACTTAACTACAAGAAAGAGGCTACAACCTTTGTAGATCCGGTTCTCCACCTCCATGGCTCCATAATGAAGTCTCCTCGCTGTCCATATCGGATCCCGGACTCTAGCGTCGGCTTCATCGGAGAAATGGGCGGGCTAGGTTGTCGACTTCGATGCCGAAGATGATCTACGTCGAGGCAACACTAGATCAAGCTCCAACTTCACCAAGGCAAGAAACTTGTGAAGAAAACACCCTATACTACTTGGCAAGAGGTAGATGATGAAGAAATAGGAAGTGGGTTCACTTTAGAATTGGATTTCTCACTCTTTTTCACTAGTTGCCATTGATGGAGGCAAGCTTCTTCTTGAAGAAGAAGAAGAAGAAGAAGATGATAGAATATGATAAGTTATTTAAAAATAGAAAAGAAAATGAATACTTATCATATCCTAACCTTGGTTAGGTGTAGAGAATAGACCATAGTTAGTGGGAATGGTTAGGGTTAAGTATGAGACAAATATGGTGGACTTGTTCAAAGCTTCATGAAGCTTCAACAAGCATCCAAAGAAAGCCACCATAACTTATTTATCTTTTCCAAAATGAATAAATAAATAAATAAATAAATAAATAAGCATATAAACAAAACCCTAATCATTAACTTAACCATGGTTTAATTCTTTGCACAAACCCAAGTGAGTATGTATCATCAAACATGATACAAACAAGTGCACACAAAATATATCACATATATAATGTGCACATCAAGTGAGAAAACCCTTTTAAAGTGAACCAATACTAGTTAATGCAAAGTAATATATCAAATATATAATTATACATTAAATCATTAAATCAACACTTGATTCAATGATCCGGTCATGTCGCACATAACCGACTAGTATCCAAATGAATCGACTTATCGAATCAATCTTTGATTCGATAACTAGGTTATATCGCATACAACCAATCGAAACATTCATCGCGAGAATGAAATACGGTATCACATACACGCATTATTCTCGGTCCCGCACATATCTCATATGCGCTCCTATTTCGTTTCGCTTGAGCCAGGAAACCTCTGTGTAGGACTCTAAAGACTCGTCAATACGCCGGCAGCAGGTGATGATCATATCAAACACCCACAAGCCGCAAGCGGTCTGCTAAACGTAACGGCCACCCGGGTATTGAGCGATCAGAAGATCGACGAGCAAGCCCGCTCATACTCCTGTGAATCCAACCAGTAACACTTACCGTACAGTCCGGTCTCGTCGTCTGATATGTCGCATATCTCGCCTAGGGGTGGTAAACGTCAGACCCCAACAGCTCGATAAGTCGTGTCGATATGAGGTCTATAACAGTTCGAGAAACTACAGGTAACACTTACCAGTAAATCTCAGCAACCCTGGCCAGGGATTTCCGGTTATAGCCAATCGAACACAGCGCAACATCAACCCCCTATACCGGGAGAGACGAATCCCCTCCTATCGCTCATTGCCTCCATATGACTCGGGACTGTACCCAAAAACCACCGTTTTGCATGCCCTCTTGGACGTGGTAAGGTGGAAATCAAACAACAGTGGGAACCACACAAGACTCTATGACGATCTCGGGTCAACAGACTACTCTGTACCAGTGTCACCAGAGAACTGCCATCTGACGTAAGGTATAATACCATCTGGGAGTTCTCGGCGAGTCCGTCCAGTGTACCCAGTCTCCACTGAGCACCCGTATATCATCTCTGATGTCAAACACCAATGGATATAGGATCATCCATCGCCCATCTGTATGGGTCGAGAAGGTATACGCTAGTCTACTCTGGTATATCGATGCCCCGTCTCGATATACCCACGACTAGGGACTTTGAAGGATGTACTTATGGACTACCATGTCCCCACTAGTATGATTCGCATCATAGTCCAGGTAGTCAAGTACACATCCTAAGGGCTTTACCAACATGTAACAGAGAGATAATCAGTGTACACGTTAAGGTAAAGATCAACCAGATAGCATACTATCATGTCAAGCAAGAAAGTCCTCCCTATATATGTCCAAGCATCCACTACAATATACATCCTATGTATAGTAATGGCCTCTAGGGCATATATATAACTAACAGGCGCAACCGCCATCTCGCGAATCTCACCATACGCGAGATATCCGCCGGCCACATCCCACGTTCCACGCCATCACGATCCCGCATTAACGAGCCTGTCTCGCCATTAATGCGGGATTCCGCCCATCATGCAGGCATGACGTCGGGAGCGTAACGGCCGGCGTGATTCTCGCGCCTGCCTGCTTGCTTCCACCGCTATTTAAACCCCTCCTTCAGACGGTTCAAGTAAGCCATTTTGACTCCACTAAGCCGTTACTCTGCTCGGATTTCCTCTCTAACTTGACCGTCGGAGGGTCCTCGGTGGTACAACCACCCCAGGACTTCCTTGCAGGTAGCTCGGCTCAACCAACCTCAAGCCCATTGAGATCCACATGCTTCAGGAGCCTGCCTCTAGATCCAATATCAGCCGTCCATCGCTGCCATCAGCAGATCAACGGAAGGTAACATCTTGGTGTGATCCAGGTCACGTTAATAGGAATTAGTAGCAATGATGAATACTAATAATGAACCATCTTATCTATTGATGAATTATAGCTAGAACGATTGCGATGAATGAAGATTAGGGATCTATTGAAGAAAGTAGAGTTTCTCCTTCACTATCCCTTATCTTTTCATTGATCGCTATTCAAATCTAGCCTTTAGCAAAGAGAATCATGAATCATTTAATCCCAAATTGCAACGAAATTATCAAGAACGGTGACCTCGCTCCAAATTTGTTCGTTGACGATTCTTTTTTCTAAAGTTCATAATTCTCATAAGACTTAATATGCGTACAGGATGTCATCACCATTTGATCTACTGAATTCCTTCGAATCTTTAGCAAGCGGAAATTTACTCACGCATCATAAAAATATAAGAATCAACAATTAGAAATTTCATAGTGCGAAAATTTAAAGAAAGCAAGAATTAATAAATGATCACCTTTATTAATCAACTTCTAATTACACTTTCCTTCAATCTGAGGTTACAAAAATTGCTCTCATTCGCTCCCTTGAAGCTATTCCGTCGATTTTCGCTTTGCTCGATTTTCGTGAGACTTGGACCTGTCGAGGATCTCGTGCTCTTGATGATAATTGGCTTTGCATAAAGGATCTTGAATGTCGTCGCTCGATGTTGTTCTCAACGATTCTTGATTTTGAATCTTGATCTTGAATTGAATTGGAATTGGTTTTGGATTGAGTACTGGAAATCAACTACTAACAACAACAACATTAATGTAGGCTTAGGTCTCTTTTTATAGACCTTCACCAATCTTCCACTAGAAACTAGGTCAATCTTCCCCAAGAAGCTAGGTAGTTGTAAGGAAACTTCTAGAATAAGATAGTTATCAAGCTTCCTCAAGAAGCTAGGTTGTTGTAGAGAAGTTTCTAGAATAAGGTTGTTACAATGGAGCATCCTCAGCAAGCTAGGAAGTTGAGATGAAGTTTCTGGAAAAGTATCGTCATCGGATCCCCCAACTCAGCCGCGGATCCGCGGCGGATCGACCTGACTCGGCCGTGGATCCGCGGTCGTTTGGCGAGCTTGTTGCCTCATTTTCTCTGTGTATTCTAGTGTTGGCCAATTGGTGTTCAGGTGATATCTAGAATTCTTTTATCTCTTCTGAATCTCTGCCAGATTTCAACTCTTTGATTTCCTGTATTTTTTCGGCGAATTTGCGATTCCGATATCTGTCCTAAAATAATTTTTTGCATAGAATCTCAATGAAGATTGTTGAGATATACAATATCATGCGTGAAATAATAAACATACAATTTTCTTCCAAAATATTGATTATAATGTATAACACGTGGTAATTGGTATTTTCCAGACGAACTTGTAATACGTGTTATATTTATAACAACCATCATTAGATGATTAGAAAATTGAGGAAATTGTTATGTTAAAGATTGCAATATTTTCAACTGAACAAATTTCAACGAAATACTTGTCTAGAACTGGAGAAGTCATGAGTAAACAGAATATAGTATGAGTACTAACCCCTTTGTCCTAACGGACATCGGACAACATACAATACTCTGTATAAGTCCACTGAGCTTAATAACTCAAACCCTACGCGTCGTGGGTTGAAAACTATACTATGGTTAAGAAGAATTATACCGTTGTTCAATACTCCTTACCTAATCATCAACTGATATAGGTAAATGTCATAGAAATAATTTCAAAGAGTTATATCTCACTTTATAAATAAACGTACAGATATATCAGTTTGAAATTGGTGCATAATAGCGGATATTCAAAACTAAATATTTGCCGTCAGGCAAAACCCAGATAATTTCCTCAAATATCACCAATTACAAAGAATTATGATATATATATAGAAAGAGGATCTAATCACCCAATTCCTAATATCTTACTCCCACTCACCATCTGTAACGCCATATAGATATGAGAATCAAATATGGTAAATATATACCCTGAAGTCTGAATTAAAATAGGAAAACAATCCCAATATTTTACTCCTACCCATCATCTGTAACACTATACAGACGTGAGAATCAAAACTGGTAAATACATACCCTGGAGTAAGGATCTAATTGGGAAAACAGTTTTCAATTAACATCGCACAGTAAAACTGAAACATGAAAATATTTCGAAGGAGTATCCGGGTATTCCTAGTAATGTCTCTTCCACTATCCTGATTCATAACTATAACCGTATATTTCCTTGTCATCTCTCCAATCCCTTTATTTGTTTTTATTTATTACCTTCTGTACATCATCCTTAGGCTAAATGGTTTTCTTCCTTCCCTACCTTTCGGCACCGGCATATGGTTTGGAAGAAGACTATCCAATAAGCGTAATAGGTGTACTCTCCTAATCCTAGGAGCTCTCGTAACCTGAGAGAAGGTAAAGACAAAAGACAACCCGAATAATCCTATTCGATTTCTCCTGAACCGAAAACCATCCTTGAACTGAAACAAGTTTCTTCGAGTTTATATGTAACTATACGATGGTTATATCCAAGCAATATAGATGATCGTAGTGATACGAAGTGTTTTGGAGAAGCAAAGTGGATGTAGGAGTGGCTGGGGTATACACGTTTTTGTCGTGAATGATAGCAGTCGTAATTTCTTTTGCCCTTACTCTAATCCCTTTATATGTCTTTACTTATTACTTTCTGTACACCATACTTAGGCTAATTGGTTTTCTTCCTTCCCTACCTTTCGACACCAGCCTAAGGTTTGGAAGAGAACTATCCAATAAGCGCAATAGGTGTACTCTCATAATCTAAGGAGCTCTTGCAACCTGAAAGAAGGTAAAGGGAAAAGACAACCGAATAATCCTATTCTATTTCTCCTGAACTGGAAACCATCCTCGAACTGGAATAAGTTCCTTCGAGTTCATATGTAACAATACGATGGAATATCCAAGCTATATGGATTTTCGTAGTGATACAAAGTGTTCTGGAGAAATGCAAAAGGGATGTAGGATTGGCAATGATATATACGACTCCGTGAGAATCCAAAAGCCAAAGTGTTTTAAGAAAGTTCGGTTAACTTGGTTCATGAGTTTTAGTCTAGAGTCAGGCCATGGTCGCTGCCAAAAAGAAAGAGAAAAGAAACACTCAGTGCACTCTAAACCAGATCAAAATGGTTAATCACTTTATCTAATCAGGATGTCATCCACTATTTTCTCGAATTCTCCTTCAAACCCTAAAAGGAGAATTAGTCGGGATCATCAAAAATCACCCGCGGAGTAATCCTACTCATCAGTAGGAATCGGGATCCAACTATCATTGCATGATTACTTGATGGAAGCCACTCAAGTCACCACACTCCAGAAAGTATGCGCATGCCTGGCAAGTTTCCTGTATGTTTGAAACTCCCGATGTGAATTTTACCCCAAGCGGCTTAAGACCTTGACTAGGTCAACATATCATAAGTCGCAAGTCAAGTTCAACCCATCATTATCCTGGATTAATTAGACCCACCCGTACGAGCCCTTGACTAGGTCAACATGACCATACGACTGTCCTAACCAATCGCATATCCATACAGCAGAAAAGTACTACAGAGCAACCGAACACTACGCCTTGACTAGGCCAACATACGTAGCACGAATACTAAGCAATACTAATCTGAAATGACAGAGGGCTACAGCTGGTTTTTGGCGAAAAACGTTTAACGTAATGAATTTGATATCGTTGAAAGAATCCAAGTGGTTTTACAAATATATATAGTGGCGCAAACTTTTACTAAAGAGGTCACTCCCTGTGAAGGGATCTCGGCTCTTTCCTCATCGAATGAGGTGCAGGATATTCCAAACTGAATACAACGATGCAAAGTAAAAGAATCGACTATGGAGAAGTTATTACACTGACGCAAACTTTCGCCCAAGAGGTCACTCCATGTGAAGGGATCTCGGTTCTTGCCTCGTCGAATGAGGTGTAACCGAATACCACTATGCAAAGCAAAAGGAAACGTCTGTAATGTCAGTTTTCAAAAACTTGGTTCCAACAACATCAAATAGGTTTGTTTTATCTTTGCATTATTCAGAATCAACGCAGTCCCATTAATTAAACATATCACACCAGATAAAGGAACGAAAATATAATGTACGTATATGCCATCAGCATTCGCCACTGGGCCCCGTCATCACCCGTTAGGTTACTTAACTAACGACAGAGCGGGGGCTGGACTAGCACGGGTGCAAAACATATACAACATCTACTAATATATATATAAATATATATAACATTCTTCCCAGGCATGATATAAAGCAATATCACATAATCTTATCCAACAACACAGAATGGTGGATAATCCTAGAGCCTCGGGTTTCATTTGAGCTGCAAATAAGACCCGATTTTCCCTGTCGTGTGGATAACCTGTGCAACGAAAACCTGGACCTCTACAAGCGCGGCAAGTTACCCGCAATTCCAGAAGTGAGGCAACCCCAATCAACAACGTGAATGGGCCACCCAACACTTCATGGAATTCGGTAACTTGGGCACCCCTCCGTGGATCAACCTGTACCCCTACGAGTGCGGCGAATAGCCCGCCAATTCTATTTTAAGGTCCCCTCCGTCTCAACACCATGAGATGCGGACTTGTTGCTCTCTAGAACCCGGCTATCCGTACACTCCACCACGGAGTAATCCTAGTACAGAAAAGAAAATAATATGTACAAGGGTGACAACGACCTCAACCTAGTCGAGCGCCAAACAAATAATATACAAGCTGGCAGAGACGGCAGTCCATATGTCGGACGCTCGCCCCGCAATATCAAATGTACAAATGAATCTAAACTATACTACTATCATTTCACCACTGGCTATCCACCTCGACGATCCAGCCACAACCACAGTACAACACAGAACATCAACGTGAATGTCATGTTCGCAAACCTGTCTAAAAGAAATATAGCAATTAGACGAGTTGTACCGCTCTAATGACATTCACGGTCGCAGATAGTAATGTATGTACTGAAATTTTTTAAACAGTGTTAAAAATAGCGACTTCGAAATACCCCGTATTGCCCCAAACAAAAGATAACATAATATCCAATCTGGGTAAAATCAAACAATACCATATAATCAATATTCCAGAGACTAGAACACAGCCAAAACCCCAAGGCCCAAGCCCTCCACAAAACCGGCGACGCCGGTCAAAAGTCCGATCTCGCCGGCCGTACAAAGGAGTTTGGGTCTCGTTTTTGGTGTGTGTTCCTGTGGCCACAAGGGTAGTCTTCTGCAATTGTTTAAATAATTTTTGAAGACTATATGAAAATTGACAGAAACTGGAATATTTTCTGTATTGTTTCGGAGTTTTTTCGGTTTCGATACTTTAACATCGTCTAAAACTGCTAGTAAGGGGTTAATGGATTGGCTTTGATACCATGTTGGGTTACGCCAGCACCGTGGCCATCAAACAGTGGCCGATTGCGGAACAAATTTTTTCTAAATTGCCGCTAACACAACCCGATGCAACAGATCTACCATTAACCCTAATCTAGCAAACTATATAGGAGTTAAGAATGGTTATACGGAATTGATCCGTATCCTTCGGTCTTGAACCATCATCCCAAGCTCCTAGTGGCCACCATGAACAAGCTTGGTCGTCGGTCTCCCTCCATCGAAGATGATCCACCTGAGAGTCTATGAATCGAGCTCCAACTTCATAGTCGAGGTAACTAGGGTACCTAGATCGCTAAACTAGATAACCTAGAGGATGTAGAATCTAATGATGGATTAATTTGTCTCCAAACACCCTAGGTTTCTCAACACATAAGACTTGAAGGGTGAAGGTAGAAGAAGAAGCTTGAGGAAGAGAGTGTGAGATAACTCAAGAAAATGGCTAAGAGTTGTGAGCAATAATGAAACGGCTAATAAATATCTCAAGTCTCTAAAATATCATAAGTCCTCAAAATATCTTAAGTCTCCAAAATATCTCACAACAAAACAAAATATCAAGTATGATTGAATAGTAACCATAAGTCACTACAAAACCATGCCATCAAATAATGCAATAAACACTCCATCCTCTCCACCTCTTTAACCATTTAATAATAAATGGTTAAAACTAAATGAGGTGGCGTCTTCTAGAAGCACCTTGTAATAAATTACAAGAATACCCTGCATCTGTATATACATACCCGTATCCGTATTCCGAAAAATACGAATACAATGAGACGAAAATAATCCAACAATATAATACTAGAATCCGGCTTAGACAAAAGCCACTAGTATAAAGCGTCCAAATCATGATATGTGCACAAGTGCACGTATATGATCGAACCCTGCCGTAAAACCATACGGCCTCTACATCATTTTGCCTGAAGCAGGGAAACCTTCTGTGTGGGACTCTAAAGACTCGTCAATATGCTGGAAGTGGGTTTAACCACAAGCGTGTCAGCGGCACAAGCTGTATGTAACGGCTACCCAGGTATTGAGCGAAAAGAAGGCCGATGAGAAAACTCATCCGAACCCCAACTGAGCCTGTCCGTGACAATATCCGTACAGTCCGGTCTGTTCGTCTAAGAGTATCATATTCGAGTCTAGGGGCGTGGAAAAAGTCAGACCCCTAATAACGTGACATTTCGTGTCTGTATGAAGCCCATCACCAACTGAGAAACTACCGATCCAAATCAGTAGTTCTTGACTATCTCGGCCAAGGATTTCTAGTGATGGCCACCCGTGCACAACGCGACATCAACCCCCAAAACCGTGAGAGACGAATCCCCGACGATCCGCTCACTGCCTCCATGTGGCTCGGGAGTATTGATCAGTCGAAAATACTGCATTTTAACACGGCAATTTCCTTATCTTTTGCATTCATGTAGAGGAGTTCGGTATTCATATTACACATATTAGAAAAACACCTGTTAAATACTGGATTACCTGTACTTTATACTAAAACCGGCATTTTTAGGGAAATTGACTGTGTTTCATGACATTGCATCATTCTTGTGTAGCACAACATGTGTTTTGAAGTCTGTGCATGAAATCCCAGAAGAATGGTCAAATTTGTATAACAGTGTTGTTAAAGAATACGCCAACTCAATGACTAGAGATCTGGTAGTGATCTAGAAGGCATTCAGGGAATCAACATATCAGATAAATACCCCAAAGTCAGCCCAAAGCTCCAGAAGAAAATGTGCACAGTGCCCCCCTCACGTGACCGATGAACCGCGGCACAAGCAGGCACGTGCCGCGGATCCGCGGTGGCCTAGACACGTCAGCAGTATTTCTTCAGTTCAGATCTCTTCACTCAAGTCCAGTACTTCATTAAGCCTCTGCAATTTCTAGAACATTCCTGAACCTTCTGCCAGATCAGCAAAGGCCCTTTGATCTAAACTAATGATGTCCTAGCTTCCTAAACAAGCTTCACCTAAACTACATTAAGGGCCTAGAACCTTCTCCCTAACCTCCTAGCTTAAGCTAGAAGCTAATCCCTAACTAACTAGTTCTAGAGACTTCTACCCAACTAACTAGCTTACAAGGGAAGCTAACCTAATCCTAGCTTCTTAAGGAAGCTAATCATTCCTAAACCTATAAAAAGGACCCTAGGCCTCACTTGATAAGGTTGTTGTTCATTCTATCTACCCCATTTCTAACACAAGTTGAGTGACATGACTTGTGCCAAACCCTAATCCAAAGCCAAATTCAAGATCCCGAGTACCATTCAAGCGAGCAGCCTTCAACCTTTTAGGAGTGGAGCCGATCTTCAATCGAGCAAGTGATCCAAGCCGATCCGCGACTCAAGGAGACGAGCGAAGCCAAATCAACGATCGAGTTCTTCCTCTTGTAGTTCTTGAGCGATTTGTAACGGAATTGTTGATATAAATAAAAGGTGAAATTCTTTAATCTTGCTTTCTTTAAATTCTTGCATCATGATTCGATCTCATTTTGTGATTGTGGTTCTTGTTGTGATGTTTGAGTAAAACTCCGCTCGTAAAGGAGTCGAGACGATCAATAGAATGATGATGTAACAAATCTTAAAACGATTCTTAAGTCCTATGAGTTTTGTAAACCCTAGTAAATTGAAGAATCGACGACCTAGTTTCGTTGCGGTGCTTTCTTGATTGTGATCGCTCGAAATTAGGGATCCACGATCGATTCTTGAATTTACTAGAGGCTAGAATATGAATGATATCGACGAAGGAAACAAGGGATAGATGATGAAACCCTAGTTTCACACGAAATCCCTAATTCTCGTTGATCATCATCGATCTAGTATCAATTCATCCATGGATAAGAATACGTAATCGCTAGATTTCATCACATCTATAGATCCGATCGATTCCTACGAGCCTCACTTCGATTCTTGATATTTGGTTTGGAAATCATCACAAACATCTCAATTCTTGATTTTATCGTTTTCTTGTTATTAGATCTAGATTTTCTAATTCTTGAAATTCAATTACAAATCATGAATTGTTTTCTTTTCTTTTCTTTAAAGTTTCGACTCATCTAATTCGAAACACGAACGATTACACTTTCCCTGTGGACGATCCGCACTTACTAACGTGCTACATTCGACACCGTTATTGATTGCGGTCAAATAATTTTTGGTTGTGATTTCTATACAATTTTCCAACTACACATCCGGAAATCGTTTCAATCAAATGGCACCGTTGCCGGGAATCATTTGATAAACACAATCGGAAATCATTCAATCAAATGGCGCCGTTGCCGGGGATAGTGCGCTATTTGTTCGTATTTTGAAATTTGAGTTGAAAAGTTTATTCCATCTATATTTTTAGATCAAAATTCGCGCAAACCCTAAACGTGTTGATGTGATTTGTTGTGAGGAAATCTGGAATCATTGGAGCTGTGGAAAAAAATTTCTGAATAATCCAGAGAGCTCAGGAGACAATCAGGAACAGTACCAAAATTTTTTGTGCAGAGATCAAGCAATCCCACCACGTTTCCGCGGCATAAAGGAGCATCTGCGGTGGATCCGCCGCGTGCTGACGTCATCACTGTTCCAAAATTTCTCAGGTGCTTTCTAACTTTCTTATCTCTTCCTAAATCTTCTCCAAATAACAATTTTCTGCAGGTTTCTTTGCAAATAAATCGCAGCGCTGCAAAAAGCAAAATAAATTGTGTGTGTTTTTGATTTTTGGTTGTTTGCATATTAATACGGAAATTAAGGGGCACGGCCAAATTCAGATTAGGCGGGGAGTTCATTACCCTTCCTAAGCCCGGAAAATCACAAACTTGCATCCGCATTTACTCTTATTAACTAAAAAAGATCTAGAGATGACTCTAAGGACCGTCGCGCTCACTTAGGACAGAAGAAGGCCGTGGGTAATTCATTGCTTATCCGCGTTTCTTTTGTGGTGTCTAAGGCAAGTGTGTCTAAGGCTAGTGGTTATTAATTAGGCCCACTACTTACGTAGTGGAGTACCTTCCCACTTATCTGGCACTTATCTGGCCACAGGAGAGACAAAGAAGCAGTGGAGGATTGATCCTGCGACTTGTCTTTTGGCAGTTAGGAGAGGTCTAGAGCTTTGACCTGGGTGACCACTAGACTTAGGGTTGCTTGTTGCATTTGTTGTGATTTGCATCATTTTTTTCAAAAATCCGTATCTTTTTCAAAACAAACACCGCATTCATCATTTCCCCTAATTATAAGCCACGCTGCCACTTGTACTAACCCTTTTTAGTGCAAGATAGGCTGGACACGGGATTCTAGTGCCCGTTTAGTCCGCGCACCCACGATCGACCCTAAAGTCGGTATTTCTACATTTACCTCTTCTTTACCCACCACCACACCCACATCGATGGATCCTTCTCCATTGAACTTCTTTACCACTACTCTGCCGCCGTCCGCAGGTGCGCAGAATCCACCCCGCATCTCTCTCCAAGAGAGGTGTTTTCCTATTCGAGGTCCTTTTTCGACCTGTCTCTCCATTCCACCAGCCAACGGGGAAAATTTTCAAATAAAATCCCAATACATCAACCTTCTACCAAAATTTCACGGTCTCGAATCTGAAGACGCATATGCCTTTATCACCAAATTTGAAAATGTATGCACAATGATGGGTACCTCACAGCTTTCTATGGATGCTATGCGTCTTCGTCTTCTCCCATTTACCTTGTGCGATATAGCCGAGAAGTGGCTGTATAACACTACCGCACATTCCATTTCAAATTGGGGAGAATTCGTCAAAACAATCCTTAAGAAATTCTACCCACATCATAAGACAGCTCGAGTCCGTAGCGAAATAAATCAATTCACCCAGCTTCCAAATGAACCATTTAAAAAATGTCTTGAACGCTTCAAGGATCTGTTAGTCCAATGTCCACATCACGGAATCCCTAGATGGGAACCGTGCAGAATCATATATGAGGGCATTAATCCTAACACAAGACAGACCCTTGAATCCATGTGTCAAGGCAATTTTATGACCAAAGATGATGGGGAAGCCTGGAAATTTTTAAAACATTTCGCTGAAAAATCTTTACAGTGGGAGGGTGTGAGTCAATCGTCTAGGGATGGAAATGATATTTTCATAGGAGTTAGAGCTGAAATTGCAGCTTTACACAAGAAATTCGACACTATGGAAAACAAATTTTTAGCCGCCGCCTTAAATCAAATGTCACTCTCCAAAACTGTCTGTGGATGTTGTTCCGATCCATCACATCTCACGGAAGAATGTCCACTAAATTCTCCGTTTCAAGGTCACGAGCATACCAATGCTGCTTTTCAAAGACGTAGAAACGATCCATCTTCTTCCACATATAATCAGGGTTGGAGGAATCACCCTAACTTTGCTTGGAACCAATCACAATCTCAAAACACGGTTCCAACCCAAAACAATTTCCAAAGGGTCCCTCCACCACAACAGCAACCACCACTTCAATTGAGTCAGCACCCCTTCCAATCAAAAAACTTCCAAAATCCGGCCAACACTTTTGCACCACATGAAAACTCTTTGCAATTGACTGGTACAGATAATACCTCTGCACTAGCACAAACCTTGGATACTTTCATGAAACAATCCATCCAAGGGACGGCAAGTTTGCAATCTTCCGTTGAGAATGTGATGAAGATCATTGTCTCTCAAAATGAGAATATCAAATCGATGGAAGCACAAATTGCACAACTAAAAGCCGAAATGAGTGCAAGAGAGAAAGGGAAACTTCCAGCTCAACCTTTACCGAATCCTGGCTATTCACATCATGTGGATGTAATCACCACGTTGAGATCTGGAAGAGTGCTTGACAATCACGTTGGGGAAGAGATTGATGACATTAAAAAATCTATCGATGATACCCCGGCTGAGACCTTTCCTTCCACTTCTACTTCTAATTCTGACTCCAGTTTTTCTACCCCACCACCTTCTTGCGAGTCTATTCTTCGTTTCCCACAAGGCTCGCTACCTCAGCCCATTTCTTCTATTCCTCCACAGACGATCCCCACTCCTATCCTGGGATCACGTCTACACACACCATCTTCTCCTATGATGGACCCAGCGCTTATTGCTAAAGCACCTTATCCGAATCGGTTAAGGGCTAACAAATCGAGTCCACATATGGAGAAGATTATGGACATGTTTAAGCAAGTGAACATCAACATCCCTCTCCTAGATGCCATCCAACAAGTTCCGTCCTATGCGAAAACTCTTAAGAACTTGTGCACTAGGAAGAGGAAGACTCAAGTGCCCAAGAAGATATTCATGGCAAAGACTGTAGACACGGCTTTCCCCCAACAAGTACCACGGAAACGTAAGGACCCTGGCTGTCCTACTATTTCCATTTCTATTGGGGAAAAACACATCAACCGTGCTCTACTAGACCTTGGCGCTAGTGTTAACTTGCTTCCATACTCATTTTATGAGCAACTAGGTATCGGAGTGTTAAAGCTCTCGAGCATAACTCTCCAGATGGCTGACCGATCAATCACCAAACCTAGGGGTGAACTGGAGGATGTGTTAATAAAAATCGGGGAATTTGTATTCCCTGTGGACTTTATTGAACTTGATACACAGCCTGTAGCGAACCCACGGAATCAAATTCCGGTGATTTTAGGTCGCCCCTTTTGGCCACTTCCAATACTATCATCAACTGTCGTAATGGTTCTATGACCCTATCCTTTGGGAATAGGTCAATTGAGCTGAACATTTACAAGTTGGGAAGTGAACCCTCCGAACCTATTGCTCAGGTCTGTTCTGTCGACTTAATGGATGTCGACAGCAGCGAATTTGATGATCCTCATGATACTGATCTTGACTCTTTGCATACGTTGTTGTTTGACCCAACTATGTATCATACACATACGGACTCTTCCACCGAGATGTCCGGGTCAACAACTAACACCGATTATGAACTTCTTTTAGAGTCTGAAAATCACCCCGCACTTTGTGATGACATTATTCTTCGGGGTATTGATGAGACTTTTGAGGAAATCTTCGCTGAAGAACTCGCATTTCTGAATGACACGGGTGTTGAGATGAATCATCTCTCAAAGAATGAAATTGAACCTCCACCCCTTCTTCTGAACTGTAAAAAGAATGCGAGCAATCCATCACATTCACTGCATCGTCTCTCCAAAATGAGACGCACACACATTCTATTCCACCACTTACCCTTTCTCCACTTCTTCTTCCACCAACCAGAGTACTGCATTGATAAAATTTTCGAATGGTTGGTGTTGACGTTCGGTCTTTGCAAAGCTTGGTATCGACCAATGATTTTTGACCCCCTCATGTGATTTTCAAAAGATTAACATTGCATAACTCAAGTTTGAGGGGGGTATAATCGGGCTCTTGAAAAGAAAATTTTTACAAAATGATGAGCCAAAAATAAGTTTGGGGGAGGTTCTTCACTTAAATATTTTTCCCCCACTAATAAATTCCTCCCAAGCTTACAGGTTTTTCAGATTCAGCAGATGGCAACAGTGAGGACACTGTTGAAAACAAGTTTTGGGGAGGTTTGTGCTTATTTTCGCATCATTTGCATCATACTTTGCATAAGCACAAAACATTTTCAAAACCTATAAAAATTTAAAAAATTTCAAAAAATATAAATATTTTCAAAAAATATAAATATTTTTGTACATAAATAAGATAATAAAAGATTAGATAGTGAAAAATTATATCCAAAAGATTGGAAAAATTTAAGAAAACCAAGAAAATTAGAAGTTTTCTTATACGAACTAGTAATAAGTAGTTATGAGCCGTTGTCCTAAGGGTTAGTAAGATGAAAGAAGTCACTAATCTGAGAATAAAAATAAGTCTGAAAAATAGTTTCTATTCTGAAAGCCAAACATTTTGAACGTTGATACCCTGCTATTCGCACTTGCACACGTCTTGAAGCCCGGGATAGTAGAGGATACCTTGAAATGCTCTTGTCTTAAAGCCGATGTATGAAGGAAATAAAAAAATGAAAAATGAAGAAAATATAAAGTGGTGAGAAAAATGGACAATGGTTTTGTTATCGCCAAGACAGCAATAAAAAAATATAGCGAGGGTTACTCTTCACCTAGTGCCCTAAGGCCAACTGGTCTGGGAGTCACTGCTAAGCCTTAGGTGGTGCAAAACGAGGAAAATACACCAAATAAGCAAGCACATGAGTAATCGGTCGGTTAGTACCTCAAGAAGTATTAGCGGTCGCATAAAAGTGTGTGAGCAATCTCATTTAAATATTCATTAATTAAAAAGTACTGAGGCTGATGGGCAAGAGTATGATAGCTTGAATTGAATTCTCCAGGTGTAGGGATGTCCTTTACACACACGCAGGGTTATATGATCGATGTTTGGAATACAGATAGGAATGAAGAATAAGACGATGTTTTATTGAGGGAGGACTTGATTTCTAACATCTTTTCATGACTATTAAGATAGGGCTCATGACAACCGAAAAGCTAGCTTAGTTGGAAACCCTAAATTTCAAGGCTTGTCTATTACAATTCTTGTCTTTATATGTAATATTCACGATCTTCCTTTGATTATTGGATTTTGTGGGTGCAATCCGCTGAAAACCCTCAGGAGACAACACTCCTCCTACTAGGGACACCTAGAGGTTTAAAGGCTTGTTGCACGTGCTCAGTGCAATCGTGTTGCCTACGAAAGTGTGCTAGTTAGTTTTTCTCTTTCTTTATTTTCTCCTTCTCTTTTTAATAAAATCATTCGCTCGAGACGACTGAAAATAAGTTTGGGGGAATTTGATCAGTTGAAAATACTGCATTTTTAACACGGCAATTTCCCTATCTTTTGCATTCATGTAGAGGAGTTCGGTATTCATATTACACATATTAGCAAAACACCTGTTAAATACTGGATTACCTGTACTTTATACTAAAACCGACATTTTTAGGGAAATTGACTGTGTTTCATGACATTGCATCATTCTTGTGTAGCACAACATGTGTTTTGAAGTCTGTGCAGGAAATCCCAGAAGAATGGTCAAATTTGTATAACAGTGCTGTTAAAGAATACGCCAACTCAATGACTAGAGATCTGGTAGTGATCTAGAAGGCATTCAGGGAATCAACATATCAGATAAATACCCCAAAGTCAGCCCAAAGCTCCAGAAGAAAATGTGCACAGTGCCCCCCTCACGTGACCGCGGAACCGCGGCACAAGCAGGCACGTGCCGCGGATCCGCGGTGACCTAGACACGTCAGCAGTATTTCTTCAGCTCAGATCTCTTCACTCAAGTCCAGTACTTCATTAAGCCTCTATAATTTCCAGAACATTCCTGAACCTTCTGCCAGATCAGCAAAGGCCCTTTGATCTAAACTAATGATGTCCTAGCTTTCTAAACAAGCTTCACCTAAACTACATTAAGGGCCTAGAACCTTCTCCCTAACCTCCTAGCTTAAGCTAGAAGCTAATCCCTAACTAACTAGTTCTAGAGACTTCTACCCAACTAACTAGCTTACAAGGGAAGCTAACCTAATCCTAGCTTCTTAAGGAAGATAATCATTCCTAAACCTATAAAAGGGACCCTAGGCCTCACTTGATAAGGTTGTTGATTGTTCTTCATCTTCCCCAAAATCCTCCTACAAGTTGAGTGACACATCTTGTAGCCCTAACCCTAATCCAATCAAGAAACCAAATTCAAGATCCTTTGAGTTCTAGCAAAGCAAGCCTTCAGCCATCCTTTATGAAGCGAAGCCGGTCTTCAACGGAGCATGAGATCCAAGCCGATCCGCGACTCAAGGAGCCGATGTAACGCTAGATTCGACAATCTTGTTCCTTCTCAAATTCTTGTAGTCTTGAGCAATGTGTAACAAATCATTGAATACATAAAGGTGAAGATTCTTTTAACTTGCTTATCTTTCAATTCAAAGCATTATGATTCAACTTCGATTGTTGAATATATTCTTTATGATGATGCTTGAGTAAACTTCGCTCGTGGAGGAGTCGAAACGATCGATAGAATGATGAAGTTAATGAATTTTTAAACATTTTCTTAAGTCCTATAACGTTTGTAAATTCTTGAAAATCAAATGATCAATGATCTAGTTTCGATGCGAAATGCTTTCTTGATTATTTTCGCTCGGAACTAGAGATCACCGATCGATCATTTGACTTCCTAGAAGCTATCTTGTGAATGTGATTAATCGAATGGACAAAAGATAAGATGAGGAAACCCTAATTCTTCTCAAGATCCTTAATCCTCGATAAATCGACATCGAGTAGCATCAATTCGTTAATGGATAAGAAAAGGTAATTGCTAATCTTCTTCACATCTATGATCTAATCGACTCCTACGAGCTTCACTTCAATTCTTGAAACTTTAATCGATTGGAATTTTATCACTTCTTGATTCTTGATTTTTAAATGCTTTTCTTGATTTTTGATGAGATCTAGATAATTCTTGAAATTCATTGATATAAAATCATATAATCAAGTTTTCTTTTCTCTTCTCATTAATTTTTAATTCAAACAAAACAAATAAGAACGAATCGCACAATCCCTGTGGACGATCCGCACTTACTAACGCGCTACATTCGACACCGTTATTGATTACGGTCAAATAATTCTTTGATTGTGATTTCTATTCATTTTCTAAACTGACACACAAAGAAAACATGATCAATCAAGTATCGATGCCCAGTCTCGAAAATCCCACGACTAGGGACATTTAAGGATGTGCTTATAGACCACCCAGCTCCCACGTATATGATCGCCATCATAATACTAGTAGTCAAGCAAGAATCCTATGGGCTCTATCAACATGTAATAGTGATCTGTAATACAACATAAAGCATGTACATGATGATAAAGACAAATCAGATAGCATACTATCATCTTGAGTAAGGCTGTTATATCCGTATAGGTCCTCCCTCAATCATTGCAATCGCGTGCCTGCAATTCAATAATTGACTTGAGGGCATTATAGCCAACAAGATTGGTGTAGATGGAAAGGTTCAGACCTTCAAAGCTAGACTTGTAGCAAAAGGTTTTCGTCAACGACCTGGTGTCGACTATGACGAGACCTTTTCTCCAGTGGCTATGCTTAAGTCCATCAGGATCCTACTTGTCATTGCTGCATACCATGACTATGAAATCTGGCAGATGGATGTCAAGACCGCTTTTCTAAATGGTGATTTAGAAAAGAGCGTGTATATGATACGACCAGAGGGCTTCGTGGATAGTGGGAGCAGCGCTAAAATTAAGCAAGCTGCTTAAATCAATTTTCGGATTAAAGCAGGTGTCGCGGAGCTGGAACATCTGTTTTAATATAGCAGTCAAAGTGTTTGACTTCATCAAAAACGAAGATGAACCATGTATATATAAAAATGTTGTAGAGAGTAAGGTTGTATTCTACGTATTGTACGTGGATGGCATACTCTTGATAGGAAATGATATTCCTATACTGCACTCGGTCAAACTCTTCCTATCACAAAAGTTCTCTATGAAAAATCTGAGTGGTGCCTTCTACATTTTGGGGATAAAGATCTATAGAGATAGATCTAAAAGGATGTTGGGACCGTCCCAATCCAGGTACATAGATACCATACTAAAGAGATTTAGTATGGAAGATTCTAAACGTGGTAATTTACCCGCTTGTTCAGGAATGACTCTCTCCAAAGTTATGTCTCCCAAGACTGATTTGGAGAGGGCTCGCATGAACGTGATACCCTATACTTCTGCAGTTGGGTCTATCATGTACGCGATGTTATGCACCAGACCGGATGTAGCTTACGCACTTAATGTGGTAAGTAGGTATCAATCAGACCCAGGGAAGAAGCACTGGATAGCAGTGAATAACATTCTTAAGTACTTGAGAAGGACTAAAGAGATGTTCTTAGTGTATGGTAACAGAGAACTCCAAGCAGAGTCCTTTACCGATTTGAGCTTCCAGAGTGATAAGTATGACATCAAGTCTATCTTGTGCTTTGCCTTCACCCTCAATGGAGGGGCGGTATGTTGGAAGAGTTCTAAGCAAGATACTTTGCAGACTCGACGATGGAGGCTGAATACATCAATGTTAACGATGCTGCCAAAGAGGCTGTCTGGATGAAGAAGTTTATTATTGAACTTGGTGTGGTTCCATCCGTTGCGGATCCAATACCCTTATATTGTGATAACAATAGAGCTGTGGCTTTGGCCATGGAACCCCGGTCCCATCAGCGATTCAGACATATTCTGAAGCGGTATCACCCGATCCGAGAGATATTTGATCGCCGCGGGATCGAGGTCAGGATAGTAGACACAAAGGAAAATATGGCGGATCCACTCACGAAGACCCTTCCCCAGACATAGTTCGAGAGAATTTTTGGGATGTTAGGTATGCGATACTAAAACAACTAGCTTTAGTGCAAGTGGGAGATTGTTAGGAATATATATACACTAAAGACCATTATTGTATATTATAGTGGATGCTTGGACATATATAGAGGACTTTCTTGCTCGACATGATAGTATTCTATCTGGTTGCTCTTTATCTTAACATGTGTACTTGTTTTACTTTACTATCTCATTGATATATGCGGATAAAGCCCTTAGGATGTTGACTTGACTACCAGGACTATGATGCAGATTATACTAGTGGGGCTTATGTAGTCCACAAGCACATCCTTAACAGTTCCCAGTCGAAGGAATATTGAGACAGGGCTTCGAAATTCCAGAGTAAACAAGTGTGAACGTTTCTTGACCCTGTATGGGGCGGTGGTTGATCCTACAGCTATTGGTGTTTGACATCAAAGATTGTACACATGTTCTCATTGGAGAATGAGAACACCGAACGGACTCACCGAGAACTCTTAGATGGTACCATACCTATCGTCAGATAGCAGTTCTCTTATGACACTTGTACAGATTAGTCTGTAGATGTGAGATCGTCATAGTGTCTTGTGTGGTCCCCACTGTACTTTGATTTCCTCTCTACCACGGCTCAAATAAGTCATGCAAACAGGTGGTTTTTGGGTACAGTCCCGAGTCATATGGAGGTAGTGAGCAATAGGAGGGGTTTCGTCTCTCCCGGTATTGGGAGTTGATGTTGTGCTATGCTCGATTGGTTATAACAGCAAGTCGCTGGCCAAGGATGATGAGATTTACTGATAAGTGTTATCAGTAGTTTCTCAAAAAGTTATTTGCCACACATCGGCATAACTTATCGAGTTATTAGGGTTTGATGATTCCACCCCCATACTCGATATGTGACATATCAGACAAAGAGATCGGACTGTACGGAAAGTGTTGCTTATAGGCTCTACGGGAGTTTGAACAAGTTTGCTTGTTGATCTTCTATTCGTTCAATACCTGGGTAGCTGTTACGTCACGCTATTATAACTTACGGCTTGTGGGTATCTGATATGATTATTACCTACTGCTGGCGGATTGCCGAGTCTTTAAAGTCCCGCATAGAGTTTCCTAGCTCAAGCGAAACGAAGTAGGACACGTATGGAGATATGTGCAGGAGCTTGATTAAATACGAGTATATGATACTGTATTCTACTCTTGCGTTTTTGATATCAACCGGGTTATATATGATATAACCGGATTATTGAATCAAGTGTTGATTTGATGATTTGATATATATATATATATTTATATATTTGATATTGGCCCGGTTATATATGATATAACCGGATTATTGAATCAAGTGTTGATTATATATATATATATATATATATATATAATATTAACTAATATTAAATATTAGCCGGTTATATATGTTATAACCGGATTATTGAATCAAGTGTTGATTTAATGATTTGATATATATATATATATATTTGATATTAGCCGGGTTATATATGATATAACCGGATTATTGAATCAAGTGTTGATTTAATAATTTGATATATATATATATATATTGTAAAATTTTGAAAATTTTGGATAATAAATTAATTTAATTAATTAAATAATAAAATGTTAATTTAAAAAGTTACTGAAACAAAATAGGACATTTTCATAAGCAGTGTCTGAAACTGATTAATTTGAAATTTTAGTTTGTAACATTAGTAAATTACAAGGGTTTCAGTGAAAAGTTTAGCTTCATTTGTAGTATGATATAGTATGAGGGATTTTGTGAAAAATTTAAGTAATTGTGAAAATTTGGAAATTTGTGAGGGTTTATGTGAAAAGGGTATGGTCATGTTTAAGCTTAAGTTACACTCATGGCATAACATATCCTAGATGACACCTCATGCACACACCTCATCCTTGCATGAAAACCCCACCATCTTTTGTGCACATACCTCACCCTTACATGAAAACCCCACATCCTTTTGGTGACACCTCCTCCTACAATCCTCACTCATTCTCCTTATCTTTGTTCAGTCATATATCAATTAGAAATAAGAATTTAGCTGAAAGGAAAAGAAAGGAAATATCTTAGAACACACTAAAAGAAAAGAGAAAAGAAGAAAATAGCTATGTGCTAAACATTTCACCATCACCATCTAGCTAGGATCTTGAGCTTGTGCATCTTGGAGGAAACCTTTTCAGTGATCTTCTGTAGGTATAATTTCAACCCTGAAACTTAAGTTAAGTATTGTTTTATTTTAGAAATCGAATATCGGTAATATCGTATTTTTACAAGTTTAGGCTCTGTCTTGAATCTGCTATAATTTAGATGAAAATTAACCTAACCAAACAGTACCTTCATCTTATATGTTAGACCTAGAATAACCCCTAGAAATACGAACCCAGTTGCTTGGAGATTGGCCGACGACATATAGGGAAAATCCGAGTTCACCGGTTTTTTGAGGGAGTTGGGTGTTGGGGTTTTTAGGGTAGCTCTCTGGATATGTATTAAGATATTTAGTATTGCTAGTTTAAGTTAATTTTTCAGTATGTGAAATCTGGAAGCTAATGTCTGAAATGGGATTAAAATTCTAAAATACAACATGGATGTTTCGTAACATGTTTCTGTTTTCTGTTATGAGCAACGAGTGGTTAAAATCCAGTTAGCAGAAGTATTAGATAGTTTACAATAGTCATACGTTGTATAGAATACGTAAAATTTGTATTCTCATGTTTTCGCCGTATCAGAGTTTAGCCGTTTCTTATACGAGTTAATGTTGATGTTAGATTTGAGTACGGAAATTTCGGAGGCTGTAAGGAAAGGAAAGGGATTGGTGATATGTGAGTTGATTCGGCGTATTCCGGTGAGTAGACTAAACATCTATCAGGGGATTTTGTATGGATGGCATTAAACCGCCCGTAAATTTTAGTTGGATAATAATTTCCTTTATATTGATTACATGTTTAAAATTAAGAAACTTCGTCATATGCATTCATATCTATAAAATAACACTTGCTAGAACACTGCAGGACTATTGATGAGTCATGTTGCACACGCACATACCTATATGTTACACTACACCTCATCGATATTGACATGTAACGTATCACTTAGAACTTGCCATATCCTATATGATTCTTTTCAAACCATATGCATCATTATTAGTGATTATGTGCATCGTTTTTATTGATTGATACCTATCATGGCTTACATTTAATTAGTCGTAAATTTTATCACCAGTTGTGTTGGGTTTAAGGATTTCTGGTTTTGAGTTTTATATATTATTAAGTTATATTCATTGATTCTTCCTGAATGATGTGATATGTCCACCATGAGATGTTGTTTTTATGATTTGGATTTATTCCGAACCGAGTGGGGGGGCTATACGGTTGTGGATTTATACGTTATCCAGACTGAGTGGGGGGGATATACAGTTGGATACATGGTGGATCCGATCGAGACCGAGAGGCAGGAAAGCCACATTTGAGGCGGGGAGCCTAGCGAGGATACTCGATACCGGAGTCAGTTGTGAAACACGGCGGATATCTAGGTGATACCGACCGGTGTTATTGGATGACAGGATCATTCGGGGAACGATGTCTGACGGAAATAGAAGATTTGTGTCGATGTTGGAAACGGGAAAATGAACCTTATTTGGAAATAATTGATGAGATTTCAGTTTTGATTTATATACTTAGTAATACATGTTCATGCTGCACACTATTATCATGCATTATATTCATCCTTGTTGATATTAGCTCTATTTCGTCATGCTTACATTATCAGCTGATATATGTTAGTTTATTCACTGAGTTGGCAACTCACCCCCGTTGTGCCATAGTTCCTTGCAGGAGTCGTGTGGACGCGTAGCAGCAGTGTAGATCCACTCGTCAGCTTTTATCGCTCTTTTTGCTAGGTGGGTTACGTATGTAGTAACCTCCTATTTTGGATATATGTATTTTGGATCTAGTAATACTCCATCAGACCATGTATATTGACTTAGAACGAAACATGTTGTATCTGTTCTAAAATTCGACTGAGTAATATCGTTAGTTATGTTAACTTATATTTTTTCTTAATTATTGCATGAAGTTCTTCACCTTGAGTGTTGTACTAGTATTGCGTGTTGATTTCCGCTGTTTGGCATTGTTTTGCTCCCAACTAAGGATGCAACTTAATTACACCACTTAAAATGGCTTTCTATTAATAATTAAAAAGGAGGCAATGTCGAAACATTAATATCAGTGTTTACATTTCAACTTTTAAAAACCTTTCGGCATGCTACTTCATTCTTATTACTCAAACTTTGAAATTTTCTAAATTTTCGCAAAATGGGTTTTGATCTTGGTTTTCTGGCTTACTCAGATTGTGTCATTATCTTTAGATATCATATAATCTAAGTGCTGGTCACGGACCAAAAATTGGGTCATGACAAAGTTGGTATCAGAGCTTAGGATTAACTTTACGGAACTGAGTAGTGATTTGGAGTAAGTAGACTTAAGTTTCATTACGTAGGATGACCTTTGGTTTGATGGAGTAGGTGATTTAGGATAAGTAGAGTACCGTACATATGTTCTGCGGCATATTTACGCTACGATACTCAGCCTAAGTAACCTTAGGATGTATATCTTGCTAAATCCTTCCTTTGACTTCCTATTATTGCTGCTCCTATTCGTACACCTCATCAACTCTCGTTTCTTGTTCCAGTTGCTATGGCTACGCGAGCTAGGCATGCCGCAGCCAGGGATGCAGCTAGGGTGAATCCGCCTGTGACGGCGACTGACGCACCGGACATTCCGGCGGAACCTGAGCATGTTGATTCTCCTCCTCCAGACTGACTGACTTGGATAGAGGAGGGCATGTTGGGCCTACAGCAAATGGTGGGACAATTGACTGAGGCCACCCGTGTTTAGAGGCATGATCAGGTACCGACGATGGTAGAACCCGATGAACAGCCTATGCAGACTGTCGCACTGGTAGGACCGAGAGTGATGGAGGAATCTCTTCCAGAGTTCATGAGGTTGAGGCCTCCTGTGTTTACAAGGACTGATGCAGTAGAGGGTCATCAGTCCTTTCTTGATAGGATGGCCAGGATTGGCAGGTCATTGCGATGTTCTGATGCGAGGTCGGTGGAGCTGACCAGCTTTCGATTAGAGGGACTTGCCCGGACGTGGTGTGAGTCGATGGAGAGAGGGCGAGCTGCAGGTCTTCCTCCGATGTCATGGACGGAGTTTTCTGATATCTTCCTTGCCAGATTTCTTCCACAGAGCGTGAAGGACGCTAGAGCCAGCACTTTTGAAGCGTTACGGAAAACTGCGAGTGTGTCGGTGGCAGAGTATGATTAAAGGTCACCCAGTTGTCACGCTATGCTCCGTACTTGGTTCCCATGGAGGAGCACCGGGTGAAGAGATTTGTGAGGAGCCTGGATACCCAGCTATTTCTTGCTATAGGTTCCGAGCATTTCGATACTTATGCGCAGGCCATGGACGCGGCTATGCGAGTGGAGGAGCATCTGAGCAGGGCAGTGATTGTTCTGGAGCCAAAGAGAACCAGACCTATTGAGTCTGTTACCAGGCAGTTTGGTAGAGGACGAGGCAGACACACTCCAGGCCGCGATTTTGGTCGTGGTTGGACTCAGGGCTAGATGTTCAGTTCGTTCCCCATGGAGCAGAGACCTCCATTTACATGTTATAGTTGCGGACTTCCAGGGCATTTGGCTAGAGAGTGTAGACGCCATGGAGGGACAGTTGTTCCGCAAGCTGCTTTACCCCCTCCTCCTTCTACTTCGACGGCCTTACTTCCTCCCCCAGTTGGCACTATGCGCCAGGCTGTTGCACCGTGAGGTCGGGGCTTTGCAGGACGCTTTCAGATAGGCCGAGGAGACCAAGGGAGAGGACGACAGGATGCGGGTTGAGGCCAGGAACGAGTTTTTGCAATGACTCCACAGGATGCCCAGGCATCCAATGCAGTTGTGACAGGTACTCTTACAGTATGTTCTTTAGATGCACATATTTTATTTGATCCCGGTTCTACGCATTCTTACGTATCTGCACATTTTGCACTTTCTCTGGGGAGAGAGTCGTCGTTGTTAAAGTTACCGTTAGTTGTGATTACTCCTGTAGGAGATTCTTTTGTAGCTCGACACATATTCAAGTCTTGTTCAGTACGTATTGGTGATAGGGATTCATTAGTTGATTTGATTCTCCGGGATATGCTAGATTTTGATATACTTCTTGGTATGGATTGGATGGCCATTTGTCATGCTTATGTAGATTGTCGGGGGAAGCGGTCATATTCTGTTTTCCATACGAACTGATTTTTGTTGTGCAGGGAGACTGTAGTATAACTCCTGCTAACATGATTTCTGCTCTTTATGTGGGACGGCTCTTGAAGAAGGGTTGTCGTGGGTTTTTAGCATTCATTCAGGACGTAGGAGCCGCTGAAATCCCGTTGGATCAGGTTCCGATCGTGCGAGAATTTTCGTATGTGTTTCCTGCTGAATTACCAGGATTACCGTTTGATCGCGATATCGAATTTTGCATTGACTTGATTCCGTGTGCGGGGCCTATTTCTATACCACCTTATCGGATGGCCCCGACGGAGTTGAAGGAACTCAAAGGTCAGTTGCAAAGTTGTTGGATAGAGGACTTGTTCGAACGAGTGTATCGCCGTGGGGAGCTCCAGCCTTGTTCATTAAAAAGAAGGATGGCAGCATGAGACTGTGCATCGACTACAGGCAGCTGAATCGTGTTACTGTGTGAAATTGGTATCCATTACCTCGTATCGATGACTTATTCGATCAGCTGCAGGGAGCTGGCTATTTCTCGAAGATTTATTTGCGGTCAGGGTATCACCAGCTGAGAATTCGAAAGGATGACATTCCGAAGACTGCTTTTCGCACACGATATGGGCATTACGAGTTTTTAGTGATGTCGTTCGGGCTCACCAATGCCCCAGCAGCTTTCATGGATATGATGAACCACATTTTCAGGCCATTCCTTGATCAGTTTATTATTGTATTCATTGATGATATTCTTATTTATTCCTGGAGCCGGGAGGAGCATGAGCAGAATTTGCGTATCACATTGCAGACCTTGAAGGAGCATAGGCTGTTCGCTAAATTCTCCAAGTGTGCTTTCTGGCTGGAGAGTGTGGATTTCTTGGGTCATGTAGTTACGAGAGATGGTATACGTGTGGACCCAAAGAAGGTCGAAGCAGTACAGCACTGGCCCAGACCTGTATCAGTTACAGAGGTTCGCAGCTTCTTGGGTCTGGCTGGTTACTACCGACGTTTTGTGCAGGATTTTTCTCGGATCGCTGCACTACTGACCGGGTTGACCAGGAAGGAGGTTCCATTTCTTTAGACAGAGGCGTGTGAGCAGAGTTTCCAGCAGTTGAAGACTCGCTTGATGACTGCACCAGTTTTATCTTAACCTTCTGGGTCAGGTGGGTTTGTTGTTTATTGTGACGCCTGTCGAGTGGGTTTAGGTTGTGTGTTGATGCAGCACGACAGGGTCATCACTTATGCCTCTCGGCAACTGAAGAGGCACGAGCAGAACTATCCCACACATGACTTAGAGATGGCTGCTGTGGTATTCGCACTGAAGATTTGGAGGCATTAGTTGTACGATGAGTCATGCCAGATATTCACAGATCACAAGAGTTTGAAATATATTTTTCAGCAGCGGGATCTGAATCTGAGGCAGCGTCGATGGATGGAACTTGTGAAGGATTATGATTGCAAAATTCTTTATCATCCGGGAAAAGCGAATGTTGTCGCAGATGCTTTGAGTCGGAGGCATGGAGGTAGCTTATCTCATTTGTGCGCTATGCAGAGACAGTCTTCTGCAGACTGGAAGATTCTGTGTGATAGCCATGTACAGTTTGAGTTCACATCGACAGGAGGACATCTAGCTCATGTTCGCACCCGTCCTCAGTTATTGGATCGTATCCGAGAGACACAGCCTATGGATGCTCGTATGTCGGAGATCATGGATCAGGTTAGACAGGGTAGAGAGTCCGAGTTCGTGATAGATGACCGTAGAGTATTAAGATTTAGGACTCGTCTTTGTGTGTCGGATTCGGAGGGACTGAGACGTGAGATCTTAGAGGAGGCCCATCGGTCAGCATATAGTATTCATCCTGGTTCCACCAAGATGTATCATGAATTGAAAGAGGTCTATTAGTGGGAAGGCATGAAGAGAGATGTCGCGGAGTTTGTTTCGAGATGCTTGACTTGTCATCAAGTCAAGGCCGAGCACCAGAGGCCGGCAGGAGAGTTGCAGCCCTTGCCTATTCCGGAGTGGAAATGGGAGCAGATCTCTATGGATTTCATTATGGGTCTACCCAGGATTAGCAGAGGGTATGATTCCATCTGGGTTATTGTAGATAGATTGACAAAGACAACACACATTCTTTCGGTAAAGACAACGTTTGGATATGCGTAGTATGCTCAGATCTATATTGATGAGATTGTGCGATTGCATGGAGTTCCGACGTGTATAGTGTCCGATAGGGGTACATAGTTCACCAGCCGACTATGGAAGAAACTTCAAGAGGCTCTAGGTACCCGACTGAGTTTTAGTACACCTTTTCACCCGCAGATAGACGGTCAGTCAAAGCGGACCATACAGACTCTAGAGGATATGCTTCGAGCCTGCAGTCTTGATTTCGGTGGCAGTTGGGATTGTCACTTACCATTGATAGAATTCTCTTACAACAACAGTTTTCAGGAGACGATCCAGATGGCACACTACGAAGCTTTATATGGGAGAAAGTGTCGATCACCTGTTTGCTGGACAGAACTCAGCGAGAGTAGCATTTTGGGACCGCAGGTAGTACAGGAGACTACGGAAAAGATCCAGTTGATACGGGACAGAATGAGAGCGGCCCAGTGCAGACATAAATCATATGCCGATCGACGCCGTCGAAGACTCGAGTTTGATGTAGGAGATCATGTGTTCTTTCGGGCGTCTCCGATGAAGGGTGTGATGTGTTTCGGGAAAAAGGGGAAGTTCAGTCCCAGGTATGTCGGACCCTATGAGATTCTGGAGAGAGTGGGTGCTGTAGCTTATCGTTTAGCACTTCCACCGAGTTTTCCCGATGTGCATCCAGTGTTTCACGTGTCTATGCTTCGTAAGTAACTTCATGATCCCTCTCACACGATCCAGCATCAGACCTTACAGCTTGAGCAGGATTTATCCTACACAGTGCAGCCAGTAGCTATTCTAGACTGATAGGAAAAGAAACTGAGATCAAGGGTACTTCCATCTGTAAAGGTTCTTTGGCGAGGAACGAATCGCGAGGAGGTCACTTGGGAGGCCGAGGATGCGATGCGGAAGAAATTTCCACATCCTTTTGAAGGTACGTATAGTTAAGTTTTAAATTCGGAGACTGAATTTTCTTAAGGGGGAATATTGTAACATTTTGAAAATTTTAGATAATAAATTAATTTAATTAATTAAATAATAAAATATTAATTTAAAAAGTTATTGAAACAAAATAGGATATTTTCATAACTAGTGTGTGAAACTGATTAATTTGAAATTTTAGTTTGTAACATTAGTAAATTACAAGGGTTTTAGTGAAAAATTTAGCTTCATTTGTAGTATGATATAGTATGAGGGGTTTTGTGAAAAATTTAAGTAATTGTGAAAATTTCGAAATTTGTGAGGGTTTATGTGAAAAAGAGTAAGGTCATGTTTAAGCTTAAGTTACACTCATGGCTGTAAGTCCGTGTTGCCCACCCCGGTGCTTACGGGGAGGCGGAAAACATAATAAAAATCGGATTTTTAATGACTTAGGCAACATGGACTAAGCTTGTGAGGATCTTTGCTAAACATAAACTAGCTAACCCTAACTACAAAGTAGCTAAGTGAAGAAAGGTTATACCTTTGGTCTTTAGTCCTTCTCTCCTTGCTCCTAGGTATGGTAGAAAAGGATCACCTTGCTTGTCTTCTCCCGTCAAAGAAGGATCCACCCGAAAGCCACCACCTTTAGCTTCAACTCCAAGCTAGGAGTAACTAGAGTGCAAGAAATGCTAAGACTTGAACCCTAGAAGTGAGTAGAGAAGATCAAGAGAGGGTTTTTCTCAAGCCTTTTGTTTCTCAACACATGAGAGGGAGAGAGCTTGAGGGAGAGGATGAGCAAGAGAGAGAAAAGATATGATAGAATGAGAATAATAGTGAGCCATTCTCACTAATATGTGAGGATAATTTTAATTAGATAATTAGCTTGAAAATTGTCATGATAAATCATGAATTGACCATTATCATTTCATTTTTGCAAAGATCAAAGAGCATCTTCCAAATGAAATGATTATGGTCAAGTTGTCAACTTGGTCAACAAGTCAATGAAGTCAAATTGTCAACAACAACCATGCTCAATAATTAAGCTAATTATCAATTAACAATAATCCACACAAAAACAATAGGGTTAATAAAATGACAAAAGCCATTAACCCTAAACAAGGTCCTCTCCCCCAATCTCAAGCAACTGTGCATACGCACCCGCATTCGTGATCCGAGGAACACGAACACAATGAGAAAAACCAATCTCAAATCATATACTAGGATCCGGCTTAAACCAAAGCCCGCTAGTATAAACTGTCCGGACAGCAAACGTGCACAAGTGCGCGGATGCGAACGAACCCTGTCGCAAAACCATGCGACCTCTACTCATTTTGCCTAAAGGCGAATAGCTCTCTGTGTGGGACTCTAAAGACTCGACACTACGCTGGCAGTGGGTTTAACCACAGACCGCAAGCGGCACTAGCTGTACGTAACGGTCCCCAGGTAGATGTCGATAAGAAGACTGACGAGGTGAACCCCATCTGCACTCCTACTGAGCCTGTATGTGACAGTCTCCGTACAGTCCGGTCTGTTCGTCTGATACATCGCATGGCGGGCCTAGGGGGGCGGTGAACGTCAGTCCCCTAATAGCGGTACAAGTCGTGTCGGAGTGTAGCCCAGAACACCCTGAGATAACACTGGAAACCTACCAGTATATCTCGCTTGCCCTGGCCAGGGACTACTCGTGTAATGGCTCTCCTAGACACAGCGCGATGTCAACCCCCAATACCGGGAGAGACGAATCCTGTCTAACCGTCACTGCCTCCAAGTGCTTCGGGACTGCACCCAAAAACTACCTGTTTGCACAGCTCCTTTGAGCCGTGGTAGGATAGTAATCAAAGTGCAGTGGGAACACACTCGAGGCGAAGTGACAGTGTCAAGTCAGCGGACTAAGCTGTACTCATGTCACCTGGGAACTGATAACTGACGATAGGTATATTACCAACCAACAGTTCCCGACGAGTCCTGTCCAGTGTACTCGTAACCTAACGAGCACCCGCATACTATCCCAAGTACGACGTACTAACGGCTGTGGGACAGACCGTCTCCCACACTGGGATGAGAAGCGCATACGCTAGTCTACTCCGGAGTATCGATGCCCTGTCTCGATAGTCCAACGACCAGGGACCTGTATAAGGATGTGCTTATAGATTACCCAGCTCCCACGAGTGCGAGCGCCATCACAACGCTGGTAATCAAGCAAAGATCCTAAGGGCTCTACTAATATGTATACCAGCAATATGCTAAAAGAAACACATGCACATATTAAAGCAGAGACAAACCAAGTAGCATACTACCATTTCGAGCAAGATTGTATATACAACTGTGAATATCCCAAGCTTCCATTAAGTAATATACAAGCTAGTATGATACAGTAATGGCCTCTAGGGCATATACACTAACAATCTCCCACTTGCACTAAGGCCATGTACTGGCGTATCGAAGACCTATCATCTCGATCAGCCGCTCGAACTGAGTCTGGGGCAAGGCCTTGGTGAATGGATCTGCTGTGTTATCCTCTGATGCAACTCTCCGGACCTCGATCTCCTGGCGATCCACGATCTCCCTGATCAGGTGATACCGCCTTAAGATGTGTCTGGATTTCTGATGGGACCTGGGTTCCTTCGCTAAAGCTATAGCCCCATTGTTGTCGCAATACAGAGGTATTGGGTCAACAATGGACGGAACCACCTGAAGTTCTTTCAAGAACTTCCTCATCCAGACAGCTTCTTTTGCGGCATCAGATGCAGCGATGTATTCCGCTTCCATAGTCGAGTCAGCAACGGTTTCCTGTTTGGAGCTCTTCCAACACACCGCCCCTCCATTGAGGGTAAAGACAAAACCCGACATGGACTTGGAATCATCCTTGTCACTCTGGAAGCTGGAGTCAGCAAAGGCCTCAACCTGCAGGTCTTTTCCGCCATACACCAAGAACATCTCCTTAGTCCTTCTCAGGTACTTGAGAATGTTCTTTACTGCTATCCAATGTTTCTCCCCTGGGTTTGACTGATACCTGCTTACCACACTCAGTGCATAAGCCACATCCGGTCTGGTACACAACATCGCATACATTATAGAGCCTACCGCAGAAGCGTAGGGTATAATGGACATGCGATCCCTCTCCAAATCAGTCTTGGGAGACATCTCTTTGGAGAGGGTGATCCCGTGACAAGCCGGTAGATTACCGCGCTTGGAATCTTCCATACTGAATCTCTTCAGTATGGTGTCGATGTACCTGGACTGCGAGAGTCCTAATATCCTCTTGGATCTGTCACGGTAGATCCGGATACCCAGAATGTAGGAGGCATCACCCAGGTCTTTCATGGAGAACCTGTGTGACAAGAACCCCTTGACAGATTGTAGCATAGGAATGTCATTTCCTATTAAGAGAATGTCATCCACGTATAAAACGAGGAATACTACAGTTCTCGCTACAAATCTACAATAGATGCATGGTTCATCTGGATTTTTGATAAAGCCAAATTCCTTGACCGTCTCATCAAAACAGATGTTCCAACTCCGCGATGCCTGCTTGAGTCCATAAATGGACTTGAGCAACTTACACACCTTTCCGCTGCTCCCACCCTGAATGAAACCCTCTGGCTGGTCCATATAGACACACTCCTCTAAATGACCATTTAGAAAAGCTGTCTTTACGTCCATCTGCCAAATCTCATAATCGTGGAAAGCAGCGATGGCAAGAAGGATCCGAATGGATTTCAGCATAGCTACTGGAGAGAAGGTTTCGTCATAGTCCAAACCAGGTCGCTGACGAAAACCCTTTGCTACCAGTCTAGCTTTATAGGTCTCAACCTGTCCATCTACACCAATCTTCCTTTTGAAGATCCACTTGCATCCTACGGGTTTTACCCCGTCTGGAGCAATGTCCAACGTCCATACTTTGTTGGTGTACATAGACTCCATCTCGGTCCGCATTGCATCCAGCCATTTTACCGAGTCGACGCTCTGAATGGCTTGCTGGAAGCTAGTAGGCTCATCACAATCTAGGATGCAGTCCTCTCTATCCCCGTCAATGAGGAAACCGTAGTACCTCTCGGGCGGATGAGACTGCCTACTACTCCTGCGGAGTGGCATGGGAATGACTTGTTCTTTCGAACCTTCTGGTTCCTCTAAGCTTTCAGTGATGGTCTGTGGTTCTGGAATTTCTTCCAGTTCTACTGCGTTCCCGCTTATCTGATTTTCTAAAAACTCAGTTTCCAAGAAGCGGGCATGACGAGAAACAAGGACTTTTTGCTCCTCTGCGTAATAGAAGAGATACCCCTTGGAGTTCTTTGGGTATCCCACAAACTTGCACTGTACTGAGCGTGCCTCGAGCTTGTCCGCATGCTGCTTTTTTACAAAAGCTGGACATCCCCATGTCTTAAAGGATTTAAGACAGGGTTTCTTCCCACTCCACATCTGATATGGTGTGGTAGGCACTGTTTTAGTAGGAACCTGGTTCAAGAGATGTGCAGCTGTTTCCAGTGCATAACCCCAGAAAGATCGCGGTAACTCAGCCTTACTCATCATGGACCGTACCATATCCAATAGGGTTCGGTTCCGTCTCTCCGATACACCGTTGTGTTGCGGAGTGTATGGAGGAGTAAGCTGAGAGAGAATTCCATTCTCTTTTAAGTAATTCAGGAATTCGGCACTTAAGTATTCTCCTCCTCGATCCGATCTTAGGATCTTGATACTTTTGCCGGTTTGTTTCTCTACTTCACTCTTATATTCCTGGAACTTTTCAAAGGCCTCGGACTTATGTTTCATTAAGAAGACATAACCGTACCTTGAAAAATCATCCGTAAAAGTAATGAAGTAAGAGTAACCGCTTCGCGCATGTGTAGACATTGGACCGCACACGTCACTGTGTACGAGTCCCAAGAGCTCGCTCGCTCTTTCTCCGTGTCCAGTGAACGGAGCCTTTGTCATCTTTCCCATGAGACAAGATTCACAAGTGGCATAAGACTGATACTCGAACGGATCCAAGTATCCTTCTTTATGTAACTTAGTCAACCGTGTCTCATTGATGTGACCTAGTCTACAATGCCATAAGAAAGCCTGATTAATATCTGGAGGCTTTCTTTTATGTGTATTCTGGATATTGAAAACCTGTGGTTGGTTTAAAACGTAAATACCGTTGTTCAATGTACCTGACCCAATCAACACTTGATTAAGGTGAATGTTCACTACATTACTTACAAATGCAAATTCATAACCTTCTTTAGATAATAAAGATACAGAAATGATATTACAGGTTGCATTTGGTACATAATAACAACTACGCAAAACCAAAAAGTGTCCATCTGATAATCCCAGGTGATAGTCCCCCACGGCCTCTGCATCCATGCTAGCACCGTTCGCAACTCTGAGGGTCATGTCACCTGCCTTCAAAACTCTACGCTTTCTCAACGCCTGCAAAGAATTACAGATATGAGATCCTGATCCGGTATCCAATACCCAGGATGTAGAGTTTATTGATAGACAGTTTTCAATAACATACACACCTGAAGCTGAAGCTGCAACTCGCTTCAAATCCTGTGTTCTGGCTTTCCAAGCCTTGCAATCTTGTTTCCAGTGGCCACTTTTGTGACAATAGAAGCATTCTTCCTTCCCCACCAGCTTCCCCGCTACCTTTGTTGCTTTACCCTTTCCCTTCGTATCCACTTTACCGACACCGCCTCTTGGTTTGGCGGGGGCTTTCTTCTTCTTGCCCTTGGCTTTCGCCCTGGACCTAGAAGAGGAAGATCCTCCTACAAACAAAGTGGATGTCTCCCTACCCTTCTGTAGGGTGCCCTCAGCAGTCCTCAACATGTTCAGAAGCTCGGCAAGTTCAACCTCCTTTCCTTGCATGTTGAAGTTAAGAATGAACTGGGCGTAAGTGGAAGGAAGGGACTGGAGAATCAGATCAGTATAGAGTTCATTCTCCAACGTGGTCCCAAGGTCCGCGAGCTCCTCTATGTAGCCGATCATCTTAAGCACGTGGTCCGCTACCGATGATCCGACGGCCAACCTTGCCGAAAAGAGCTTCTTCGACACTTCGTATCTTGCGATATGAGACTGCTCTCCATACAGTTCTTTTGTATGGAGAAATATGGACTCTAGGTCCATATTCTCGTGCCTCCTCTGATGGTCATTGTCCATCGAGGCTAGTACGAGGCATTTGGCCCTCGCGCAATCTATCTCCCATGTCTTACGGATTTCTACATCCGCGACGCTGGAGGTGGGACCTGGGACGGGGGGAGCTTTGGTGGTAAGTATATACCCCAGCTTGTCATAAGTGATAGCCATCTTGACATTCCTGAGCCAATCTTTGTAGTTTGGCCCTGTCAATATGTTTTTATCTAATAGTAACTTAAGTCCGGTCATCTTGAATGGTCGCTGCAATTAGGAGAGAGAAAAGAAACACTTTAGCATGATGCTCTTGCAAGTTTAGAGTGGTTTTTAGTTTGTCTAAACTGGATGGCTCCCACTGTTTCTCGAATCCCTTCTCAAACCATAAAGAAAAGGATTAGCCGGGATCATTCTCACCGTACAATACTTGCTTAACCGTTCAGCCAGGCCAGTGTCGGTACTTCGAGGGAGGTTTTCCAACGCTTTCGCGAAGTTCCTTAATTAAGTAACCTCTTTTCCCTATGGGCGTAGCCCCGCTAACACCTTTCTAGGCACCTACTAGGTTTATAGCATTGATCGTTAAGTGAGAGTTTTCCCGAGGAGTAGCACATACTCACAGTAGGATCGGGATCCAAATATCATCGCGTGATAAAACCGAAGGAATCCTACCAGAATCATCACACTCCAAATGGTATGCAACGCTAGCAAGTTTCAGTACTTATGAAACTCCCGATGTGGATTTTTGCCCCATGCTCTTATGACCTTGACTAAGGCCAACAAATCATAAGTCACATGTCAAGTTCTACCCGTCGTTATCCAGGTTAATTTGAACCCACCCGTATCCACCCTTGACTATGGCCAACAAGGCAATACGACTGTCTCAAACCAACGCATTCTATCTATGCAACATATGAATACCCACCAGCTACCAAACACTGTGCCTTGACTAAGGCCAACAAACACAGCTTGAATACTGTTGAATATTCATATGAAACGACGGAGGGCTACGGATGGTTTTGGCGAAACCGTGAACGTAGTGAACTTGATATAATCGATGGAACGAGATAGCTTTTAAAAGGAGTGGTTCAAGCTCCGCGTTTAAAAGTTTAGTTTTTGAAAAAGAACCGAGTGGTTTTCAAAGTGTTCCAATCGACTTTTACTTGGTTTATTTCTTGCATTAGTTCTTTTAATGCGTCCCATCATTTAATCCTACCATTGCAGAAAACAACCAAAATATGACGTACGCTTATGCCATTCGCATTCGCCACGGGGCCCCGTCATCACCCGTTAGGTTACTTAACTAACGACAGAGCGGGGGCTGGGCTAGCGCGGCTGTAAAACATAAGCAACGCCTAAATAGTTATTATATATAAATATATAGCAATGATAGACATTACAGATCACAGATGAATACATTGGATATACTAGGAATCCGCAATGCGTTCGAGCCTGCAACGCAAAGCGGATTACACGATCGCGGTGAATAGCCAATACCCCACCCAAGACCCCTACGGGTGCGGCAAACTACCCGCCAAGCACCCGAAGCGAAGCAACCTCCCTCACCACCGTGAGTAGGCCACTCGGCACTTCGAGATACCCGGTAGTTTGTGCACCCCCTCCATGGGTCTATCCTAGGAGCAAAAACAGTAAAAAGAATTATACAATGACGGCTACAACCCCGACCCGGTTGTGCGGCCATACAAAGAATATTATTACATCAATTTACATGTTACAAATGAATGAAAGAAAAATAACGCTCATCTCACATCCAACCCGGCTATTCACCCGCGACAATCCAATCCATTCATATCCACAAACCAATAACAATCACAGATCATGTATAACCCCGACTAATCGTCTTATAGCGATTAGCCGACGTTCAATACATGCAAGCATTACAGATATAACCGATATAGTTAAAGTGCAGTGAAGTTCGGAAAAATACGGAATTATAGGACCCCAAAAAGAAATTTCTTTTCTGTAGAATCTGGGTACATATAATATATACTAAAAATCCCAAAACCAACAACAACACACTCTGCACGAAAAACGATGCGCCGATAACCACAATCCGCGGCGGTTCCGCCGCATATACCTACTTCATGCGGCGGAAGCGCGGCGACTTGAGGGAATTAGGGTATCGTTTTTCTTGGGTGTATTCACAAAACCCTGAGACGATTTTACATGTGTACAGTTTTTCATTTTGAGCAGGAAAAATTTTAACAGAAACTTGGATTTTGTTAAAGTTTGGTTTTGTGATTTTTCCGGTTCCGAACTTCGTTACACTTAACTACTTAACTAGTTTAGGTTTAGTTAGGCTCTGATACCACTGTAAGTCCGTGTTGCCCACCCCGGTGCTTACGGGGAGGCGGAAAACATAATAAAAATCGGATTTTTAATGACTTAGGCAACATGGACTAATCTTGTGAGGATCTTTGCTAAACATAAACTAGCTAACCCTAACTACAAAGTAGCTAAGTGAAGAAAGGTTATACCTTTGGTCTTTAGTCCTTCTCTCCTTGCTCCTAGGTATGGTAGAAAAGGATCACCTTGCTTGTCTTCTCCCGTCAAAGAAGGATCCACCCGAAAGCCACCACCTTTAGCTTCAACTCCAAGCTAGGAGTAACTAGAGTGCAAGAAATGCTAAGACTTGAACCCTAGAAGTGAGTAGAGAAGATCAAGAGAGGGTTTTTCTCAAGCCTTTTGTTTCTCAACACATGAGAGGGAGAGAGCTTGAGGGAGAGGATGAGCAAGAGAGAGAAAAGATATGATAGAATGAGAATAATAGTGAGCCATTCTCACTAATATGTGAGGATAATTTTAATTAGATAATTAGCTTGAAAATTGTCATGATAAATCATGAATTGACCATTATCATTTCATTTTTGCAAAGATCAAAGAGCATCTTCCAAATGAAATGATTATGGTCAAGTTGTCAACTTGGTCAACAAGTCAATGAAGTCAAATTGTCAACAACAACCATGCTCAATAATTAAGCTAATTATCAATTAACAATAATCCACACAAAAACAATAGGGTTAATAAAATGACAAAAGCCATTAACCCTAAACAAGGTCCTCTCCCCCAATCTCAAGCAACTGTGCATACGCACCCGCATTCGTGATCCGAGGAACACGAACACAATGAGAAAAACCAATCTCAAATCATATACTAGGATCCGGCTTAAACCAAAGCCCGCTAGTATAAACTGTCCGGACAGCAAACGTGCACAAGTGCGCGGATGCGAACGAACCCTGTCGCAAAACCATGCGACCTCTACTCATTTTGCCTAAAGGCGAATAGCTCTCTGTGTGGGACTCTAAAGACTCGACACTACGCTGGCAGTGGGTTTAACCACAGACCGCAAGCGGCACTAGCTGTACGTAACGGTCCCCAGGTAGATGTCGATAAGAAGACTGACGAGGTGAACCCCATCTGCACTCCTACTGAGCCTGTATGTGACAGTCTCCGTACAGTCCGGTCTGTTCGTCTGATACATCGCATGGCGGGCCTAGGGGGGCGGTGAACGTCAGTCCCCTAATAGCGGTACAAGTCGTGTCGGAGTGTAGCCCAGAACACCCTGAGATAACACTGGAAACCTACCAGTATATCTCGCTTGCCCTGGCCAGGGACTACTCGTGTAATGGCTCTCCTAGACACAGCGCGATGTCAACCCCCAATACCGGGAGAGACGAATCCTGTCTAACCGTCACTGCCTCCAAGTGCTTCGGGACTGCACCCAAAAACTACCTGTTTGCACAGCTCCTTTGAGCCGTGGTAGGGTAGTAATCAAAGTGCAGTGGGAACACACTCGAGGCGAAGTGACAGTGTCAAGTCAGCGGACTAAGCTGTACTCATGTCACCTGGGAACTGATAACTGACGATAGGTATATTACCAACCAACAGTTCCCGACGAGTCCTGTCCAGTGTACTCGTAACCTAACGAGCACCCGCATACTATCCCAAGTACGACGTACTAACGGCTGTGGGACAGACCGTCTCCCACACTGGGATGAGAAGCGCATACGCTAGTCTACTCGGGAGTATCGATGCCCTGTCTCGATAGTCCAACGACCAGGGACCTGTATAAGGATGTGCTTATAGATTACCCAGCTCCCGACGAGTGCGAGCGCCATCACAACGCTGGTAATCAAGCAAAGATCCTAAGGGCTCTACTAATATGTATACCAGCAATATGCTAAAAGAAACACATGCACATATTAAAGCAGAGACAAACCAAGTAGCATACTACCATTTCGAGCAAGATTGTATATACAACTGTGAATATCCCAAGCTTCCATTAAGTAATATACAAGCTAGTATGATACAGTAATGGCCTCTAGGGCATATACACTAACAATGGCATAACATATCCTAGATGACACCTCATGCACACACCTGATCCTTGCATGAAAATCCCACCATTTTTTGTGCACACACCTCACCCTTGTATGAAAACCCCACATCCTTTTGGTGACACCTTCTCCTACAACCCTCACTCATTCTCCTTATCTTTGTTAAGTTATATATTATTTAGAAATAAGAATTTAGCTCAAAGGAAAAGAAAGGAAATATCTTAGAACACACTAAAAGAAAAGAAAAAAGAAGAAAAGAGCTATGTGCCAAAGATTTCACCACCACCATCTAACTAGGATCATGAGCTTGTGCATCTTGGAGGAAACATTTTCAGTGATCTTCTGTAGGTATAATTTCAACCCTGAAACTTAAATTAAGTATTGTTTTATTTTAGAAATCGAATATCGGTAATATTGTATTTTTACAAGTTTAGGCTCTGTCATGAATCTCCTATAGTTTATATGAAAATTAACCTAACCAAACAGTAGCTTCATCTTATATATTAGACCTAGAATAAACCCTAGAAAGACGAACCCAGTTGCTCAGAGATTGGCCGGCGACATATAGGGAAAATCCGAGCTCGCCGGTTTTTTGAGGAAGTTGGGTGTTGGGGTTTTTAGGGTAGCTCTCTAGATATGTATTAGGATGTTTAGTATTGCTAGTTTAAGTTAATTTTTCAGTATGTGAAATCTGGAAGCTAATATCTGAAATGGGATTAAAATTCTAAAATACGACATGAATGTTTCATAACACGTTTCTGTTTTCTATTATGAGCAGCGAGTGGTTAAAATCTAGTTAGCAGAAGTATTAGATAGTTTATAATAGTCGTACATTGTATAGAATACGTAAAACTTGTATTCTCATGTTTTCGCCGTATCGGAGTTTGGCCGTTTCTTATACGAGTTAATGTCGATGTTAGATTCGAGCACGGAAACTTCGGAGGCCGCAAGGAAAGGAAAGGAATTGGTGATATCTGAGTAGATTCGGTGTATTCCGATGAGTAGACTAAACATCTACCGGGGGATTTTGTATGGATGGCGTTAAACCGCCCGTAAATTTTAGTTGGATGATAATTTCCTTTATATTGATTACATGTTTAAAATTAAGAAACTTCGTCATATGCATTCATATTTATAAAATAACACTTGCTAGAACATTGCACGAACTATCGATGAGTCATGTTGCACACGCACATACCTATATGTTGCACTACACCTCATCGATATTGACATGTCACGTATCACTTAGAACTTGCCATATCCTATATGATTCCTTTCATACCATATGTATCATTATTAGTGATTATGTGCATCGTTGTTATTGATTGATACCTAGCATGGATTACTTTTAATTAGTCGTAAATTTTATCACCAGTTGTGTTGGGTTTAAGGATTTCTAGTTTTGGGTTTTATATATTATTAAGTTATATTCATTGATTCTTCCTGAATGATGTGATACGTCCACCATGAGATGTCGTTTTTATGATTTGGATTTATTCCGAACCGAGTGGGGGGGCTATACGGTTGTGGATTTATACGTTATCCAGGCTGAGTGGGGGGATATACGGTTGGATAAATGGTGGACCCGGTCGAGACCGAGGGGCAAGAAAGCCGCATTTGAGGCGGGGAGCCTAGCGAGGATATTCGATACCGGAGATAGTTGTGAAATACGGCGGATATCTAGGTGATACCGACCGGTGTTATTGGATGACAGGATCGTTCGGGGAACGATGCCTGACGGAAATAGAAGATTTGTGTCGATATTGGACACGGGAAAATGAACCTTATTTGGAAATAATTGATGAGATTTCAGTTTTGATTTATATACTTAGTAATACATGTTCATGCTGCACACTATTATCATGCATTATATTCATCCTTGTTGATATTAGCTCTAGTTCGTCATACTTACATTATCAGCCGATATATGTTAGTTTTATTCACTGAGTTGGCAACTCACCCCCGTTATGCCATAGTTTCTTGCAGGATTCGTATGGACGCGTAGCAGCAGTGCAGATCCACTCGTCAGCTTTTATCGCTTTTTTTGCTAGGTGGTTTACGTATGTAGTAATCTCCTATTTTGGATATATATATTTTGGATCTAGTAATACTCCATCAGACCATGTATATTGACTTAGAACGAAACATGTTGTATATGTTCTAAAATTCGTCTGAGTGATATCGTTAGTTATGTTAACTTATTTTTTCTTAATTATTGCGTGAAGTTCTTCACCTTGAGTGTTGTACCAGTATTGCGTGTTGATTTCCGCTGTTTGGCATTGTTTTGCTCCCAACTAAGGATGCAACTTAATTACACCACTTAAAATGGATTTCTATTAATAATTAAAAAGGAGGCAATGTCGAAACTTTAAAATCAGTGTTTACATTTCAACTTTTAAAAACCTTTCGGCATGCTACTTCATTTTTATTACTTAAACACTGAAATTTTCTAAATTTCCGCAAAAAGGGTTTTGATCTTGGTTTTCTGGCTTAGTCAGATTGTGTCGTTATCTTTAGATATCATGCAATCTAAGTGCCGGTCACGGACCAAAAATTGGGTCATGACATATATATATATATATATATATATATTAACTAATATTAAGCTCACTTAAGATTTTCTTCTCTGTATATATATATATATATATATACAGAGAAGAAAATCTTAAGTGAGCTTAATATTAGTTAATATATATATATATATATATATATATATATATATATATATATTGTATCATGGTTGATGATACATAGAAAATGGATGTGTGAGAATCACATTAGAGAAAAGATAAAGATAAAGATATATGAATAAAAGAAATGAAGAATGAGTCATTGTTTAGGTGCTTGGAGAAGCATGGAGAAGTCATGACTCTTCATCTTACCTTGTTTTATTCATAGATATTTATCATATTCTTTATCTCATCTTATGCTCATGGTTCACTCTCTTACTTCCAAGATCATCTTCTTCCTCTCTTCACTAGTTTTTTCTAGATTGAGAAAAAGAAAGAAAGATTTTTAGTGAGAAAAATTCCTACTTCATCAACCTACACAACTCTAACAAATTAGTATAGGTTGTTCTCTTCACTAATACCTTGATTAGTGAAGTATGAGCTTAAGTGTGAGTTGCCTCATGGTGGATCATCTTCGACGACGAAGACTTCAAGCAAGCTCGTTTCATCCTTCAAGTGGAGTCAAAGAAGAGTTCTATGACTACTACTTGGAGCATTTGAAGTGAAGGACTAGACTACAAAGGTTGTAGTTTCTCTTCACTTATTTTAGAACTTGTTTTGCTTAAATTTAAAACTCTAATTCTCTAGTTCGATTCTTATTTAGTATACTTAGCCCTATAGATTTTTAAAATTGTATATTTGATGCTCATAGATCCCTAATAGAGGTGCTAAGACATACTTTCAATATATATATCACTACAACAAGTAACGAGTGTGAAACCCCGTCTAATCGAACATATAACAATTAGAAGACATTTAACAACACACATACTAAAAAACGGATTATAAACGATGCTAAAATTTCGACCGAAAAGTTTTCCAAGTTTCCTAAAACCAAAGATAATGCCTAGTGAAATTTAGGAAAAAAACAAAGTATACCTAAAATCATGTTTCCAACATTCCAAGCAATTGAAAAAATATAGGGATCAACAGAAAAATTTGGGGTGCCAGAAAAGCAAAAGTAGCAGCCAAATTGTTTCAGAATTGTCTCGAATTTTGTGCCGAATTTTAATTTCAAATAACAATTCCTCTGAAGTACTTTAAAAAAATTTCCAGGGAAAGTTTTAAATTAGACAGTAGCTTGGAATTGGAAACAAGTTACGGGAAAAAGTTCGGTCTCGAAACTAAAACATCTTCTAACCTAATTCTAGTGTTTGATTTGGCTCTAATACTATTGAAAGTTCCTAGTGCCCTTACTACTACAACCACGACCGATGTGGAATCGAAAAACAAAAATTTCAAGAGGAGCATTAGAAACTTATCCCTGGTGATCGTTTCAAACACTAAACTAGAAACCTGTTTGCATGACTCTTTTAAGCCATGGCAGGATAGTAATCTAAGTACAATGGGAACTCACACGAGAAAAATGACGATCTTAGTTCAAAGGACTAATCTGTACTCATGCCACTAGATAACTGTTATCCGACGATAGGTATAATACCATATAGAAGTTCTCGGCGAGTCCGTCCAGTGTAATCACTAACAGTGAGCACTTACTGTTAGATATGTATGCCCCAGAGGCCTGTATTGTATAAGATGCTAGGCATGTATATATACAAAAACAATGATTGCTCGAAATGATAGTATGCAATCTGGTTTATCTTCATCTTAACGTGTGATGTGTTGTATTTCATATTTTTATATACATGTTGATGAAGCCCTTAGGATTATGCTTGACTACCAGGATTATGATGTAGATCATACTAGTGGGGCCTGGGCAGTCTAAAAGCATATTCCTTATTAGTTCCTAGTCGATGATATATCGAGACAGGGCATCGATGTTACCAGAATAGACTAGTGTGTATGTTTCTTGACCCGGGGGGCTATGGTTGATCCCACAACCATTGGTGTTTGACATCAAAGATTGTACACAGGTGCTCATTGGAGAATGGGTACACCGACAGGACTCGCCGAGAACTCCTAGATGGTATATATACCTATTGTCAGATAGCAGTTCTGTGGTGACACTTGTACAGGTTAGTCTGTAGACCCGAGATCGTCATAGTGTCTTGTGTGATTCCCATTGTGCTTTGATTTCCTCCCTACCACGGCTCTACTGAGTCGTGCAAACAGGTGGATTTTGGGTACAGTTCCGAATCACATGGAGGCGGTGAGCGATAGGAGGGGTTTCGTCTCTCCCGGTATAGGGAGTTGATGTCGCGCTATACTTGATTGGCCATAACAGAAAATCCCTGGCCAGGCTTGTCGAGATTTACTGATAAGAGTTATCAGTAGTTTCTCGAACCGTTATGGGCCATAAATCAATATGACTTATAAAGTTACTGGGGTCTGACACTTACCACCCCTAGACTTCATATGCGACGTATTATACGAAGAGACCGGACTGTACGGTAAGTGTTGCTTACAGGCTCGTTAGGGTTGTGATGAGTTCGCTCGTCGGACACCTTATCGTCATGTACCTGGATAGCCGTTACGCACAGCTAGCGCCGCTGACGTGCTTATGTTTAAATCCACTGCCAGCGTACAGTTGAGTCTTTAGAGTCCTACACAGAAGGTTCCCTGGTTTAGGCAAAAGATGTAGAGGCCGTAAGTTGTTATGGCACGGTTTCGATCATGTTCGTGTACTGGCTATAGGAATGATGATCGGAAGGATAATACTGGCAGACTTTGGTTTAAATCGGATACTAGTATTATATTATTGGATTATTTGTATTCGTATTTTTCGGAATACGGATACGGGTATACTTATACGATATACGGTGAGGGGTATTCTTGTAATTGTACAAGAACACCTTCTAGAAGGAGACACCTTATAATAGGATATTTATTTTGTGAAAATAAATATATGAGGTGGAATTAGGAGAATTATCAAAGCATGGGTCAAAGAATGGCTCTTTGAATATTTTATTCATTTAGGATTACTATTCAAGTACGGTGCATTATTTTAGAGATAAAATAATACACAACTCAACTATTTTCCATGAGCCATTACTCTTGATGCATGCTTGATTTTTTCCTCATTCTCTTTTTCATCTTCTCTCTCCTCATTATCTCCTTCTTCTTTCTCTTGACCTAAACACTCACATGTGTTGTGATTCATAGGTCAAGAGACATAATAATACACTACTTGATCTCTAGATCATCTACGTGATCATTTCTAGCACACTTGATTTCTTAGTTAACTCTTGTGAAGAGTTTGTAGTTTGTTCTATAGCTCTCGGGTGGATCATCTTGGATCTAGAGGTGGCCGGAAACCGAGTTCTTTTCAACCATTGAAGGAGCCAAGGAGTCGCAGTGGAAAGATGACCCGAAGGACCGTTTCCTTGTGGTATAACCACTATCACAGTAGATAAGATCTCTAAATAGGATTTCTAGTTATGGTTTAGCACAAGATCTAGTTTTAAAGTAGGTGTTGCATGCAAGAAAATTATTGTTTGCCACTTCTGCCTCCTCACAAGTGTTGTGAGGGTGTGCAACATCTACTAACATGGTATCATAGCCTAACTAAACCATAACTAGTTATTTAGATGACGTTTAAAGCTTCAAACACGAAACAACTCCAAAACCATAAACCCAAAAACTGCTCTCTGGAAATTTTTAAAAGGTGTTTTAAATTTTTTTTAAACATGTGCAAAATACTTGTTATGATAACTAGACAACCATAGAAAAACAAGCCTAAACCACCCGTTTTTCCCGGCGAGTTCAAGGAATTCCCCGGCGTCGCCGGTTTTATGCTTGGGTTTGGGCTTGGGTTTTTTAGGGTTATCTGTGCTCTGGATTTTTGGATTTTTGGTATTGTTTGATTATTTCCATATTATATATGATGTAACCTATGTGTTAAGGGAAATCAGAGTGTTTCGAAATCGAATTTCTAACGTCGTTTATCCATTTTTCAGTTTGATATGTGTTTTGAAACGTTCACTAATTGCTAGACGACGATTAGTAGGGGTTGCACATATGTATATCATATGATGGTATATATATATGAATATGTTGGATCGTCATGGATGAATAGCCGGGGGGATGTGAGAAGTGCGTTTTTCTTTTCTTTCATTCATGTCATTTGTAAAAAGCGATGTAATATTATTTTGCGGGACACATCCGGGTTGAGCTTGTAGCCACCATTGTATAATTTCGTTTTACTGTTTTTGCTCCTAGGATAGACCCAAGGTGGGGTGCACAAACTACCGGGTTCTCAAAGTGCCGAGTGGCCTACTCATTTTATTGAGGGAGGTTGCTTCACTTCGGGAATTTGGCGGATAGTTTGCCGCACCCGTTGGGGTCTAGGGTGGAGTTTGGCTATTCATCGCAACCGTGGAACCCATCTTTCGTTAAGGGGTTAAACGAAATACGGAATTCCTAATATATCCAATGTATTCATCTGTGATCTGGAATGTTATAAATGCTTGCAACGAATGGCTATTTATATATAAGATATATAATAAATGTTGCTTATGTTTTGCACCCGCGCTAGTCTAGCCCCTGCTCTGCCGTTAGTTAAGTAACCTAACGGTGCATGACGGGGCCCCGTGGTGAATGCGGATGGCATAAGCGTACGTTCTATTTTCGTTTCTTTTCTGTGATGTTTAGAAAACGTAAATGATGGGACAATATTAATGTGATTAATGTTATGAAAAAGAAACCTAAAGATGTTGTAGAATCAAACTTTTTAAAATGGGTAACTCTAGTTTTTTCTTTGCATAGCGGTCTTCCTTGATGAATATCCAGCACCTCATTCGATGAGGAAAGGGCCGAGATCCCTTCACCGGGAGTGACTCCTTTAGCAAAACTAGCAAATGTTACAAAGCACTCGATTTGTTTTTATAGTTGATCTAATTTTTGCTTTGCATCGTGGTATTCCTTGATGAATATCCCGCACCTCATTCGATGAGGAAAGAGCCGAGATCCCTTCACCGGGAGTGACCTCTTTAGCAAAATTAGAAAGAAACTACAAAACCATTCGACTTTTAAAACTGGAGCTTAAACCACTCCTTTCACTAGATTCTACAACGATATCAAGTTCAAAATGTTAAAGGTTTTCATCAAAACCATTCATTGCCCTCCGCCATTTTAGGAAGCAGAGTACTTAGTATTCGTACCACGTTTGTTGACTATAGTTAAGACAAGGTGTACGGTAGCTAAGTGATGTCTTCCTACAAAGCATATGATACGATCGATTAGGATATTCGCATGACCTTGTTAACCATAGTTAAAGGTTATGCGGGTGGGTCTAAATCAATCATGAAATGGCGGGTAGAACTTGACTAGTACTTATGATTTGTTGACCATACTTAAGGTCATAAGACACTAGGGGTAAAAACTATATCGGGAATTTCAAGAGTTGAAATTTGCAATGAGATTGCATACCTTCTATTTGATAGTTGGATCCCAATCCCACTGTAAGTAAAAGTTATTCCCGGGAGAGTTTTGCACTTTATAATTATCTAATCTAGTAGGTGTCTAGAAAGGTGTCAACGGGGTTATGCCTATAGGAAAATGAGGTTTATTTTAATTAGGTTCGTGCGAAAGCACGGGGAACCTCCCTCAGAGTACCGAAACTGGCATGGCCGACCGGTCAGCGAACTTGTAGATTGCAATTAATCCTAGCTAATTTTCTTTTTAAGGATTGAAGGAAAATTTAATAAAAGCAATGGGAGACATCGATTAGATAAGATAAATAACAATCTAATCATGCAAGAGCAATCGCTGAGTGTCTTCTTTTCTCTCTCCTAATGGCTGATACCTATGACGGGACTTAAGATTTTATTAGACAAGAATAAACTCACGGGACCGAATTACAAAGAATGGCTGAGAAACGTAAATATTGTCCTGACTTATGATAAGGTCGGATACGTCCAGACTGCTCCAGCCCCTTCTAGCGCAGACCCAGATTCTTCGGTTGCGGATAAGGAAATCCGCAAGACATAGGATATAGATTGTGCAATAGCCAAATGCCTCGCGCTTGCTTCTATGGACAATGAACATCAGAAGCAACATGAGAAGATGGATGTACTATCCATCTTTCTTTATACAAAGAAGTTGTATGGAGAGAAATCTCTCACTTTCCAATACGAGGCATCTCGAAAGTTGTTTCAAATACGCATGACTGCTGGCACTTCTATAGATGACCATGTATTGAAGATGATAGGACTTATCGAAGAACTAGAGGACCTGGGATGGAACATGGAGAATGAACAGTATGTTGATATTGTTCTACAGTCCCTCCCCCTACCTTTGCTTAGTTCATAGTGAACTTCAACATGCACAACATGGAGAAGTCACTTCCTGAACTCCTCAATATGTTGAGAAGTGTAGAGAGCACGCTAAAAGTAGCGAAAAATCCCGCTTTGATTGCTGGGCTATCTTTCTCTTCCACCCCGAAAGCTAAGGCTAAGGGAAAGAAAAAGAAGAATCCCATCAAGCCGAGAGGAGGAGTGAAAAAGGCACCGGGGAAGGACAAGAGAAGGGCTGCTGCATCAGGAAGAGGGGAATGCTTCCACTACCACAAGACTGGGCACTGGAAGAGAAATTGCGTTGGATACCTTGCCGATCTCAAGAAGAAAAAGCATGCTGATGTTTCCACTTCAGGTGTGTTTGTAATAGAAAACTGTTTTTCAATTAACTCTCCTTTCTGGGTATTAGATACTGGGCCAGGATCTCACATCTACAATTGTGTGCAGAGGCTAAGAAATAATAAGTTTTTGAAGAAAGATGATCACACTCTCCGAGTTGGGAATGGTTCCTCTGTACTTGCTATTGCAGTGGGAGAGTATCACCTTGGTTTTCCGTCGGGTTGTATATTGGTTTTGAACCCATGTTATTTTGTACCTTCGATATTATATATGCAATATTATATCAATATCATTGTTGGAAAATGAAGTATATAATTTTGTGTTACAATCTAATGTTATGAATATTAACCTTAATTAAGAGTTATTGGGTCTGGTACATTAAATAACGGGATATACGTCCTAAATCAGCATACAGTTTTCAATATACAACACACAAACAAAAGAAAGTTTTCAGACATAAATGAAGCTTTCATTTGGCATTGTAGACTTGGTCATATTAATGAAACAAGACTAACCAAGTTACATAAAGATGGATATTTAAACCCGTTTGAATATAAATCTTATGCAACTTGCCAGCCTTGTATCAATGTAAAATGATCAAAACTCTGTTTACTGGACACGAAGAGAGAACTACTGAACTCTTAAGCCTCATATATAGTGATGCATGTGGACCAATGTCTACACATGCGAGGGGTAGTTTTTCGTACTTCATAACTTTTATTGATGATTTCTCGAGATTCGGACACGTGTTCTTGTTGAAACATAAGTCCGAAGCCTTCGAAAAGTTCAAGCAGTATAAATCTGAAGTAGAAATACAAACAGGCTTGAGTATCAAGAAACTTCGATCGGATCGAGTAGGTGAGTATCTAAGCTCAGAGTTTCTAGATTTCCTAAAAGAGAATGAGGTTCTCTCTTAGCTCACTTCTCCGTACACACCATAGCACAACGGTGTGTCAGAATGGAGAAATCGTACCCTATTAGATATGGTACGATCAATGATGAGTGATACTGAGTTGCCACTGGAGACTGCGATATATCTATTGAATAGGTTTCCAACTAAAACCGTGTCTACCACTCCATATGAGATATGGTATGGGAGGAGACCATTTCTTAAACGAGTTAGGATATGGGGTTGTCCGGCTTATGTGAAAAAGAAGAATCTGGACAAACTCGAGACACGATCGGTTTTGTGTAAATTTGTGGGATATCCAAAATATTCGTATGGATATCTTTTCTACTACAAGGAGGAACAAAGGGTGTTTGTTTCTCAGTATGCCACATTTTCAGAAAATGGATTTTTTACAAATGATACTATTGGCAATGCGGTAGAACTGGACGAAATTCCAGATCTACAAACAATTACCGATGATTTGGTTGAATCTGAGGTTTTAATAGAACCTGACGAGCTCCAGCCACTCCGTAGATCTAGTAGAACTTCTCGCCTACCTGATAGATACTACGGTTTTTTAATTGATGGTGATAGAGAAGATTGCATCATGGATGATGATGATCCTACTAGTTTTCAGCAAGCTATCACGAGTGGTGACTCAGTGAAGTGGCTGGATGCTATGAGATCCGAATGGAATCTATGCACACCAATAAAGTATGGACTTTGGAAGTTGCACCTTCTGGAGTAAAACCTATAGGGTGCAAGTGGATCTTTAAGAGAAAGATTGGTGTGGATGGTCAGGTGGAGACCTATAAAGCTAGGTTGGTTGTAAAAGGATTTCGTAAAAGACCAGATCTGGACTCTGATGAGACCTTTTCACTAGTCGCAATGCTTAAATCCATTCGGATTCTGCTTGCTATAGCTGCTCACTATGACTATGAAATCTGGCAGATGGATGTTAAAACGACATTTCTAAATGGTGATTTAGAAGAATGCGTTTTTATGGATCAGCTAGAAGGCTTCATTGACAGTGGGAGCAGCGGAAAAGCATACAGGTTGCTTAAATCCATCTATGGATTAAAGCAGGCATCATGGAGTTGGAACATCCGCTTTGATAATACAATCAAAGAGTTTGGTTTTATCAAAAATGTAGATGAACCATGTATTTATAAAAGGATTGTAGAGAATACTGTTACATTCCTCGTATTGTACGTGGGCGACATTCTCTTGATAGGAAATAATGTTCCTATGCTACAATCGGTCAAACTATTCTTATCGCAGAGGTTCTCTTTGAAAGACCTGAGTGATGCCTCGTACATTCTGGGAATTAAGATCTATAGAGATAGATCTAAGAAATTGTTGGGATTGTCCCAATCAAGATACATAGACACCATACTAAAGAAGTTTAGTATGGAAGATTCCAAGCGAGCTAATTTACCCGCTTGTCACGGGACTACCCTCTCCAAAGAGATCTCTCCAAAGAATGATGAGGAGAGGGCTCGCATGAGTATTATACCCTACGCTTCAGCGGTATGATCTATAATGTATGCGATGTTGTATACTCGCCCAGATGTAGCTTATGCATTGAATGCAGTAAGCAGGTATCAATCCAACCCAGGGGAGAAACACTGGACTACTGTGAAGAACATTCTGAAGTACTTGCGAAGGACTAAAGAAATATTCTTGGTGTATGGTAACGGAGATCTCCAAATGGAGGCCTTTACCGACACCAGCTTCCAGAGCGATAAGGATGATAGTAAGTCCATCTCAGGGTTTGTATTTACCCTAAATGGAGGGGCAGTATGTTGAAAGAGTTCCAAGCAAGATACCGTCGCCAACTCCACAATGGAAGCTGAGTATATTGCTGCTAATGATGCCGCAAAAGAGACAGTCTGGATGAAGAAGTTCAATTCCGAACTTCAGGTGGTTCCATCCATTGCTAATCCAATACCTTTGTATTGTGATAACAATGGAGCCATGGCTTTGGCAAAAGAACCACGGTCCCATCAGAAATCTAGACATATCTTGAGGCGGTATAACCTCATCACGGAGATAGTGGATCGCCAGGACATCGAGGTACGGAGAGTAGACACGAAAGACAACAAAGCAGATCCATTCACTAAGGCCATCCCTCAAGTCCAGTTTGAGAAACTGTTCGAGATGTTGGGCATGCGGTACGCCGGCAACTGGTTCTAGTGTAGACAGAGGGTACTTATTGCACCAACTACAGGCCTTAGTGCAAGTGGGAGATTGTTAGATATGTATACCCTAGAAACCTGTATTGTATAGGATGCTAAGCATGTATTTGTACAGAAACAATCTTTGCTCGAAATGATAGTATGCTATCTGTTTTATCTTCATCTTAACGTGTGATGTGTTCTATTTCATATCTTTATATACATGTTGATGACGCCCTTAGGATTATGCTTGACTACCAGGATTATGATGTAGATCATACTAGTGGGGCATAGGCAGTCTAAAAGCATATTCCTTATTAGTTCCTAGTCGAGGGTATATCGAGACAGGGCATCGATATTACCAGAGTAGACTAGTGTGTACGTTTCTTAACCCTGAGGGCGATGGTTAATCCTATAACCATTGGTGTTTGACATCAAAGATTGTACATAGGTTCTCATTAGAGAATAGGTACACCGAACATGACTCGCCGAGAACTCCTAGATGGTATATATATCGATTTTCAGATAGCAGTTCTCCGGTGACATTTGTACAGGTTAGTCTGTAGACCCGAGATGGTCATAGTGTCTTGTGTGATTCCCACTGTGCTTTGATTTCCTCCCTACCATGGCTCTGCTGAGTCGTGGAAACAGGTGGATTTTGGGTACAGTTTCGAATCACATGGAGGCGGTGAGCGATAGGAGGGGTTTCGTCTCTCCCGGTATAGGGAGTTGATGGCGCGCTATGCTTGATTAGCTATAACAGCATATCCCTGGCTAGGGTTGCCGATATTTACTGATAAGAGTTATCAGTAGTTTCTCGAACCGTTATGGGCCATAAATCAGCATGACTTATAAAGTTACTGGGGTTTGACATATACCACCCCTAAACTTCATATGCGACGAATTAGATGAAGAGACCGGACTGTACGGTAAGTGTTGCTTACAGGCTCGTTAGGGTTCTGATGAGTTCGCTCATCGGCCACCTTATCATTATGTACCTGGGTAGCCGTTACGCACAGCTAGTGCCGCTGACGTGCTTGTGGTTAAACCCACTGCCAACGTACTGTCGAGTCTTTAGAGTCCCACACAGAGGGTTCCCTGGTTCAGGCAAAAGATGTAGAGGCCATAAGTTGTTACGGCATGGTTTCGATCATTTTCGTGTACTGGCTACAGGAATGATGATCGGATGGATAATACTAGTAGGCTTTGGTTTAAGCCAGATACCAGTATTATATTATTGGATTATTTGTATTCGTATTTTTCGGAATACGGATACGGGTATACTTATACGATATACGGTGAGGTGTATTCTTGTAATTGTACAAGAACACCTTCTAGAAAGAGACACCTCATAATAGGATATTTATTTTGTGAAAATAAATATATGAGGTGGAATTAGGAGAATTGTCAAAGCATGGGTCAAAGAATGGCTCTTTGAATATTTTATTCATTTTGGATTACTATTCAAGTATGGTGAATTATTTTAGAGATAAAATAATACACAACTCAATTATTTTCTATGAGCCATTACTCATGATGCATGCCTGATTTTTTCCTCATTCTCTTTTTCATCTTCTCTCTCCTCATTCTCTTATTCTTATTCCTCTTGACTTAAACACCCACATGTGTTGTGATTCATAAGTCAAGAGACATAATAATCCACTACTTGATCTCTAAATCATCTAAGTGATCATTTCAAGCACACTTGATTTCTTAGTTAACTCTTATAAAGAGTTTGTATCTTGTTCTATAGCTCTCGGGTGGATCATCTTGGATCTAGAGGTGACCGGAGACCGAGTTCTTTTCAACCATCGAAGGAGCCAAGGAGTCACAGCGGAAAGAAGACCCGAAGGACCGTTTCCTTGAGTTATAACCCCTATCACAATAGATAAGATCTCTAGATAGGATTTCTAGTTATGGTTTAGCACAAGATCTAGTTTTAAGGTAGGTGTTGCATGCAAGAAAATTATTGTTAGCTACTTCCGCCTCCTCAAAGTGTTGTGAGGGTGTGCAATATCTACTAACACGTATATACTATCTTAGGTGACAAAACACCAATGGTTTGTGAAACTGGCAACCGCCCCTCATTGGGTCTAGAAATGTATACACTAGACTACTCCAGAATATCGATGCCCAGTCTCGATACTCTCTCGACTAGGAACATTTAAAGATGTGCTTATGGACTACCCAACTCTCACGTATATGATCGCCATCATAATACCGGTAGTCAAGAAAGAATCCTACGGACTTCATCATTATGTATTAGCGACACGTAATAACAAGTAAAACGTATACAAATAATGATAAAGACAAACCAGAGAGCCTACTATCATCTCGAGTAAGACTGTTCTATCTGTATAGGTCCTCCTTCAATTATCATAATCGCCTATCTGCAATTACAATAATTGCCTTTAGGGCACTTTATCCAACATTTTTTAGCAAAACTTCTTGCAAAATTTAGTTCGACAGACTCAACTGGATAGCCGCAAGGGACTTTTCATCCAACTCCTCCCAAGTTTTCTCTGTCATAGCGGAAGGCTTCGCATACTTCCCAAGAATTCCCTTTCTTAAATTATTTTAAGTCAACACGGAAATCATACGGACTTACGATAAACCGAAACTCATATTTCTATCAAACTTCTCAATATCGAACTTCATAATCGTTGGAGACATGATGTAGGATCAAACTAAAGCATTTTGAGTGCTAATGAACCATAAAATTTCAAAATCACAATCTAAGAAGATGGAAGAGTGTTGGATATAGATGCCCTTAAGGTAATTATTGTAATTGAAGGAGGACCTATACAGATAACAATCTTACTCGAGATGATAGTATACTATTTGGTTTGTCTTTATCATTCATGTATATATGTTTTACTCGTTATCATGTATCACAAATATATAATGATAAAGTCCTTACGATCTTTGCTTGACTACCAGAATTATGATTGGGATTGTACTAGTGGGGCATGGGTAGTTCATAAGAATATCCTTAAATGTCCCTAGTCGCAGGAGTATCGAGACTGGATATTGATATTCCGGAGTGTATGTCATGGATTATTAGTTTACTCTCTTTAGTGGGAGCAATATATTGGAAAGAGTTCCAAGTGGGATACTGGGATAGTCATGGTGCTGGGTGCTGATTATGAATCAGCTATGAATACAACCCAAGAAGTTGCTGGATAAAATTGTTCATTTGTGAACTTGGTCCCATCGTCGAAAATTCTAAGACAGGTATTACTCAATTCGGGAGATATTTGATCTACGCGAAGTTGAAATATAGAGAGATAAAGATAGATTCATTATAGAGGATCCACTCACTCAGACTGTTTTTCAAACACCATTTGTGAAATTGTTAGTAGAGAAGTTGGGTATGTTATATCGTAATAATTGGCCTTAAGTGCAAGTGGGGGATTGTTGGATATAGGTTCCCTCAATGCAATTATTGTAATTGAAGGAGGACCTATACAGATAATAATCTTACTCGAGATGATAGTATGTTATCTGGTTTTTCTTTATCATTCATGTGTATATCTTTTACACGTTATCACGTATCGCTAATACATAATGATAAAGACCTTAGGATCTTTGCTTGACTACTAGGATTATGATTGGGATCGTACTAGTAGGGCCTGGGTGGTCCATAAGCACATCCTTAAAAGTCCCTAGTTGCAGGAGTATCGAGACTGGGCATCGATATTCCAGAGTAGAATAGTGTATACATCTCTTAACCCCGACCGAGGCGATGGTTGGCTCTATAGACATTGGTGTTTGACACCAAAGATTGTATACAGGTGCTCATTGATAATGAGTTTCACTAGATAGACTCACCAGAGAACTTCTAGATGATATTATACCTATCATCAGATAGCAGTTCTTTTGTGACATGAGTACATAGTAGTATGTAGAAATGAGATCATCATAATGACTTGTGTGTGTTCCCACTGTATTTTGATTACAACCCAATCACAGCTTTAAAGAGCCCTGCAAATAGGTTTTAGTTGAATACAGTCTTGAAGCTTATGGAGGTAATGAGCGATCGAAAGGATTTTGTCTATCCCGGTACAGGGAGTCGAGGTCGTGCTGTGCCAAATTGACTATAACCATGAGTCCTTTGCCAAGGCAGTTGAGATTTACTAATAAGTGTTATCAGTAGTTTCTCGTGTGGTTACGAATTTCGTATCGGCACGACTTATCGGGTTATTGGGAGTCTGACGGTTTTCACCTCCCAGATCCGGTATACGACACTCTTAGATGAAGAGATCGGACTATACGGTGACTGTCACTGATAGACACTGCACTCGTTGATATTCTTTCGATCAATAACTGGGCAGCCTTTACGTGATGCTAGTACCGCTGACATGCTTGTGGGCCATGGATATGATTCTTGCCAACTGTCACCGTATTGTCGAGTGTTTAGAGTCCCACACTGAGGTTTCCTAGCTTAGGCGAAACGATGTAGAGTACGTATAGGGATACGCACAGGAGTTCGATTAAACATGTGTATTTGATACACGTATTTTAATCGCCCGTTTTATGATATTAGCCGGTATATATATTGATATAACCGAATTATTAAATCAAGTGTTGATTTTATATATATATATATATATATATATATATATATATATATATATTAAATCAACACTTGATTTAATAATATATATATCACGCGTACTTTGTTTTTCCATCTCTTTACATACTATTTGTATTTGATATAAACAATATTTTATCATGTATGTTTATACATGAAACTTGTGTGTATGGGATGCTCATGGAAATGAGATGAGAACAAAATAGTTTCTTTAATTTGTTAAAGAAAAGAATAGGAGACATGAGAAAAAGAAGTGAGTGGAATACTTTGGAAAATCCTTACATGTATCATTTAGATAATTATGGATACTTCTTTCATTCTCATGAAGTTCTCATATCATTCTCATCCTCTCTCTCTCTCTCTCTCTATCTCTAGATTTACCTAAGTGAGAAAGAAATAGAAAAAGGAGAAATTTGTGAGCAACTTCTACATCACTTTCATCATATTCCTAGCAAGTTTATGATGCAAGTTGCTTCATCAAGATCATGTTCTAATGGAGCTAAAACTTGGATTGAAGAATCCACAAGGTGGATCTTCTTTGATTAGGAGATCTTCATGCAAGCTTGATCCAAATCAAATGGAGGCTAGCTTGGGTCTTCCCTTAAGAGAGGGAACACACTACAAAAGTTGTATCCACTTGACTTGCTCAATTGAGTTTTCTAGTTTTCTTCAATTGCATGTATTTAATGATTCTAGCTTATGGATTGGTTTTTTATTTTGAAAAAATTGTGTTTTCAACTTCTGCCGCGGTCCGTGAATGTCGCGACCCAAGGACCAATTCCTAAAATGGTATCAGAGTCAAATCGAATACTTGTAGTCGCGTTTGCGGTAAATGGTCTCAAAGTCCAAGTTTAAAACTGTTTTTGTGACAATATCCCCAAATTGTTTGCTGTCCAATTTTGAAACAGCCCCAAAATCCAACATTTTTGCTTCTACTCGATGCTGGGAGTTCTCATTTTGGAATGGGACTCTGTCGGGCATCGTGGGCTATCCCCAAGACTTTCAGGTTTCAAAAAAGTGCAAAAATGTGGGACTTTGGACTGCCGGAGTGGATTCGAAATTCAGCTTTTTGGAATTTCGAGTTTGCAACTCCGTGGGTTTTGAAATTGTTTGCCGTATCTTCAAATTAACTCGATGAAGTGTTTGATCGAGTTAGTTTGATTGCATTGTTTGATATGTGTTTGGTGTGTTGGTTTAGATTGTCGCAACGAATAGCCCCCATGTGAATTGATTGTAATACTTATGTTATTTTCAATTTTTGCATTTGCCAAATGTATATTCTATTTCGGGAAGAGCGGTCGATTTGTGGCTGTCGTTTCCGGTTTATGTATATTAGTTTAACAAGACGAACATCCGAATTGTGGCCGCCGTTACCGTTGGATGTATTATTATTTGTCGGGTCACAACTAGTTGTGTTAGTAGTTGCCGTTGTATAATACTGTTTTTATGATTACCCCATGACGAAGCGCTCGAGTCGTTGGATTCTAGAATGCAGCGGTGACCATATCAAGGAGTTGAGACCCGGGTCGCCTCATACTAGTATTGGCGGATGGTTCGTCGCGCTTGTATGGGGTTAGGATAGACCCACGGAGAAGTGCTCAGGTCACTGGATTCTAGAAAGTGCCGGATGGCCTCCTTATGGTGATCGGCGATGGTTGATTCCATAGACATTGGTATTTGACACCAAAGATTACATACAGGTGCTCATTGATGAATGAGTTTCACTAGACGGACTCACCAGAGAACTTCTAGATTGTATTATAGCTATTGTTAGATAGCAGTTCTCTTGTGATATGAGTACATGGTAGTTTGTAGACCCGAGATCGTCATACTTTCTTGCGTGTGTTCTCACTGTATTTTGATTACTACCCTACTATGGTTTTAAAGAGCGGTGTAAACAGCTTTTAGTTTGATACAGTCCCGAAGTATCTGGAGACAATGAGTGATCAAAGGAATTTCATCTTTCCCGGTATAGGGAGTCGAGATCGTGTTTTTCCAGATCGAATATAACCATAAGTTCTTGGCCAAGGCAGTTGAGATTTACTGATAAGTGTTATCAGTAGTTTCTCATGTGGTTATGAGTTTCATATCGGCACGACTTATCGGGTTATTGGGAGTCCGACGGTTTCCACCTCTCAGACCCGATATGCGACACTCTTAGTCGAAAAGACAAGACAGTATGGTGACTGTCACTGATAAACTCTGCACGGTTCGAATGAGCATGCCCGTTGATCTTCTTTCGATCAATACCTAGATAGCTATTACGTGCAGCTAGTATCGCTGACGTGCTTGTGGGCCATGGATTTGATCTTAGCCAACTGCCAGCGTATTGTCGAGTCTTTAAAGTCCTACACAGAGGTTTTCCAGTTCAGGCGAAACGATATAGAGTACGTATAGGGATACATTCAGGAGTTCGATTAAACACATATATTTGATACACATATTTTAATCGGGCATTTTATGATATTAGTCAGTATATTTATTGATATGACCGGATTATTAAATCAAATGTTGATTTAATAATTATGCGTGTGTGTGTGTATCATGTTTACTTTATTTTTCCTTCTCTTTACATATTATTTATATATGATACAAATAGTATTTTATCATGTATGTTTATACATGAAACTTGTTGTGCGTATGGAATGCTCATGGAAATGAGATAAGAACAAATTAGTTTCTTTAATTTGTTAAAGAAAATAATATGAGTCATGAGAAACAGAGTGGAATACCTTGGAAAATCCTTATACTTATCATTTAGATAATTATGGATATTTCTTTCATTCTCATGAAGTTCTCATATCATTCTCATCCTATCCCTCTCTCTCGAGATTTCTCTATATGAGAAAGAAAAAGGAAAAGAGAAAGAAAAGAAATTAGCGAGCAAATTCTACATCACTTGCATCATATTCCTAGCAAGTTTATGAAGCAAGTTGCTTCATCAAGATCATTTTCTAATGGAGCTAAAGCTTGGATTGAAAAATCCTCTACATAGATCATCTTTGGTTAGGAGATCTTCTTCAGACTTGATCCAAATCATGTGGAGCCTACCTTGGGTCGTTCCTTAGACGAGAGAACGTGCTACAAAGGTTGTAGCCACTTGAATTGCTCTCTTGAGTTTTCTAGTTTACTTCAATTGCATGTATTTGATGATTCTAGTTTATGGATTGGTTCTATGTTTTGAAAAAAATTGTGTTTTCAACTTCAGCCGCAGTCCGCGAATGTCATGACCTTAGGACCAATCCCTAACAAAGAGGACACAAGTGTCGTTACCCACCATTAACCTAAATCGTAAGATTGAAGACCTAACGGTTCAACCAAAATATCCCACAACACAGAAAACAAAACAACATGGCTCTGATATTAGTTTGTTGGGACAGAACAATCACGAAGTAATATCAAAAGATATAGAGAAGAAACACAAATCAATCAATCACAGGAAAATAGAAAATAAGAATACTAACCAAAAGGCGAAGGAGAAAATTTTATTAATCACAAAAATATGGAGAAGTACAAACTGATGGATGAATCACATGAATCCCTCAAAACCCTAGTTCTTAAATTACAAAAGGGTTCTCTCAAAATATCTCAAAAGCTATCCGATCCATGGTTACAAAATACTATATTATATGAGATTAATGGAGGAAAGAGGCCATAGGAGGGGATTTCCTCCTATGGCGTGAAAAAAATACCACCTCCACCATTTTTTCCGACAATCGGCACCCATCATCATCATCGTTATCATCTAAGATGTGCGTACACCAAATTTCATGTGATTCCACAACATTTTCACCGTTGATTTAGTGGGTTCAAAATTAACGGTTTACCGACAATAGAACTTTTTACATTGCTAAATCAACGGTGAAAAAGTTGTAAAATCACATGAAATTTGGTGTACCCACATCTTAGATGATATCGATGAAGATGATAGGGGCCGATCGCCGAAAAATTTGGTGGAGGTTGTACTTTTTCCACGCCATAGGAGGAAATTTCCTCCTATGGCCTCTTTTCTCCATTATTCTCATATTATATATAGTATAGAAAAAATAGATTCAAATAACTAATTTCCAAACTAAGAAATTATTAGGTCCAAGACACGGCAGACGGTCTTCAAAATAACTGAGTATCCCTAGACGTCTGAAGAAGGAGTTTCAGACGCATGGCCTTTAGTTTTTCCATATAACAGAGCGCTTGCAGAGTATCGACAGACGTTGGAAGCTTTAATTCCAGACGTCTTCCCCTTGCTTGTAAATAAACTCGAATCTGGAACAACTCTGTGATAATGCCGAATCAACAGGAAATTCAATAGGGATCGGAATGGGAGACATGCATAACAACATTTTTTACAAACACCTCTTTAATTTTTTCATGGATTCCATTGAGTTTATGGTGTTTCTATATGCTCATAGGGGTTGGGTTATATCGACTTTTTCTAAGGTGGTGTTAGTGCATTCTTAGAGTAACCAATGTGGTATTATTTATTTTCTCTTGGCGTAGTCAGCATTTCTCTTCTATTTCAAGGTTGTGTTATTTTACTATTGGAGTGGTGGAGTTATCTTAATTGTGCTCCATCAAATATCATCCACCCTCATCATTCCTGCATCAGTTTCAGAGCTTTGGGTCATCATCGTTGGTCATTAATGACGAGGACCTAATGCCCATGCTACATCTACCATAAACGAGATCTTCGTGATATCAAGATGGATGAAATGCATAAACAAACCAGCAATTTCAAGAACGTCTTGAATGCTTTAAGGCCCCGTCGCATGATTTCAATCATGTATTAAGTGAAGAAATTTCTTAACAAGTGGAAGAGACTAACCCCTTCCATCGATCTCCTATCTGAGCATCGAGTGATGGGCTTTATCCCACCATTGCTATAAAAAGAATGATTACAATTGGCACCTCCAAGTACATTTCTTTTGGCCGCATTTGCAACGTGATGTGAATCATTACATTGAACATTGTTGAACGAGTCACATGTGCATAAGTTATTTGCAAAATTACAGGTCCCTTCGCTCCTTTACCAGTGCCAAATGCCCTTTACAAAATTAATATGAGTCTAGATTTTGTTTTATGTTTTCCTGGAATGCAACAAGATAACGACTCTATCGTGGTGGTTACCGATATCTTCTAAAATGCCGCACTTTGTTGCATGCAACAAAACTCTTGATGCTTCTCATGTCACCAAACTTTATCTTTGACAGATTGTCATGCTTTATGAAATTTTAAAGACATTCACTTCCGATCAAGATCCGAAATTCACAAGCCATTTTTCTTGAACATTATGAAAAAAGCTTGATACTCCACTACAATTTATTTCTTCTCGTCGTCCGCAAATAGATGGACAAACCGAATATTTTAATTAAAGTTTAAGTAGGTCTGTAAAAATATTAGGCATTGGGATCTTGAATTAGGACAAGCCGAATTTGTTTACAACCGAACACTTAAGTGAACTACCGGCTTAAGTCCATTTAAGATAGTTGATGGATGAAACCGCATAAGTCTCATGGAATTAATCTCTTTTCCTACTACTCATCATTTTAATAGGGATATTGAACCTCGAGCCAAGCAATTCAAGAAACTACGTGATTTACGCATAGTCAAGCCAAACAAAAAAATGCCTAGAAACTGCAAACAACCATTGAAAATGGATGATTTTCAAAGAAGGTGACAAGGTGTGGATTAATTTTTTCAAAAACGTTTTTCACTTGGTCGATATGGAAGAGGATGAAGGTAGCAACTCGAACTAAGGTATATCGTCAATCGACTATGGTGTATCACAGATTTGGAGAGAACACTTACAAGATTGAACTCCCAATCGACTAACATGTATCGCCGACTTTCAATGTGACCGAACTCACTTCCATAAAATGAAGACATCAACTCAACAACATCGGCTATCCATGTTAAAATTATGGAGAAACTGCAGGAACTAATGCACTCTAAATATCAATTTTAAAAGATGAAATCATAAGGTTTTAAAAAAACCAAGAGAGCAATTAGTTCTGTGATGACGAATCTAGGCTAAAGATTATAACTTGTAACAAGAAAAGAGAGCAAACTGATTACTAGATTGAGACTACAACCTCTTTAGTATCTTTAAGTGTTCCCAAATTGTGTTGGACTCCATTGTAGGCTTCTTGAAGCTCCATGGAAAAAGTTTGCATGCACATCTCCTCCATAAAAAATAATCACTACTAAAATAGAGGGTTGCCCCTACAGATAATGAAATCCGTAGGGGCATATTTATTTTGGCCCTGGAGCCGCAAACCAAGGACCTACGGACTAATCTGTAGGGGCATCTAAATGGGAATTTAATTAAAATGGCACAGAAATGCCCTACGCTGTTCACTCCCAAAATCCTCTCGCGCGCGCGTTAACTCCCAAAATCCCCAAATCTCTCGTTCCCACCGCGTCGCCGTTCTCGTCGTCGCCACCGCCCTCCGTTTCGTCGTCACCACCGCCCTCGTTCTTCCTCGTCGCCTATTGCGCGCGTTGTCGACCACCGATCGAACGTCTCCGTCGTCTCCTCCGCCGCTCTCGTCGTCGCCACCGCCCTCCGTTTCGTCGTCGCCACCACCCTCGTTCTTCCTCGTCGCCGATTGCGCGCGTTGTCGACCACCGATCGAATGTCTCCGTCGTCTCCTCCACCGCCTACAGGTTAGTAAATCTTCAATTTAACATAATTTTGATGATTTTAATGCTAGGCTTCAAGGTTTGGGTACCGATGAGGGTTAGGGTTAGGCATCGGTTGGGGTTAGCGTTAGGGTTAGGGTTGGGGTTGCGGTTGGGGCTGGGGATGGGGTTGCGGTTGGGGTTGGGGTTAAGGTTAGGGTTGCGGTTCGGCTAGGGCTGGGTTGGGGCTGGGGCTGGGGTTAGGGTTAGGGTTAGGATTGAGGTTGGGGTTCGGCTGGTGCTAGGGCCGTGGTTGGGTTGTGATTTTTAGGAAAATTTAACTCGATAAAGTCAAAAATTACCATTTTTGGTATCGGATACGAAACGGAATAGGTGTTATCATTTTCGTATAGGGATATGGATGGTCGTCAAAAATGAAAATCATTATTTGTATATGATGCAAATCAAATACGGATACGGAGTTAGCTTGAATTATCCGTATTCATATACATTCTAACAGCTAAGTATGGTGAAATCAGGTTAGACTCAATCCTAACCCGTCCAATAAATTAGGGGTGTTTTCGTCTGTATAAACCTGCCTGATCTTGTTTGGGTAGGTTTAGGTTTCATAAAAGGAAAAAAAAATTGGGTTGGAGGGTCCTTGAAAAAATATTGGGTTGGCCTCTCACATAAGCCTGAGGGGTCCAGGAGTCTAAATATGAGGATATATTCCACCAATCGATTTCAAATGAGATAAATACTTTTAGTTTAGTGACTTGCATATTAACCTAGAGTACTGTCATGATCCATGCCCATTACTGCTACCTGTTTATGTTATTTTATACATTCATGTTAGTGCTTTATACCCGTTTCATGCTTCACTATTTACCGTCGTCGGTTTAGAACTATACGAATGTTGTTAAATATCGGACGGTATAGCTGGATACTAACAACCGTCGTATAGTCTATGTGACGAGAAGATTCAATCGTATGATAACTGATAGAAGCTTTACCCCTGACTGCCGAAACACACACATACAACAAGAATACACAACAAAAACGTATCATTAGAGAGTGATTCAAGATGTTCAAGTTAAAACCAATATATGATATTCGATGATAATATGAAACCTTCATATTCTCATCGATGCTCATATATGAAACTCAAAGCGCCACTTAGTCCCTGTCTATCGGTTAACATACGTTCGATGTTCGTCGTGACATAGAACTATACGAAGGTTGTTAAATATCGGACGGTATAGCTCGATACTAAAAACCGTCGTATAGTCTATGTGAAGAGAAGATTCAATCGTATGATAACCAATAGATTTGTCCCGTGTGGACAAGTTAGGAATGTAAAAACCAAACACCTTCATTCACTTGTGTTTTCATCCGTTTCGAGATATTTCGTCGGTACCTTTCCGCTGTTCTCCATGTACAAAGAAAGATTAGATGTTCATTTCAACGTTGTTTCACAGCTTTGAAATGATTATCTATTCTATTACAGTGTACTCGGAGAACATCGGGGAGGTGCTGCCGAAATTTACTCAAAACGGTTGAAAGCACAAGCGAATGGGTGTTCGTTCTATACATTCTTAATGGGATAGAAGCCTTACCCCCGACAGCCGAAACACACACATACAACAAGAATACACAACAAACGCATCATTAGAGAGTGATTCAAGATGTTCATGTTAAAACCAATATATGATACTCGATGATAATATGAAACCTTCATATAATCATCGATACTCATATATGAAACTCAAAGCGCCACTTAGTCCCCGTCTATCGGTTAATATACGTTCGATATTCGTCGTGACATAGAACTATATGAAGGTTGTTAAATATCGGACGGTATAGCTCGATACTAACAACCGTCGTATAGTCTATATGACGAGAAGATTCAATCGTATGATAACCGATAGATTTTTCCCGTGTGGACAAGTTAGGAATGTATAAAGCAAACACCTTCATTCACTTGTGTTTTCATCCGTTTCGAGATATTTCGTCTGTACCTTTCCGCTGGGTCTCCGTATAGAAAGATAGATTAGATGTTCATTTCAACGTTGTTTCACAGCTTTGAAATGATTATCTATTCTATTACAGTGTACTCGGAGAACAGCGGGGAGGTGCTGCCGAAATTTATTCGAAACGGCTGAAAGCATAAGCGAATGGGTGTTCGCTCTATACATTCTTAATGGGATAGAAGCCTTACCCCCGACAGCCGAAACACACACATACAACAAGAGTACACAACAAACGCATCATTAGAGAGTGATTCCAGATGTTCATGTCACTACTACAAATAAGGGTTGCCCTTACGGATATATGCGTAGGGGCGAAAAAATACCCCGTAGGTGCAAAGGCCGCAGGTGCAAGTTGAGGCCCTGAACTTGCCCATACGGGCAAATTCTTGCCCCTACGGATTTATGTGTAGGTCCTGTTGCCCCTACGGAGTAATCCGTAGGGTATAAAATTTATATTATTTACGGTTTTTTTTAATATATTACATGTACCTACGGACATAACCGTAGGTACATGTACTACCCCCTACGGATATCTACGCAGATACCTATCCGTAGGGGCAAAATATCAGGAATCCTGATATGTTGCCCCTACGGATATCTCCGTAAGGGAGAGGCAGTGATCCCTACGGATATGTCCGTAGGTGCACTCCCAACCCCCTGGTACTGAGATCAGGGGGAAATATCAGTTACTGCTGATATTTTGCCCCTACGGATATAGCCGTAGGGGCAACATGTGTACCTACGGATTAATCCGTAGGTACATATTATCTGTATTTTTTTTTAAAAAAAATGGGCTGCTTGATTTTTTCCCGCCCTGTGCACAATAATATATACATCAATCAAATATAAAATTAATTATCACACAACATATATTGCAGTATTCATAATCACATCTCACGCATATATATAATATACAAAAGAAACCCAAAAACTGAATATGATATAAATATAAACCAATATTAATATAGTTTCAAAATGTAGTACAATGTGTATGATATAAATAAATACATGTTTCAAAAAATAAGAACCAAAAAGCTACCCTAGTTCGGTCCAGCTCCACTTCTGAATAACGATAGAATAACACGCGCCTGCTCCTCGGTCAATAAACTCTGCAATTCGTCGCGAGCGGGAGTCTGAGCGGCATGTGGAGCTGGCGATGTGGTCTGCACAGCCGCCGTCGAGGTAGTCGCTTGCGGCGAAGCCGCGGCTGCGGGAGTCTGAGTGGGCGGTGGAGCTACAGGAGCTGTCTGCGGAACCGCAGCCGATGTAGTAGCTTGCGGAGCCGCAGCCGAAGGAGATGCATGTGGAGGCTCGGCCGATGTACCCTGTCGCGTCTGGACCTAACGTGTGTAATAAGCGTGTAAGAACTGTGTATTATTCAAATTCGTATCATTATTAAGTTATTTCGAAACCCCGTTTGGATATCTAGTTTGTTGTTTATTTTAATTACATCTGTATGTATGATTAATCAAACTTAAGTCTAAAACCAAATAAGCTCAAGCTACGTACTAATTATGGATATGTTGATATCTATATAATATGACATGATATTTTACTATAAAGCAGTATACATACCAGCATCTCCTTCAACTCCTGAATGGTGGCCCTCAAGCTCTCTAGTTCCTGATGGACACGTCGGTCACTGGAGACGGAGGAAGTAACCGCCGGGGTGGAGTCCAACCTCATATGGGCCCTGCTAGGGCCCAGTCCCCGGCCTCTCTCCCAACCTCCGTGGTGCCCTCCGTGTGCGGTGTCCAGAACTGGGGTCAGCAGCCTCGGATCGCTCTATCCGGTAAAATCGATCCCCGAGGCCTGGGCCTGCTCAACCACCCGCTCCTACACCCACATTAAGCAGTAAAGTATAAGTATAAAATTTAAACATGAACCTTCCAAAACTAAAATTTCAAATTTGGGTAGAAAAAATATTAACACTTACGCAGTACTCCTGGGTAGCGACGTCGGGATATTGAAGCTCGCCCGTGGCGGGATCTGTCGAGGTGCCGTGGACGGCAAGATATGCGGACAGCACGCTCGGTGTACCACCTGACGCTACGGTCCGAGAAGTCTGCAATATTAGAAAGTAACTCTTAATATTAGAAATATTAGAAAATAACTCTTAATATTGCAGAATATCACAAAGGTCGGTCTATTGTAATTTACCGATAACTCCATGGCTCGAGTAATGTTCCTCGAGCCACCTGTGTAAGTGGGGCGACCCCTCTTCGCCGACTTCCTGTTCTCTGTATTCTTAGCGGCCTGTTTCTGCACAACGCATTAACATTTAGTTTTCTAATTAAGAAACACAAAGAAATAAATTATATCATAAATAATGAATTACATTTAAAATACATACCTATTTGCGTTGGGAGTCGAAATAAGCGCACAATAGAGGCCATGTCTCTACGTCGACTCTCGCAAACGCCGGAGTAGATAGGAGGGCCGCTCTCTCTGCCTCGGGGGTCGCCATCCACAGGGAGTAGCAGTCGGCCTTCAGCTCATTCCTGTTGTATCGGACCTTGGCCTGCATGTTCTTCATCAGGCCATTGTACAGAGCATGAAGGTCGAGCACCCTCCCCGGGTGATCAGGGTCGGCTGCAGGCTGAAAATCGTAATCCAACTGAAAATACAAAAAAACATTGTTATTAGATTGCAAGTGTTAATAATAAATATATTGGATAGATCAAATGAAAATATATATTAATACATACCCGAGCCTGATCAAAGAAGAGGGCGAATGAGCGCTGGTGCTGCTCGCCCCACTCAACGTGAAATGGATAGTTCTTCACGAGCCGGCTCTCGTCCCCTAAATACCGGCCGAACCTCTCGGCATGAGGACCGGTATAGCGATAGTCAAGGGTAAAAAAAAGGGGGAATGCTGCCTTCCCCCTAGCTCTGTCAGGCCTCAGCCTATGGGACTGATTCGGGCCTCGAGTCCCCCTCTGGGGATGGGGAGGCCCTGCGTCTGCACGAAATATCAAGACAATCAATAATAAGACAAAGTTGTATTAAGAAATCAAGGTTAAACGAAAATTCAAGTGTGATATATACCTCCGGTGACTATCGCACGAGCCTGGGCCCGGACAGTAGCACGAGCGGGACGATAGTTCCTCCGGTGAGGAACAACCGGGGTCCCGGATGCGGACGCATCCCCTCCAATTAGAAAATAAACATCGACGCTAAATTTCCATGAAGTTCATATTTATTCTATAGAGCATATGTAAAATGAAAAAATATTTTAAATTTATTCATACTAACCTGCAGACGATGAGGAGGGTATGGAAGCGGCAGGAGTGGCCCCTGCGGAAGATGTGGACGCACCACTTATAATTAGACAATTAAAAATAGATTATATAAGTAATTGCAAAAAGAATGTGTAGATCAATAATATAACGTTCTAAATCAATATGCATGCACTATAGGATATATAAACATACCCGCAGGTGCGGTGGTGTCACCACCTACAGCTAGACAATAATAAAAATTGCTAAGTAAGAGCAAAATGAATGTGTGTATTTATGATATAGCATTCTAAATCAATATACATACACTATATGATATATAAACATACCTGGAGGAGCGGGGGTAGCCTCTGTCCCAGATGTGGACGCATCACCAACAACTAGACAATCAAACATTGACAGTATAAGTAATTTTGACATAAACAAGCATGAATATCTGTAATATTACATTCAAAATGGATATGCGTGCAGTATACCTGGAGGTGTGGCAAAATCCACACGGAAGGAGGCATCCGAAGGGGTCTCCGATCTAGGTGCAAGACCGGCCCTCTGAAGCTCCCTACGGAGCTCTCTGGGCGGCAGAACCGCTCTGCCTCTGCCTCTGCCACGGCTGGAGCTCCTGCCGCCCCTCGCTGCTCCCGACATCGTCATCAAATCTAGATAAACGGTTCGTGGACGCATTAGACAATCATTAAAAGTATTGACTATATATGTATATAGCGTAAAATGTGAAGTAATAATATAACATTACTGATAACCTTTTTCGTTTCGTGGGCGCATCATACATATCTACTTGGATTTCATCGTCGATGTCATTTCTAACCCACGTAACTTCATGATCGGTCGAAGACAACCCGTCCTTTGAAACAGACGGTCGGAGCACTTTAAGCCTTCTCTCTTCTTCGTCCTCATCGCAGTCCTCGTATTCTGGGACATCATAGACATCTCTGGGTTTCCATCGGCATACAACACTCCACCCCGGATGCTTCAAACACTGTGAGTAGTATACTTGGAACGCTTGGTTCGGAAAGATAAACGGATCGTCCTGACCGTAAAATCGAAGTGTGTTCACACTGGTCAATCCATATTCATCTTTCCAAGTCCCAAGACTGCTTCTCCACCTGTCCGTATCGGTTCGCGGATCGTACCAAGTACACTGGAATATATAAAAGGGTTCTGATCGTCCGGGATAGTGGATGCCGAGTATACAATTTAAGTACCCATAGTAAATCACACCGTCCGATCCTACCGTCGCAATCCCACTATTCTGAGTGGTTCTAGATGTTTCTATGTCCTTAACTTCAAATTTGTATCAAAGGACACCAAATCCTTTGTAATATGCAACCTCCATACTAGGAAATTGAGCTAAACATCTTGAATCACTCTCAAATGATGCAGACAAGTTCGGATCGTGGATCTAACAAAACAAATTTTACGACAAATACATAACGATACAAGTTTAGATTAAAACTGATAGCAATAAAATATTATTCGAATAACTTACATGATCTGTGACCCAATCACAAAAATTATCCTGATGGTATTTTTCTAAACGTTCTTCGTTCCAATCAGGATGCCCCTCACGTACCTCGTTAAAATGAGTTCTGTTTTCGACAAATAATTGTGATATTAATATTATGTCATTTCATACACACACAAACACAGATATAACAATTAATCCAAAAGAACTTACTCTCTAATTTGTTCAAGACATGCGCAATTAAGCAAGATAAACCGGTATATCTTGTTGATAAACATAGTGTCTACCCTCTTATACTCGGCTTTACCATATGGCCCGTCATGAATTCTTCGTGGTCGGTTAAGTCTTGTCTCAATGTTCTCGCCCAGATAGCGGGAACAAAATGTGGTTGCTTCATCAAGAAGATAACCTTGCATGATAGAACCCTCTGGTCGATTTTTATTGCGTATATTCTTCTTAAGGGTGTAGAGGTAGCTAATGAGAATATGTTGAATAAATAAATACGGGCATACAGGACAACAATAAATTTATAAATTGCGCGAAACGAAAAATTACACGTACCTCTCGACGGGATACATCCATCGATATTGTACCGGTCCGGCTAACTTCGCCTCAGTTGCAAGATGAACCGTCAAGTGTATTATGATATCGAAGAATGACGGTGGGAAAATACGCTCAAACTTGCAAAGTATCAACGCAATAGAATTTTCTAGTTTATCCAGCGTCGCAACCTCCAGTGTTTTAGCACACAACTCCCTGAAAAAACAACATAGGTCGTTGATTACTAGACCAACCGAGTCGGGGAGAGAAGTCCTGAGGGCTAATGGAAGAAGGTGCTCCACGATAACATGGTGATCATGACTTTTCAGCCCATCGATCTTGCCCTTCACAATTTTTATTTTCTTACTGAATGATCCTGAGAAACCTGTGGGGACTTTCAAATTATGCAACACCTGCAGGAATCTTTTCTTCTCCGGTTGTGACATATGATAAGCGGCATTGGGAAGTACAAACTTGCCCGGTTTACCCGCTACCGGTCTAGGGTGCAATTCACTTCTTATTCCCCACTCTTGTAGATCCATCCGAGCATTCATGTTGTCTTTCGATTTCCCGTCTTTACACAGAAGCAAGTTAAGTATGTGCTCTGATACTCCCTTCTCTATATGCATGACGTCCAGACAATGACGCACTGAATTTGTAGACCAGTACGGAAGCTCGAAGAAAATGCTTAACTTGTTCCAATATTGTGGTTTGACCTGTTTCGTCGGATCCATCCCGAAGGTCAAGTTATTGTAACCATCCTATTTAGCAGTCACGTCCTCTCCGGACAATGGGGACGGAGGTCCAAGAAGCTCCTGATGACCATCAAAGTGAACCGTGTCTAACCTATAGGGGTGGTCTGGAGGCAGAAAACGTCGATGGCCGCAATATCAAACCTTCCTGCTAAAATTCAAAAAATTTGATGTTGTGTGTTCATGGCAATGAGGACATGCTTTGTGACCATGTACAGACCAACCTGATAGCATTCCATACGCAGGAAAGTCATTAATTGTCCACATTAAAGCCGCACGCAGTATGAAGATTGTATTTGTATTTGAATCATATGTCTCTACACCATCAATGAACAAAGTTTTTAGCTCCTCGATCAGAGGTCGGAGATAGACGTCGATATTGTTCCCCGGTGAGTTTGGTCCGTCGATAAGAAGAGGCATCATAAAGTATGATTGGTCCATAGCCAACCAAGGCGACAGATTATAAATTATCATTACAACGGGCCATGTACTGTGACTTCCAGCCATATAGTTGAATGGGCAGAAGCTATCGGTAGCCAGTCCGAGCCGGACATTGTGAGGATCGCTACTGAATATTGCGTGCCTCCTATCGAAATCCTTCCATGCCGGTGAATCTCTTGGATGGCTCATTTTTCCATTTTCGCTTGGAGGAGCACGGTGATGCCAAATTATTGCCTCGGCTGTTTTCTTGCACCTGAATAGCCTCTGTAGCCTCTGTGTTATGGGAAAGTATCGTGCTATCTTCACAGGTATATCAGGCTTCTTATCAGAATCTTTCGGCTTATACCTGGCCTCTCCGCATGTTGGACACTCTTTCAAATCTGAATTCCCTTTCCGGTACAACACGCAATTTTTAGGACATGCTTGAATCTTCTCGCACTTTAGACCCAAATCAGACATCATCTTCTGGGCTTCGTACCAGCTTTCGGGCACATTATTTTCCGTAGGCATAGAATCTTTCAAGAACGAAAGAAGTATTGTGAATGACTTGTTGCTCCATCCATTTAGGCACTTAATCTGGAAAAGTTGGACGAACCATGAGAGGGTGGAATACTTCGCATTCTCATAAATTGGTTTCCTAGCATCATTCATGAAATTTTCATATTTATCCGCACGTGGTCCTTGACTGGAAGGAATGTCATCTTCGGAACGAATAGATTCACCTAGGGCAGCCTCTACCATATCCTCTATTTCTTCTGATGGAAATAAATTTCCGTCTCCTGCCGCATTACCGAATTTTTCTTCTTCTCCTGCCGCATTATCGTGTTCTCCTTCTTCTTCTACCGCAGTACTGCATTCTTCTCCTTCCCCGTGATATTTCCAAGTTGTATAAAGTCTAGTAAACCCATGTTTTACAATATGAAGCTCTGCCAATTCTACCTTCTGCCAGTACTTATTGCCACATCTATCGCACGGACAGAGAATCTTCTCTATTATGATCTTATTATGTGCGCGTGCAGATTCAAGGAAAGCAGCAACTCCTGCGACAAACTTAGGTTGCATACGTTGTTTCCAATCCACATACATCCAGTCCTTAACTCTGACGTACTCATGGGCCATGTTAGACTGTATAACATATAAATTGTAGGTTATGCTGACTATATTGAGAAATATAAGAACGGGATAGTTACCGACAAAGGAGAAAATCCGTGTATATGCTTTGTGTGTGCGTTTGTCGTTGAAAAGAATAAATTATCGCACGTATGTTAACCGATAGACGGGGACTAAGTGGCGCTTTTAGTTTCATATATGAGTATCGATGAGAATATGAAAGTTTCATATTATCATATATTGGTTTTAACCAGAACATCTCGAATCGCTCTCTAATTATGCGTTTGTTGTGTATTCTTGTTGTATGTGTGTGTTTCGGCTGTTGGGGGTAGGCTTCTATCCCATTAAGAATGTATAGAGCGAACGCCCATCACTTGTGCTTTCAACCGTTTCGAGTAAATTTCGGCAGCACCACCCCGCTGTTCTCCGAGTACACTGTAATAGAATAGATAATCATTTCAAAGCTGTGAAACAACGTTGAAATGAATATCTAATCTATCTTTGTACACGGAGAACCAGTGGAAAGGTACTGACGAAATATCTCGAAACGGATGAAAACACAAGTGAATGAAGGCGTTTGCTTTATACATTCTTAACTTGTCCACACGGGACAAATTTATGGGTTACCATACGATTGAATTTTCTCATCGCGTAGACTATATGACGGTTGTTAGTATCGAGCTATACTGTCCGATATTTAACAACCTTCGTATAGTTCTAGATCACGAAGAGCATCACACGTATGTTAACCGATAGACGGGGACTATGTGGCGCTTTTAGTTTCATATATGAGTATCGATGAGAATATGAAGGTTTCATAATATCATATATTGGTTTTAACCCGAACATCTCGAATCGCTCTCTAATTATGCATTTGTTGTGTATTCTTGTTGTATGTGTGTGTTCCGGCTGTCGGGGGTAGGCTTCTATCCCATTAAGAATGTATAGAGCGAACGCCCATCACTTGTGCTGTCAACCGTTTCAAGTAAATTTCGGCAGCACCTCCCCGCTGTTCTCCGAGTACACTGTAATAGAATAGATAATCATTTCAAAGCTGTGAAACAACGTTGAAATGAACATCTAACCTATCTTTGTACACGGAGAACCAGCGGAAAGGTACCGACGAAATATCTCGAAACGGATGAAAACACAAGTGAATGAAGGCGTTTGCTTTATATATTCTTAACTTTTCCACATGGGACAAATCTATGGGTTACCATACGATTGAATTTTCTCGTCGCGTAGACTATACGACGGTTGTTAGTATCGAGCTATACTGTCCGATATTTAACAACCTTCGTATAGTTCTAGGTCACGACAAGCATCGCACGTATGTTAACCGATAGACGGGGACTAGATGGCGCTTTTAGTTTCATATATGAGTATCGATGGGAATATGAAGGTTTCATATTATCATCGAGTATCATATATTGGTTTTAACCCGAACATCTCGAATCGCTCTCTAATTATGCGTTTGTTGTGTATTCTTGTTGTATGTGTGTGTTCCGGCTGTCGGGGGTAGGCTTCTATCCCATTAAGAATGTATAGAGCGAATGCCCATCACTTGTGCTTTCAACCGTTTCGAGTAAATTTCGGCAGCACCTCCCCGCTGTTCTCCGAGTACACTGTAATAGAATAGATAATCGTTTCAAAGCTGTGAAACAACGTTGAAATGAACATCTAATCTATCTTTGTACACGGAGAACCAGCGGAAAGGTACCGACGAAATATCTCGAAACGGATGAAAACATAAGTGAATGAAGGCGTTTGCTTTATACATTCTTAACTTGTCCACACGGGACAAATCTATGGGTTACCATACGATTGAATTTTCTCGTTGCGTAGATTATACGACGGTTGTTAGTAACGAGCTATACTGTCCGATATTTAACAACTTTCATATAGTTCTAGGTCACGACGAGCATCGCACGTATGTTAACCGATAGACGGGGACTAAGTGCCGCTTTTAGTTTCATATATGAGTATCGATGGGAATATGAAGGTTTCATATTATCATCGAGTATCATATATTGGTTTTAACCTGAATATCTCGAATCGCTCTCTAATTATGCGTTTGTTGTGCATTCATGTTGTATGTGTAACATGATTTTAAACCATTAAGATCAAGATTGATAGAACTGATCATCCTACATTGCAATAGCATTCATCAACCAAAAACTATTATTGCAATGGTATTCATCTATAAAATCAACAATTAAAACTACAAATGTAGGATACTGATATCATAAAGCGTTATACGCAACATTGATCGGTATTCATCATTTTCTTCGTTATCATCTAAGATGTGGATACATCAAATTTCATGTGATTCTATAACTTTTTCATCGTTGATTTAGCAATGTAAAAAATTTTATTGCCCTTAATTTTGAACCCACTAAATCAACGGTGAAAAGTTGTAGAATCACATGAAATTTGTTGTACCCACATCTTAGATGATAACGTAGAATATGATGTATGTCGATCGTCGGAAAAAATAAGGAAGGACGTATTTTTTCGACGCCATAAGAGAAAATTCCCTCCTTCATTATATATATATATATATATATATATATATAATTTTCCAATAAGGGATTAGGATATCATCAAGTCATGTGACAACACTAGATAAATTAATCTTAATGGAGTTTTTTTCTAATCAAATTCAACTCCAACCATCATTTTAAAAGAACGAACCAACATCATTAAAAAAATGTAAATACCAACTCCAAATTCCCAAAAAAGTAACGAGTAGAATAAAAATAAAGCCTATCCGTGCTTTTTGTTCTCTTTGTAAGCAGCATTATAAATGGCCGAGTTACGAAATATGTTGTTAGGCATGAGTTAAGCCGATAAACAAATTCAGATCATTTAATCATATTTATCTTCCTAAAACCCCGTCATTGATTAAAAGTTGATAGCAATGATCAAGCAACACGGAAATTTAACCAACACTATTCACGTATAATCAATCTTGCACCACTAATCATTCTTACGACAACCGTTATTCGACAATCAGATGGATCTCTCTCTAAATCATACCCTGCTGTCAAACGTTTTTCTCCCATCAAATCAATTATACTAGTATAGGTCGCGATGAGTACAACCGTCAAAACCAATCACACCGCCCACACACGAAAACTAGCCATGCTCATAACATTTACATATCCTCAACTAATCCATTAAAACTCTCTCCAAGTTGGATATTAGTTGACCAACCACCATTAAACCGCCCACACACGAAAACTAGCCATGCCCACCCTAGCCCCAGCCTCAACCCCAACCTAACCCTAGCCCCAGCCCCAGCCCCAGCCCAGCCCCGCCCCAACCTAACCCTAACCCCAACGCGGCCAGCTAAACCCCAACCCCAACCCTAAGCCAAACCCTAACCCCAGCCCCAGCCCCAGCCGCAGCCGAACCCCAACCCTAACCCTAACCCCAACCCCAACCCCGACCCCGACCGCGACCCCTGCCGAACCCCAACTCGCGCGCACAACCCCAGACCCAGCCATGAACCCTAGCCCTAAATAATCAAAAAATTCTTTAATTTACATGAAGATTTACTCACCTGAACGGCGGTGGCGACGACCTGAACGGCGGTGGCGACGAGGAGAACGGCGATGGCGATGACGAGAACGGCGGTGGCGATTTGGGGATTTTCTTTCGCGCGCGATCAAGAGAGGAAGAAAGTGAGCGTAGGCGATCGATCTATGCCTTTATTAAATCGATATTTAGTTGCCTCTATGGATTTGTCCGTAGGTCCTTGGTTTGCGGCTCCGTAGGGGCAAACACCAAATTAAGAATTAATATTTTTATTCTTGGACGTCTGGGCCCGTAGGGGCAACCTTTTAGCCCTACAGATTAATCCATAGGGCCTACTTAAATCTGCCCCTACGGATTTCAATATCCGTAGGGGCAACCCCCTATTTTACTAGTGTGTTAAAACCAATATATGATACTCGATGATAATATGAAACCTTCATATTCTAATCGATACTCATATATGAAACTCAAAGCGACACTTAGTCCCCGTCTATCGGTTAACATACGTTCGATGTTCGTTGTGACATAAAACTATACGAATGCTGTTAAATATCGGACAGTATAGCTCGATACTAACAACAGTCGTATAGTCTATGTGACGAGAAGATTCAATCGTATGATGACCGATAGATTTGTCCCGTGTGGACAAGTTAGGAATGTATAAAGCAAACACCTTCATTCACTTGTGTTTTCATCCGTTTCGAGATATTTCGTCGGTACCTTTCCGCTGGTTCTCCGTGTACAAGGATAGATTAGATGTTCATTTCAACGTTGTTTCACAGCTTTGAAATGATTATTTATTCTATTACAGTGTACTCGGAGAACAGCGGGGAGGTGCTGCCGAAATTTACTCGAAACGGTTGAAAGCACAAGCGAATGGGTGTTCGCTCTATACATTCTTAATGGGATAGAAGCCTTACCCCCGACAGCCGAAACACACACATACAATAAGAATACACAACAAACACATCATTAGAGAGTGATTCAAGATGTTCATGTTAAAACCAATATATGATACTTGATGATAATATGAAATTTTCATATTCTCATCGATACTCATATATGAAACTCAAAGCGCCACTTAGTCCCTGTCTATCGGTTAACTGTAGGGTTCCTAGGCATCCTAATGAGGTCTCACAAGGCATCAACCATGCCAATTTCAAAAATTTAGGTGCCGAGAAACCCGACTACGGATCGTTGGCTAGAAATCTAGGCGAAAAGTAAACTAGTTAACACTTAACTAGAAGATACGGAAATACAACCTTTGTAGATCCGGTTCTCCACCTCCATAGCTCCGCAATGAAGTCTCCTCGCTGTCCATAACAAGTCCCGGGCTCTAGCGTCGGCTTCATCGGAGAATGGACGGGCTAGGTCATCGATGTCCATGCCGAAGATGATCTACGTTGAGGCATCGCTAAATCAAGCTCCGACTTCACCAAGTCAAGAAACTTGTGAAGAAAACACACTCTACTACTTGGCAAGAGGTAGAGGATGAAGAAATAGGAAGTGGGTAGACTTTAGAATTGGATTTCTCACTTGTTTCATCAATCCACCATTGATGAAGAAAGCTTTTCTTCTTTGAAGAAGATGAAGAAGAAGAAGCTAATTGTTATGATAAGTTAATTTAGAAAATTGAAAATAATAGAATACTTATCATAATCAACCATGGTTAAGTGTAGAGAAAAGACCATGGTTAATGGAATGGTTAGGGTTAAGGATAAGAACAAAATGGTCACTAGGTCAAAGTCTTCAAGAAGCTTCAATATGAAACAAAATTATCCACCATTTTCTCTTTATGCCTTTTCTAATTATTTCCAAAATGAATAAATAGATAAATAAATAAGAAAAGGAAATAAAACCCTAATCATATAAATAACCATGGTTTATTCTTAACATACACTTAAACTATCATGTATCATCAAACATGATACAAGCAAATGTACAAATGTATATCACATATACAATATGCACAATACAAGTGAGAAAATCCATATAAAGTGAACCAATACTAGTTAACGCAAAGTAATATATCAAATATATAATTATGCATTAAATCATTAAATTAACACTTGATTTAACGATCCGGTCATATCGCATATAACCGACTAATATCAACAGTAACAACTTATCGAATCAACACTTGATCCGATAACCCGGCTATATCACATATAACCGATCAATGTCACATATCGCGAGAATCTATTACAGTATCACATACTGGTATCATTCTCGGTCCCGCACATATCTCATATGCGCTCCTATTTCGTTTCGCTTGAGCCAGAAAACCTCTGTGTAGGACTCTAAAGACTCGTCAATACGCCGGCAGCAGATGATGATCATATCAAGCATCCACAAGCCGCAAGCGGTCTGCTAAACGTAACGGCCACCCGGGTATTGAGCGATCTGAAGATCGACGAGCAAGCCCGCTCACACTCCAGTGAATCCAACCAGTAACACTACCGTACAGTCCGGTCTGATCGTCTGATATGTCGCATATCTCGCCTAGGGGTGGTAAACGTCAGACCCCAATAGCTCGATAAGTCGTATCGATATGAGGTCTATAACTGTTCAAGAAACTACTGGTAACACTTACCAGTAAATCTCAGCAACCCTGGCCAGGGATTTCCTGTTATAGCCAATCGAACACAGCGCAACATCAACCCCCTATACCGGGAGAGACGAATCCCCTCCTATCGCTCATTGCCTCCATGTGACTCGGGACTGTACCCAAAAACCACCGTTTTGCACGCCCTCTTGGACGTGGTAAGATGGAAATCAAAGCACAGTGGGAACCACACAAGACTCTATGACGATCTCGGGTCAACAGACTACTCTGTACCAGTGTCACCAGAGAACTGCCATCTGACGTGAGGTATAATACCATCTGGGAGTTCTCGGCGAGTCCGTCCAGTGTACCCAGTCTCTACTGAGCACCCGTATATCATCTCTGATGTCAAACACCGATGGATATGGGATCATCCATCGCCCATCTATATGGGTCGAGAAGGTATACGCTAGTCTACTCTGGTATATCGATGCCCCGTCTCGATACACCCACGACTAGGGACTTTGAAGGATGTACTTATGGACTACCATGTCCCCACTAGTATGATCCGCATCATAGTCCAGGTAGTCAAGTACAGATCCTAAGGGCTTTACCAACATGTAACAGAGAGACAATCAGCATACACGTTAAGGTAAAGGGTAACCAGATAGCATACTATCATGTCGAGCAAGAAAGTCCTCCCTATATATGTCCCAGCATCCACTACAATATACATCCTATGTACAGTAATGGCCTCTAGGGCATACATATAACTAACAATCTCCCACTTGCACTAGGGCCATCTGTAGCAGTGGTTGTAGTATCTCATACTCAACCATCCCATAAAAGTCTCTCTCTGGGAACAGGCCTTTGTGAGTGGATCCGCTGTATTGTCCTCTGAGTCTACTCTCCAAACCTCGATCACCCTGGAGATCAACCATCTCCATGATCAAGTGATACTGCCTTAGAATATGTCTGGATCACTGATGGGACCGGCGTTCCTCGGCATAAGCCACAACTCCATTGTCACACAATGGGAGGAACAAAGTTCATCTTATGAACTAATATACACCCAGACTGCCTCTTTGGTAGCATCTTAAGTAGCGATGTATCCAGCCTTTATCTTCTAGTTTGCCACGGTATCTAGCTTGGAACTCTTCCAACATACCGTTCCTCCACTGAGGGTAAAGACAATGCCTGTGACTGACATTCAGTCGTCATTATCACCCTGGAACCCTTCCAGTGATTCTCCCCAGGATCGATTGATACCATCTCACTACAACTAGTGAGTATCCTAACATCCAATTAGATCTATCTCATAGATGCAAATCCAGGATTTAGGAGGTATCACTTTGATCCTTTATGGAGAATCATTGTGATAAGCGGAGATTGATCGAGCGTAGCATAGGAAACTCCTTCCCTATCAAGAGTATGTCATCCACGTACTCTACGAGGATCGTCACCATACTCCCTACTACCCTTTTTGTTTATACAAGGTTCATCTACCATTTTGATGATGTCAACTTCTTTGACTAACACATCAAAATAGACGTTCCAACTCCGCGATGCCTGCTTTATCCTATAAAGCATCTTGCACACGTTTCCGCTGCTCCCACTGTCTACGAGGCTCTCTGGCTGTGTACTTATAGACGCATTCTTCTAAAATATCATTTAGAAAAGCAGTCAAGACACCCAACCACCAGATATCGCAGTCATGGTATGTAGCCGTGACAAGTAGGATCTGGATGGACTTAAGCATAGCTACTTGAAAAGGTTTCATCATTATCCACACCTGGTCAATGATGCAAACTTTTAACAAGTTTAGCTTTGAAAGTCTCAACTTTTCCATGTACACCAAGTAATCTTCTCAAGATATACTTGCTCCTGATGGGGATTTAACCCTTCAGATATAGCAACTAAAGTCCATACTTTGTTGGTGTATAAGGATTCCATCTCAGATCGATAAACATCCAGCCATTCTTACAGAGTCCTACTCCTGATGGCCAGCTCGAAACTAGTTGGGTCATCATCTCATGATGCATTCCTCGCTCCCACTGTCATAGAGAAACCGAAGTATCTCTCAGGTGGGTGAGGAACCCTACTAGATCGGCGGAGAGGCTGAGGTTCGTTGGTAACTATTGAATCCTTTGGTTCTTTCAAATCATCAGCTGCATTTTGTATAGCTGGAACCTTTCCAGTTCTACATTACAGACTTTGCCTCGAGCTTGTCCGGATTTTGCTTTCAGACATAGGCCGGTCAACCCCAAATCTTAACTAGCTTAAGACATGGGCTCTTCCCTTTCCATATCACATATGAAATGGTAGGCAATTTGATTTTATTGGAACCCTATTCAATAGGTATGCATCTTCTCAAGTGCATAACTCCCAAAAGGAAAAAGGTAACTCAGTATTACTCATCATAGAGCACACCTTATCACATAGGGTGTAATTGCTCCACCCCGATATACCATCGTGCTATGGTGTATACAGAGGAGTAATGCTGAGAGAGAATCTCATTCTCCTTTAGAATAGTCCAGTATTTCCGTGCTGAAGTATTCTCCTCTTTGATCTCATTATAGGACATAATACTTATACCCGTATTTTGGTTCTCTACTTCTAACTTATATTCCGTGAATATCTCAAAAGGTTCGGACTTGTGTTTCAACAGGAACATTTGTCTGAATCTTGAGAGATCATCAGAGAACGTAATGAAGTATAAAGAACCAGTCCTGGCATGTGTAGACAGGGGACCTACATACATCAACATGTATCATCCCAAGAGTTCACTAACTCTTTCTCTGTTTCCAATAAACGGAGCTATGGTCATCTTATCTTTGTGACATGACTGGCAAGTTTCACAAGATGTAAATTCAAACTGATTTAAATATGCATCTTTATGTAACTTAGCTAGTCGGGTCGCATTGATATGACCTAGTCTACAATACCTCAAGAAGAATCCGTTCATTTCTGAACTCTTTCTCTTGTGTGTGTTCCATATACTAAGAACTGTAGTTTGATTTAGAACATCAATGCTTTTAGATAACGTGCCTGAACCGATCAACTTTTGATATAGGAAATGTTCAAAACATTATCCAACAATACAAAATTTTATCATTTCTTTACTAATAAAGAGAGTGATATGATTTTGTATATCAGGTTCGGTATCTAATAACATTCGTTCAGAATCAATGTATTGGTAATACAGGATGACAGTGACCAACAGACTTGGCTGCAACACTTGCCCCGTTTTCTGCCTCATGAAACTTATCACCCGTTCTCAGTTCTCTACCTATCTGTAGCCCTATGTAACAGATTACATATCTGGGATCCTGATCTGGTATCACATACCCAGGACGTAAAGGACACTGAGAAACAGTTCTATATAATGAACACACCCGAAGATGATGCATCAGCATGCACTCTCTTCGTTTGGGTGGCACGGGAAATCTGGTATTCCCCAATCTCCTGCTCTGTCTTATAACAATTATAAGTTGGAGCGGGACCAACGTTCCCCAGCTCAGTATAACAAGCGGGTTCGGTAAATGTTCCGTATTATTATCTTGATTAAGGCATGATATGGTCGCTACTTGGAGAGAGAGAGAAGAAAACACTCAGCGTGCGCTCTGTCAAGAATAGATTGGTTTTTATTTTATCTAATCAGGATGGCTCCCACTGCTTTTTATCAAATCTTCCTTCAAACCCTAAAAGGAAAGACTAGCCGGGATTAATTACACACTACAAGTTCGCCAATCTTTCAGCCAGGCCAGTGTCGGTACTTTGAGGGAGGTCCCCCGTGCTTTCGCACGAACCTAATTAATGTAAACCTCGTTTTCCCAGAGGCGTAACCCCGTTGACACCTTTCTAGACACCTACTTGATCGGCTAATTGTAATGTATAAAACTCTCCCAGGAGTAACTCTTACTCGCAGCGGGTATCGGGATCCAACTATCTCATAGAAGGTATGCAATCTCATTGCAAATTTCAACACTTGAAATTCCCGATAATCTTTTGCCCCTAGCACCCTATGATCTTGACGGAGGTCAACAAACCATAGGCTACTAGTCAAGTTCAACCCGTCATTTCTTGATCGAATTAAACCCACCCGCACGACCCTTGACGGAGGTCAACAAGGCCGCACGACTACCCTAACTCAATCTGCATCATATGCATAAACAGATAAATACTAGTTAGCTACCGCACACTACGCCTTGACGGAGGTCAACAAACGTAGCACGAATACTAAATAGGACTTATCTGAAATGACGGAGGGCTACGACAGATTTTTCTGAAAACCTATTGCGTAATGAACTTGATATCATTGTAGGATCGAATGAATTTTGAAAATGGAGTGCTTTTGAGGCTTTTCTAGTTTTGCTAAAGGAGTCACTCCCGGTGAAGGGATCGTTGGTCCTTTCCTCGTCGAATGAGGTGCGGGATATATCATATATATCACTGTGCAAAGCAAAAACTCTTAAAAGCAATCAAAAGACAAACCGAGTGTGTAGCATCTGCCAGTTATTGCTAAAGGAGTCACTCCCGGTGAAGGGATCTCGGTCCTTTCCTTGTCGAATAAGGTGCAGGATATATCACATATACCGCTGTGCAAAGCAAGAACTGTAGCTACCTGTTTTATTTTGAAATTCGATTCTACAACATCTGAGGTTTCTTTTATTTCATTAATCACATTAATGAAGTCCCATCATTTACATTACCTAAACATCACAGATAAATACGACGTACACTTATGCCATCCGCATTCGCCTCGATGTTCCCTCGTGCACCGTTAGGTTAGGTAACTAACGGCAGAGCGGGGCAGGGCTAGCGCGGGTGTAAAACATAAGTAACGCCTATATAATATATCATATATACTATATACTGTATCTATCACAGAACAACACATGATCACATCACAGATATCGCAGCAGAAGAAACATATGAAATATTGGATATACTAGGACGTCCGTGTTTTCAATACGAGCCAGTATAAAACACGGATTCCACGGTCGTGATGAATAGCCAAACCCACACCCCTAGACCCCTACGAGAGCGGCAAGCAACCCTACCAATTCTAGAGTTAGGAGACCCGGACTCGACTCCTCGAGTTGGTCTCCCACTGGACTCCAGAACCCGGTTACTTGTGCTCCCCTCCTTGGGTCTATCCTAGTGCGGAAAAGTAAATAATATACAAAGGGTGACAACTTCCGTAACCTGGAAGCGCCCCAATAAAAGAATATTACATACAAGTTTTTACATGAATGAAAATGAAAAACACTCATCTCACATAAAAACCCCCGGCTATTCAAACACGACGATCCAATATAACATATCCAGCAACACATAACATCACATGTCATCAACGTAAGTAAATATGCGCATCCCAATTGTCGTTGACATATAGCAACGAAACCGGCGATATCACATATTACACTTACGGTCACAGAAAAGAAAGTGTAAAACTACAACAGTTGGAATCCGCAACCATCTCAGACATCGCATGCCTGACCAAATGAATTACTTAGACATCGCATGCCTAACAATTATAAACCCCGCATTTTAGTCTCATTATCGAAAACACTTTTCAATATCGAGTCGGGCAATTCAACAAGATTCCCGACAGTCTGATCGAATACTCGTCGCAAACTTTAGTAGGCGGCCGCACCCTCGATACCGTCGACGAAGTGCACCAAGGCGGAACACCGCTACCGCGAGCACCCGGACGGATGCTTTCGGCGACGGGGTTCTCCTACAGTCACTTGGTCGGGGCTATGAAGTAAGGCTGTCTATTAAGTTTACCCGGCGAGTATCCGCGTACGCTATGTGATTGTGACGGACTTTTGATCACATCAAAATTCCGTGGCAACCGATCAAGTGAGACTAAAGTGCTATGTTTATAACATTCATTTAGTTATCTCATAACTCTTTTTGAATTCCAATTATTGTATCACATTCCAGACAATTAGAAAATGTTAAACTTTCCGATTGAACATTCGAACACCCAAGTTTTCCCGATACAGATCAACACATGAAATAAGTCTAACAACATTCAGTTCGTGCCTCAGTACCGACGGTCCAGCCGTAGAAGGGTCAAGCCAACGCCTCACATGTGGCATGCCGTACTGCCCCAAACCCGAAGGTTCAAAGGGCAGTTCAAGACGGTCACATAATCGAGTTAAGGTTTGTTGTCTTCTAGAGGGTCCATCGCGTTACTTGCACTACTTAGAACGTCGTTAAACTACGGAAAAATCCAACACTTGGAAATTTCCCGACAGGGGAAAAATTGGGTATTTATATCCGGTCGAACTTTTTAACATATTCTAAAAACTATCCGGAAAGCCACACAGACAAAATTTGATACTCCGATCGAAACACCGAATCCCCAACTGCAGAAAATTCAACTCTTGAATAAATATTAAAAATTCCCAGAAAAATCACCACTGGAAACTAAGAATTACTGTGCCAAATAATATAAATACAGTGGCCGTACGGCCGCGGATCCGCTGCATGAGCCATGCTAATGCCGCGGAACCGTGGTGGGAAAGTGGAATTAGGTCCACGAAATTTACAGTAATTCTTAGAAAACCCTGCTTGATTTTCTGCATATTTTTAATACTGAAAAATCCCTGTTTTTGAAAATTGGACAGAGAGCATGGGTGTGTTAGGATTTCGGGTTCGTTCGGAGTTCAAAATCCGTCTAGACTTCGCCTAAGGCTCTAGTTAGGCGCTGATACCACTGTAGGTCAGGCAGCCACCCCATCCAATGGGGTCGCCGTGGCACCAACGGGTCCCTCAGCCGCTACTTTTTACGCATGCCCTCTCGTGAGGACTACAACCCACCGGAACACCTTCCGGTCTCGGGACACCCTGGGGGTAAGAGCCTATGCTTCGCCACACTGTCACACAGTGAGAACCCCCCATAGGTCGACATCCAATGCCTAGTAGCTCTGATACCACTGTAGGGTTTCTAGGCATCCTAATGAGGTCTCACAAGGCATCAACCATGCCAATTTCAAAAATTTAGGTGCCGAGAAACCCGACTACGGATCGTTGGCTAGAAATCTAGGCGAAAAGTAAACTAGTTAACACTTAACTAGAAGATACGGAAATACAACCTTTGTAGATCCGGTTCTCCACCTCCATAGCTCCGCAATGAAGTCTCCTCGCTGTCCATAACCAGTCCCGGGCTCTAGCGTCGGCTTCATCGGAGAATGGACGGGCTAGGTCATCGATGTCCATGCCGAAGATGATCTACGTCGAGGCATCGCTAAATCAAGCTCCGACTTCACCAAGTCAAGAAACTTGTGAAGAAAACACATTCTACTACTTGGCAAGAGGTAGAGGATGAAGAAATAGGAAGTGGGTAGACTTTAGAATTGGATTTCTCACTTGTTTCATCAATCCACCATTGATGAAGAAAGCTTTTCTTCTTTGAAGAAGATGAAGAAGAAGCTAATTGTTATGATAAGTTAATTTAGAAAATTGAAAATAATAGAATACTTATCATAATCAACCATGGTTAAGTGTAGAGAAAAGACCATGGTTAATGGAATGGTTAGGGTTAAGGATAAGAACAAAATGGTCACTAGGTCAAAGTCTTCAAGAAGCTTCAATATGAAACAAAATTAGCCACCATTTTCTCTTTATGCCTTTTCTAATTATTTCCAAAATGAATAAATAGATAAATAAATAAGAAAAGGAAATAAAACCCTAATCATATAAATAACCATGGTTTATTCTTAACATACACTTAAACTATCATGTCTCATCAAACATGATACAAGCAAATGTACAAATGTATATCACATATACAATGTGCACAATACAAGTGAGAAAATCCATATAAAATGAACCAATACTAGTTAACGCAAAGTAATATATCAAATATATAATTATGCATTAAATCATTAAATCAACACTTGATTTAACGATCCGGTCATATCGCATATAACCGACTAATATCAACAGTAACAACTTATCGAATCAACACTTGATCCGATAACCCGGCTATATCACATATAACCGATCAATGTCACATATCGCGAGAATCTAATACAGTATCACATACTGGTATCATTCTCGGTCCCGCACATATCTCATATGCGCTCCTATTTCGTTTCGCTTGAGCCAGGAAACCTCTGTGTAGGACTCTAAAGACTCGTCAATACGCCGGCAGCAGATGATGATCATATCAAGCATCCACAAGCCGCAAGCGGTCTGCTAAACGTAACGGCCACCCGGGTATTGAGCGATCTGAAGATCGACGAGCAAGCCCGCTCACACTCCAGTGAATCCAACCAGTAACACTACCGTACAGTCCGGTCTGATCGTCTGATATGTCGCATATCTCGCCTAGGGGTGGTAAACGTCAGACCCCAATAGCTCGATAAGTCGTGTCGATATGAGGTCTATAACTGTTCGAGAAACTACTGGTAACACTTACCAGTAAATCTCAGCAACCCTGGCCAGAGATTTCCTGTTATAGCCAATCGAACACAGCGCAACATCAACCCCTATACCGAGAGAGACGAATTCCCTCCTATCGCTCATTGCCTCCATGTGACTCGGGACTGTACCCAAAAACCACCGTTTTGCACGCCCTTTTGGACGTGGTAAGATGGAAATCAAAGCACAGTGGGAACCACACAAGACTCTATGACGATCTCGGGTCAACAGACTACTCTGTACCAGTGTCACCAGAGAACTGCCATTTGACGTGAGGTATAATACCATCTGGGAGTTCTCGGCGAGTCCGTCCAGTGTACCCAGTCTCTACTGAGCACCCGTATATCATCTCTGATGTCAAACACCGATGGATATGGGATCATCCATCGCCCATCTATATGGGTCGAGAAGGTATACGCTAGTCTACTCTGGTATATCGATGCCCGTCTCGATACACCCACGACTAGGGACTTTGAAGGATGTACTTATGGACTACCATGTCCCCACTAGTATGATCCGCATCATAGTCCAGGTAGTCAAGTACAGATCCTAAGGGCTTTACCAACATGTAACAGAGAGACAATCAGCATACACGTTAAGGTAAAGGGTAACCAGATAGCATACTATCATGTCGAGCAAGAAAGTCCTCCCTATATATGTCCCAGCATCCACTACAATATACATCCTATGTACAGTAATGGCCTCTAGGGCATACATATAACTAACATTAACATACGTTCGATGTTCGTTGTGACATAGAACTATACGAAGGTTGTTAAATATCGGACGGTATAGCTCGATACTAACAACCGTCGAGACGACATTTGGGAGTTGGACTTTAGTTCCCGATATTAAACCCCTCCTTTCACTTATGCATAAACTAACTGCCCTGTCGGACTCTACCTGTCTGACCTCTATTCGCCTCCTCTCGCTGATAGGAAAGGAGAGAAAGACAAAGCAATGCCAAGAGCGTAGTCTGTGATACATGTGTATCCTCAAATCTAATTTTGATTATCGATAATTTATTCTTTTCAACGACAAACGCACACACAAAGCATATACACGGATTTTCTCCTTTGTCAGTAACCATCCCGTTCTTAGATTTCTCAATATAGTCACCATAACCTACAATTTATATGTTATACAGTCTAACATGGCCCATGAGTATGTCAGAGTTAAGGACTGGATGTATTTGGATTGGCAACAACGTATGCAACCTAAGTTTGTCGTAGGAGTTGCTGCTTTTATTGAATTTGCACGCGCACATAATAAGATCATGATAGAGAAGATTCTCTGCCCGTGCGATAGATGTGGAAATAAGTACTGGAAGAAGGTAGAATTGGCAGAGCTTCATATCGTAAAATATGGTTTTACTAGACTTTATACAACTTGGAAATATCACGGGGAAAGAGAAGAACGCAGTAATGCGGCAGAAGAAGAAGGAGAACACGATAATGCGACATGAGAAGAAGGAGAAGACGGTAATGCGGCAGAAGAAGAAGACGGTAATTTATTTCCATCAGAAGAAATGGAGGATATGGTAGAGGCTGCCCTAGGTGAATCTATTCGTATCGAAGATGACATTCCTTCCGGTCAAGGACCGCGTGCGGATAAATATGAAACTTTCATGAATGATGCTAGAAAACCAATTTATGAGAATGCAATGTATTCCACCCTCTCATGGTTCGTCCAACTTTTCCAGATTAAGTGCCTAAATGGATGGAGCAACAAGTCATTCACAATGCTCATTTCGTTCTTGAAAGATTCTATGCCCCTAAGAAATAACGTGTCCGACAGCTGGTATGGAGCCCAGAAGATGATGTCTGATTTGGGTCTGAAGTGTGAGAAAATTCAAGTATGTCCTAAAAATTGCGTGTTGTACCGGAAAGAGAATTCAGATTTGAAAGAGTGTCCAACATGCGGAGAGGCCAGGTATAAGCCGAAAGATTCTGATAAGAATCCTGATATACCTGGTAAGATAGCACGATACTTTCCCATAACACAGAGGCTGTAGAGGCTATTCAGGTGCAAGAAAACAGCCGAGGTAATGATTTGGCATCACCGTGCTCCTCCAAGTGAAGATGGAAAAATGAGCCATCTAAGAGATTCACCAGCATGGAAGGATTTCGATAGGAGGCAAGCAATATTCAGTAGTGATCCTCGCAATGTCAGGCTCGGACTGACTAGTGATGGCTTCTGCCTATTCAACTATATGGCTGGAAGTCACATCACATGGCCCGTTGTAATGATAATTTATAATCTGTCGTCTTGGTTGGCTATGGACCAATCATACTTTATGATGCCTCTTCTTATCAACGGACCAAACTCACCGGGAAACAATATCGACGTCTATCTCCGACCTCTGATCGAGGAGTTAAAATCTTTGTTCATTGATGGTGTAGAGACTTATGATGCAAACACAAATACAACCTTCATACTGCGTGCAGCTTTAATGTGGACAATTAATGACTTTCTTGCGTATGGAATGCTATCAGGTTGGTCTGTACATGGTCACAAAGCATGTCCTCATTGCCATCAACACACAACATCGAAATTCTTGAATTTTAGCAGGAAGGTTTGTTATTGTAGCCATCGACGTTTCCTGCCTCTAGACCACCCCTACAGGTTAGACGTTATTCACTTTGATGGTCATCAGGAGCTTCTTGGACCTCCAGCCCCATTTTCCGGAGAGGACGTGACTGCTCAGTGGGATGGTTACAATAATGTGACCTTCGGGATGGATCCGACAAAACAGGTCAAACCACCATTTTGGAACAAGTTAAGCATTTTCTTCAAGCTTCCGTACTAGTCAACAAATTTAGTGCGTCATTGTCTGGATGTCATGCATATAGAGAAGGGAGTATCAGAGCACATACTCAACTTGCTTCTTTGTAAAGACGGAAAATCGAAAGACAACCTGAATGCTCGGATGGATCTACAGGAGTGGGGAATAAGAAGTGAATTGCACCCTAGACCGGTAGCGAGTAAACCAGGCAAGTTTGTACTTCCTAATGCCGCTTATCATATGTCACAACCGGAGAAGAAAAGATTCCTGCAGGTGTTGCGTGATTTGAAAGTTCCCACAGGTTTCTCAGGATCATTCAGCAAGAAGATAAAAATTATGAAAGGTAAGATCGATGGGCTGAAAAGTCATGATCACCATGTTATTGTGGAGCACCTTCTTCCATTAGCCCTCAGGACTTCTCTCCCCGAATCGGTTGGTCTAGTAATCAACGACCTATGTTGTTTATTCATAGAGTTGTGTGCTAAAACACTGGATGTTGTGACGCTCGATAAACTAGAAAATTCTATTGCGTTGATACTTTGCAAGTTTGAGCGTATTTTCCCACCGTCATTCTTCGATATCATAATACACTGTACGGTTCATCTTGCAACTGAGGCTAAGTTAGCCGGACCGGTATAATATCGATGGATGTATCCCGTCGAGAGGTACGTGGAATTTTTCGTTTTGCGCAATTTTTAAAATTATTGTTGTCCTGTATGCCCGTATTTATTTATTCAACATATTTTCTTTAGGTGCCTCTACACTCTTAAAAAGTATATACGCAATAGAAATCGACCAGAGGGTTCTATCATGCAAGGTTATCTTCTTGATGAAGCAACCACATTTTGTCCCCGCTATCTGGACGAGAACATTGAGACGAGACTTAACCGGCCTCGAAGAATTCAAGACGGGCCATATGGTAAACCCGATTATAAGAGGGTAGACACTATATTTATCAACAAAATATACCTGTTTATCTTGCTTAATTGCGCATGTCTTGAACAAATTAGAGAGTAAGTTTTTTTGGATTAATTGTTATATTCGTGTTTGTGTGTGTATGAAATGATATAATATTAATGTCATAATTTATTGTCGAAAACAAAATTCATTTTAACGATGTACGTGAGGGGCATCCTGATTGGAACGATGTACGATTGGAAAAATATCATCAGGATAATTTTTGCGATTGGGTTGCAGATCATGTAAGTTATTCGAATAACATGTTATTGCTATCAGTTTTAATCTAAACTTATATCGTTATGTATTTGTCGTAAAAAAAATTTTGTTAGATCCACGATCCGAACTTGTCTGCATCATTTGAGAGTGATTCAAGATGTTTAGCTCAATTTCCTAGTATGGAGGTTGCATATTATAAAGGATTCAGTGTCCTTTGATACATATTCGAAGTTAAGGACATAGAAACATTTAGAACCACTCAGAATAGTGGGATTGCGACGGTAGGATCGGACGGTGTGATTTATTATGGATACTTAAATTGTATACTCGGCATCCACTATCCCGGACGATCAGAACCCTTTTATATATTCCAGTGTACTTGGTACGATACGCGAACCGATACGAATAAGTGGAGAAGTAATCTTGGGATTTGGAAAGATGAATATGGATTGACCAGTATGAACACACTTCGATTTTACGGTCAGGAAGATCCGTTTATCTTTCTGAACCAAGCGTTCCAAGTATACTACTCACAGTGTTTGAAGCATCTGGGATGGAGTGTCGTATGCCGTTGGAAACCCAGGGATGTCTACGATGTCTCAGAATTCGAGGACAGCGATGAGAATGAAGAAGAGAGAAGGCTTAGAGTGCTCCGACCGTCTGTTTCGAAAGACGGGTTGTCTTCGGCTGATCATGAAGTTACGTGGGTTAGAAATGATATCGATGATGAAATCCAAGTAGATATGTCTAATGCGCCCATGAAATGAAAAAGATTATCAGTAATGTTATATTATTACTTTACATTTTACGATCTATACATATATAGTCAATACTTGTAATGACTGTCTAATGCGTCCATGAACCGTTTATCTAGATTTAATGACGATGACAGGAGCAGCAAGGGGCGGCAGGAGCTCCAGCCGCGGCACCGGCAGAGGTAGAGGCAGAGGCAGAGGCAGAGCGGTTCTGCCGTCCGGAGAGCTGCGTAGGGAGCTTCAAAGGGTCGGTCTTGCACCCCGATTGGAGACCCTTTCGGATGCCTCCTTCGTGTGGACTTTGCCACACCTCCAGGTATATTGCACGCATATCCATTTTGAATGTAATATTATAGATATACATGCATGTTCATGTCAAAATTACTTATATTGTCAATGTTTGATGGTCTAGCTGTTGGTGATACGTCCACATCAGGGACAAAGGCCACTCCCGCACCTCCAGGTATGTTTATATATCATATAGTGCATGTATATTGATTTAGAATGCTATATCATAAATATACACACATTCCTTTTGCTCTTACTTAGATAATCATTTTTTTATTGTCTAGCTGTAGGTGGTGCCTCCGCATCTCGGGCAGAGGCCACCACCGCTCATGCGGGTATGTTTATATATCCTATAGTGCATGCATATTGATTTAGAATGTTATATTATTGATCTACACATTCTTTTTGCAATTACTTATATAATCTATTTTTAATTTTCTAATTATAGGTGGTGCGTTCACATCTGACGCAGGGGCCACTCCCACCACTTCCGTACCCTCCGCTCAGTCTGTAGGTTAGTATGAATAAATATAAAATATTTATTCATTTTACACATCCTCTAAAGAATAAATATGAACTTCATGGAAATTTAGCGTCAATGTTTATTTTCTAGTTGGAAGGGATGCGTCCACATCCGGGTCACCGGATGTTCCTCACCGGGGGAACTATCATCCCGCTCGTGCTGCTGCCCGGGCCCAGGTTCGTGCTTTAGTCACCGGAGGTATATATCACACTTCAATTTTCGTTAAACCTTGATTTCATAATACAACTTTGTCTTAATATTGATTGTCTTCATATTTCTTGCAGACGCAGGGCCTCCCCATCCCCAGAAGGGGACTCGAGGCCCGAATCAGTCCCATAGGCTGAGGCCTGACAGAGCTAGGGGGAGGCAGCATTCCCCCTCTTTTTTACCCCTGATTATCGCTATACCGACGATCCTGCAGAGAGGTTCGGCTGGTATATTGGGGATGAGAGCCGGCTCGTGAAGAACTATCCACTTCACTTAAGTGGGGCGACCAGCACCGGCGCTCATTCGGCCTCTTTTGGGATCAGGCTCGGGTATTAATATATTTTTCATTTGATTTATCCAATATATTTATTATTAACACTTGCAATCTAATAACAATGTTTTTTTTTGTATTTTCAGTTGGATTACGATTTTCACCCTGTACCCGACCCTGATCACCCTGGGAGGGTGCTCGATCTTCACGCTTTGTACAATGGCCTGATGAAGAACATGCAGACGAAGGTCCGATATAACACGAATGAGCTGAAGACCGACTGCTATTCCCTGTGGATGGTGATTGAATGTGAGGTTTTGAAATCAAAAATATTTTACCGCAATCAAGAACGGCGTCGCTTGGTAGCTAGTCGGTGAGTACGGGTCGGTCCACAGGGATTTTGTGTATTCTCAATTTGTTCTAACGAGTTAATTCCAATTGGTGTTGGATTGATTATCACTAAAAACTAAGGTTGATTAAGACTAGGATTAAAACCTTGCTAGGGTTAGGTTTAGGTTAAGTTTGGAAATTTAATATTTCTCACCGCTTTCAATACCCTAATTTAGATCTATTTAGGTGTTATGGTAATAATTAATAAAGGGGATTAACACGATCGGGAAGAAACGATGTTTCTTCCTCTAGGTCCTTGTCCGTTCTTTCTTAATTCTTACCCTAACCTCCATGGAAAACAGGCACAACCGGTCTTTTAAACTACGGTGTCACCGCTACCTCGTGGGGTAGGGTGCCGTAGTGAGCGGTGTGTGTATGTATGCATGGAGTCCTATAAAAATATGCGATGGGCAAGAAAGGGGTGAGAGATTTTCATCTCTCTAACCTTTCCTATTCCTAACCCTAACAAGTGAGGAACTACTCACTCATTAGGGGATTGATAAAAGATATTTTTTTATGAATGTTTTTGAAAAACTAATTATCTAAACTACGGCAGATAAATAAAATCTAACTAGGACAGATAAATAAATTTCTAAATTACGGCAGAAAAGAAATTAAAACTAGGGCAAGGTAAAAAAACTACTTACTTTTATTCGATGCACTCTT